>VXAV01001929.1:263234-325601 GCA_013399715.1 Alectura lathami
TTTTTCTATTGGACATACGTGGATTTTCTGTTTAATTTTTACTGAGGGCCACAGTAGTCCCGTTCAGCGTTTTGGGAACATTTTTCTAACCCTTAATTTCTCTGTTAAATAATGATACCCAATAAGAATGGCTTAAGCGTGATGTGAATGTTCTAGCCCTAGTGTTTGGAAAGTAAGTTCTTAGAAAAAAGATAGTTCTTTCAGTGACTTCACAATATTTTTCTCTTCATGTTGAACAAATGTGAGCTGTCAAGCATGTAAAGTAGCAACCTTGAATTAAATAACAGATTTTACCTTCTGCCAGCCATCGTAGCAAATGAAAGCATTCCAAGATGACTGTTGTTAAATAGCGATTACAACTGCGCCTAGATGGTCCAGTGTGTGTGATCAGTCTTTTACAAGGCTTTTATTTACTAGTATCTTTGTACTAGGCATGTAAGATCCTTAATAAAATCTGTGAATGTAGGGAAAACACTGAAACATGTCAAGTCCGTAAGTGCTGGTGGGGGAATTACAGATGTGTGATGGTGTAAGCTGTGTAGAACTGTTTGAGAGCACAGTAAAATTTTAGATTGTATAGACGTTTGGTAAAATCCTGGAGGCAGTGGTGAAATTAAAGAGCAGGAAGAAAATTTTGTCTGATACGGAGAAAATAGAGGGGTGCAAAGATGGGTGATGTTGTTAGGGCAACGGCCTGTAGAGGTGATACCAGGAGTTGCGTGTTGGATGGATTGTTGGCACTTTCACACTGGTTGTTGATAAAAGCCTGGACAGAAAATACACTAGCCTCAGTTTATGCTTTTTAATTTCATAGAATAATCTTGTGGTGGTGTTCAAAAAATATTCTTATAAGTCCAGTTACAGTTTTTGGGGGCATTACTGTCGTATGGCTAAGCATGGTGTTGTGTACTTAATAACAGCATGGAGCTCGGATGGATTGCAAAAGCTGAAATAATTAACTACTTTGAGAAAAGAATGGCACATTAAATTTTAAACATTGTGTAACATTTCCTCAGTAACATTTCAACATGCTCTTGGACTGTGGAATCAGAGGAACGTTTATTGGAAGGGAGCTCAAGTCCAGTTCCATTCCAGTGCTTCTGTCTTTCCTTACGTCCAATGCATACCCCTTAAGGCACAGTTAGTGGCTGCTTCCCGTTCTGATACTGCTTGGTGCTACTCGGAGGGGCTTGCTGAGCTGTCATTCTCTCTCCCTATTCACCTGCTCTAAGATTGGCCCTTAGTTTTCCCTTCACCTGCCCAACTTGTGTGCTGTAGGCCGCTGTCCGTCTTGGCCACCCTTGCAGACCCCTGACAGTTCATTAACGTCTCTTTCGACCTTTCGACCAAAACCAGACACAGTATGCCAGGTGAATTCTTACCAATACAGTGCAGAGGAGAATATTTTTCCCTCACTGTGCTGACTGTGCTCCTTATAATGGAGCTCAGTGCCCAGCTTGCTTTCTTTGCATAATCCCAGATCCTTTCCAGCAGAGCAGAGCTTATCTTACAACAGTGCAGAACCTGCACTTCTTCATGAGGTTTCTGTTGGCACAGACCTGAAATCTTTCAAGGTTGTACTGTACTGAAGATCTGCCGTTTGGCTTGTCCGCTCTCACCTTCAATTTAGAGTCATCTTCAAACTTGCTGAGCATGTTTTCTGTCACATCACTCATGTTCTTGTTTAAGATATTGAATGATATTGGCCCCAGCATCAGCCCCTGGAGTAACGTGCTACACACGAGGCATCAAGGTATTGATCGCTGCCTTTTGATTTTGGTGATCCTGCCAGTTTCTGATGTACCCAGCAGTCTGTTCTTCCAGCCTGTACTGTCACAGCTTCCAACTGCATGCACTGTAGGAGATGATGTCAGAAGCTTTGCCAAAGTGAACATGTATTACATCCACTGCTTTACCCTAATCTCCATACGCAATCCTTTACTTGTAAAAGGCAACCTGTCTGATCAAGCATGATTTGCCCTTGGCAAATGTGTTCACTATTCCTGATTACTTTCTTGTCCGCTGTGTTTGGAAATGGTTTGTAGGAGGTCACATTCCTTGGTATTTCCTGGGACTGAGCCAGAGCTGACCACTATATACCCACCTGGTATCTACAGCTAAGTGCTGCAGATTTAGCTCCTTGACCATGCCGTGTCTTTGAAGATTCTGTTGATCTCCTTCTCCTCCTCCCTTTCACCCCGCTGCGTGATTCCTGGGGAGAAGCGCCAGGCTCTTCCCGAAGCCTGAGTCCACCCTAAGGAGATCATTCCAGAGGGAGGCCGCTGAAGTACCAAGGATGGCAGAACTGCTTGGGTCATTGTGGCCTGGGTTGGGTTTTCACCAGCTGAGCATTTGGTACTGTAGGCAGCACTCCCGGGCTCTCTTTAAGCCTCCTGCACCGTGTTAACTGCATCGCACCTGCTTGCACATCTTGGAAGCTGCATTTAGTCCAGTTTGGCAGAAGGCTAAGCTGCATTTCTTTTTCATTGTAGCTTGCTGATCACAGGAGATTGTGAGGCTTGACTTTGTCTGCATAACTTGTTTTTTATCTTAAGGTTGTTATTAATTTATAATCTGAGTCTAAGGGAGTTACGTAGTTAAACCTTCACTATTACATGGAATTCTGTGAAGTGACTGGAAATGGTTTGTGATTCAAAGGGTTCACTTTGTAGAAGTCAGTGAAAGTTGGGTAAAATACCATGCTGTGAGCTGAAAACAATGCAGATAGCAAACTTCACTTACTTTTTCTGTAATTTAGTAGGATTTATCTGATCTTCAGCAGATCTCAGATTCGGCAGATCAGGAATGATGACATGCTGCTTTCGTTCCTTGCGGTAGAGCTGCTGCATGCATTTTTGAAAATGACTTCTTTCAGATGATCTGTACATGATGATGCCATAGGATGTCATGTTCTGTAGTAAAATCATACATTATTTATTGCTTCTACCTTTCTAGTAGAACTCTAGTTTTCAGAAACAATTTGAGTTGCAGTATTGCTGAAACATTGCTGTGTTTTGGTGAGAATGTGAGTATATATTGCTTACACTTTTTAATTGGCTGTTTTATTTTATGATGGTGGCAGGAGTAGTATTTAAGGAGCTGTAATGATGTAGAGAGAACCCCCTTTATGTAATTTATATATATATACATATATATATAGCACACACACTATTTTTTCTCAGCTGATTTAGCAGAATGTTGTTAATTAGAAGGAGTGTTTTGTCCTGGTTCTGATGAGTAGTGTCAGGAAATAGCTTACCTTGCGGTGTGTACATCTGTAGTGGGTTGACTTTTCGGAGGCAGGAAAGGTAAAACTCATGGGTAGACAGTCTTACAATTATTTAAAGATGTTAAAACTTCTAGCTTTATGTTAGTAGATTAATAGAGCAATAATTATGAACTTGGGGAAGGTCATTGTGCACTTTAGTCTGACCTTCTGTATAAAAAAGGAGCACAACATTTCCATGAATTAATTCTTGCTTGAATCAGATCATGCTCTTTAGAGAAAACATTAATTAAAAATGCCCTTTGACAGAGAACTCTCTGCAAAATTTCATAAATTTTCCAATGTTTCACAACGCCATTAATAAAACACATACTTGGAATCAGTTTGTTATGTTTGAACTTCCAGCCATTGACACTTTTCATGAGGATGAAAAGCATGGCAGGATGTGCTTTCTGGCTTCCATGAAGCATGTTTAGGTGGTGATTAAACTGCTGGTTAACCTATTTTTAAAGCAGCATAGATTAACCAGACATAGAGCAAACAAGGTGAACTTTTTTATTTTGTCAACAGAAAGCATGTTTTTCATTCTTGTTTCCTTTTCTTAAATTGTCGTCACTTGGTTAACATCTTCCCTGACATGTTGCTATCAGAAGCAGTAACACAGTATTTCGTTAGTGATAGTGTTAGCTGCAGTCCTGTTCCTACTCAGTGTTCTCCTGTTTGTATATCAGGGGATAGCTTACATTTCAGGCTGAAAGGTTGCACCAGGAGCTCTGTGTTATCTAGGAGCTTATAAAGTCTTTGGTAAAGCGTGTGATCCTGTTATTATCTGTTTGATATAATTCTAAGTCTGTATGTTTTACACAAAATTCATAGAACAGCCACTTTCAGTTCTACATAACTTGACAATGTTGAACTCAGGAAGCAGTTACACTGGATGTTTGTGTTGAGGCTCAGTAAAAAATAGCACAGAGATTTGCTGAGGCTAGCAAAGAATGTGGCTAGCAAGCATAGGAAGATGATTTGGTAGGGTTCTCGTCTCACCTCATTGTTTTATATTAGATTTGTGTTCAGATTTAGTAGCAATATTTCAGTTTTAGTTGCCTTGACATTGTTAAATATGTGATCTCGGAGTGACAGGATGGCTCTGCCTGGGGTGAGTTAAGCTGGGGCATGGTGCTCAGGTGGGACACACCAGCTCATGCAAGGAACTGATGGGAGGGACTAGAGAAGAATGAGTGAAAGGGAGGGATGAGATGCAGCAGGCTCAAGCTGAAATGCAGGAAATTCCATTTAAACATGAAAAAAAGACTTTGATGTTTGAATTTTATCCGGACTGAGCAGAAATTGAGTCAGTTTGTCCTAAACTTCCTGGAGGATGCACTGAAGTTTGACAATAGGGATCCCTTTCCCTTCTTCAGAGACACACTCTTTGCATTATTTAGGTACAACATGGACAGGTATTTTATGGGAACTGCTTTGCTCATCCCCATCTGTCCCCTGGCTCTGGAAGCAGCACGTATTTTTCACAGGATTTGGACAGATTGGGTTCCACCAGTCTTTTTGCCCAGTGTGTACTGTCCAGCATTAGAGAAAAATCTGCTGCCTTATGCTTATTCTGTGCCTAAATATGCAGTGTTAGTTCGAGAAGTTTTAAATAGATTTTCCCTGATGTTCTGACAATTTACTGGTCTGTGTAGGACACAAGATTCTGCAACAGAATTGCAAACTAAAATGTTTTCTAGGATGCTTTTCAGTAAAATGTAAGGAATAAAATGAGAAATGTTAGATACCTTTTCCTTTAATGATTTAAAGAATTCATTAAGCATGGGCAAGTAGAAAACTTTGTGGATGTGAATTTAATATCACTGTACAGAAGGTCTAAAATAGAGATTCTTGAGTGAGATTAGGTCTCAGAACAAAGCTTAAAAGGGAAGTAAAGTTTCTTTTAAGGTTTAGAAGGAGTAGTTTTGTAAAGTTTTCCACCACTTTACCTGATGCAGTGTTTTAGGTAAAGAATTAGTGGGTTAAATATTGTTATTTAAGTTTATATGGAATGTAGGCTAAAACCAGTGAGATATGGCTTCCACTGAAGTACTGTTCAGGAGCATGTTGAGAAGCAATGTCGTATGTGGTTTATTTAGCATTTCTCAAATTTCGGTGTACCTTTCTAATTCAGAAGGGTTAATGACTTAATTCTAAAAAATGGTCTGTTGCCTGAGATATGCTCAAGCCATCAATTTCCATAAATTATTAAATTTCATTTCAATTTCACTGGGTATGCCAAGATTCAAATCAGAAAGCATGTAAAACAGAGTATGTTTCTTTGGGGAAGCACCTCTCTCCCAGTAGCTGTTTATTATCTGAAAGATGACTTCTAAAATTTGAGGTTTCTGCATCTTTACAGGTACGTGTGAGATGGATTTGCTTGGAAATTGCGTCTATAATAACATGCCATGGCTTTTTCTCTATTTATTTATTTGCCTTTTGTCAATTATTTATATCTAAACACTAAACAGCTTGTTTGCGGGCCAAGTGTACAACTATAAATATTGTACTGTCATTGGGAAGGCAGGAATTACTTTCTAACCACCCATTACATTTGCATTTTGGAAGGTGTTGCAAGGAGAAGCAAAGGTTAAATCAGTCTAAAGGGATTTTTTTGTTGTTTGCATGCGCTTTTTGCTCTTGGCAGCTGGAAAACAACAACAAAAAAGAAGCTAGCATGCACACACAGTGCTTGATAGATTAAAAGCGTACAAGAAATATGTTTGTAGAGCTGCTCATCCAGCTGTCAGACGCTGCTCCCAAGGTAACGTCGCATCGATGAAAAACCCCTGTGCTCCCTTATCACCTCTAACTACACTGCAGCATAAAGGGCTACGTCATTCATCACTAAGCCCTCTCAAAAAAAAAAAAAAAGAAAAAAAAAAGAAAAAAAAAGAGAACTAATAATAAAAAAATCCCTGGCTGAGTCCCTGGACTACTTAGCATGCCTCTCACAGTGGGATGTGCGGTGGCACGGTGCACAGAGCTGCACCCCCAGGACCGCGGCAGGGCTGGCGCGCGGGAAGAATCCCCGGGGTTTCTCTGGCAACAGTGCGGGTTGCTGGGAGACAGAATTACCTAAATGGCAGAAACTTCACCCAACTGGCAGCCTCTTGAATGCAAATAAGGCTTGAAGGAGACTCCTCTTGCTGATACCGTAATTTCCCTCTCTGGAATGAAAAACGAAGGCAGAGGTTCTTTATTCAGAGGATTAGGGGTTGATGCTGCTCTGAGCAGCAAAGTTGTGTAATAAAGAGGATAATTATTTCTAGGAAAAGGTAATAGTGTGGTACAGGGGATCCAGTAACTTCTCATTGCTGCAGTTTTGAAGAGGGACATAATGTGGGGGTTTGTGAAATTTGTGTTGTGAAATAAGCACAGAAGTGTCAGAAGCACAAGGCTTGTATTTAACCAGGTTATTTTTTCACTAGAGAATATTTTGTATTATTTTGTGTGAAGCCTGGGATACACTGAAATCCTTTGGCTAAGTGTGGCCATTCTGTCTGTAGTGTGATTTTTGCTGGAATGCCATTGACCTGACGCTTAGGTAATGTTGTGATTTCAACCCAGGAAATAAGAAGGCTGTGAGAAACACCTCACTTTTTTTTTTTACTTGCCTCTGTGCTGCTGTTTAAAACCTTTTGCACCCGAATGCTAAGCATATAGGGGGATGTTAGCAGATGCAGGTTTTAAGTGATGGGTTGTCACAGCTATTCGCATACAAGCAGGCACTGCTAAAGGACTGGGCAGTAATTCAGGTTGTGCCCTGGGTTGCACAGTGTGCACACAGCTGTGATAGGGGTTGGTTAATGCATATCACAGGATGGTACATGGGATTAGGCTGCCCATTGGGACTTCTCTTTCCACATCAGAGAGGGGGGGAATGCGAGAAAAACCTTGTCTGGGCTTCCTGTTGTGCCAGGTACAGAGCTGGGGCAGCGTGCTGGGACGGACTGTCGGGATCATCGACTCCGGTGTAGTCTGTGCGCTTAATTCATCACGTGCTGAGTGTCAACAGACATTTCAGCTAGGTGCATAGTCTCCCTGAAAAGCCTCTTTCATCCACAGGCTGCATCTAGTGACCAGCTCAGATGGAGACATCTGTGTTACCCCAGTGACGGAGTGAACCCTGCCTCTGCTGTCTTGGGCAGCCAGGTGGTGCACGGTCTCCTGTGGGCTTACTAACTTGTATTTCAGTTACCAAGCTCTTTGTTGCTGTTTAAATCACAGAATCATTAAATCACAGAATGCCTTGGGTTGGAAGGGACCTTAAAGACCACCCAGTTCCCACCCCTGCCGTGTGCTGGTTGCCACCCACTGGATCAGGCTGCCCAGGGACCCATCCAGCCTAGCCCTGAACGCTTCCAGGGATGGGACACAAATCGGACACTTCTGTCCCAATCATCCACTTGAAAGACTTTTCCAGAAATTTAACTGCCTTGACTACTTAAAATGTTTTAATTTCGATCCTATTTTTAATGGCTCTTTTTATCTCTTTATTTGTTGTGTCTACCTAGTCATTGAGCATTTCTCTGTTTTCTGTCATTTCACTTATGAGGGAAGAAGGACAGTGGTCGCATGCCTCCTCATCCTGTTTCTGTCACAGAGTAAAGCTATTTTAATGTCTTCCTATAAAATAGGTTACTTTTCAAAAGATACAATCATACTTTTCAGCACGGTTGAGCTGTGTTATTTATGGCATTCTGAAAGGATAACTGGTACGGACACTCATTCAGACTAACTCTGCTCATGATTTACGTTATGGTTACATGAACAGATTAGCTCCGTGTAAGCCCGGTGAGGATTTATAGCGCAATAACTACTCCAGGTAACTGCATGCATGGATGCCTTTGTTGTGCACTGAACACTCAGTAATGTCTGGTTTCATTAAAAGGTAAGCTATGTTACATTTACTCCAGGGTAAAAAAGTGCAGTTAACCACAAAGAGATGCTCCAATGTTTTAAGAATTTTGCTTGTGTGAGTCATTTTTGTCTTTGTTTTTTTTTTTTTTTCCAAGAGCACCACACAAACTCAGTTGAGGGAATAATGTTATTTAATGACCTGTCCCTGTAGTTGGTACTTGGTGTAAAGCCTTGAAAAATTTTTCTTGCTGTGAGTCAAAACTGTCTTCTTTCTGCTCACTTCATCATATTCCAGTTCGCAGAATCATAATTTTATTATTTATTTTCTTTTTTTCTTAGCTAGTGTTCATATACAACAGCATTTCCAATAATGAAGAAAAGAATTTCAAAGTTGGGTTAAATGAGAGTTCAGTTGTTCACATTTGTAACTGCAGAAGTGCAGCTTTAGTTACCTCAGAACATCATTGTATGGTGATACAATAAACAAGAAAAAGGAGTGCGATATTGAAAACTCTTGTACTTTAATTGATTGGAAAGTAGATAAGTGCAGAATAGATGCTACATTACATTTTTTAAACATACATGCTGTCTTAGTCCTTTTGTGTTTCTTTCATGTGTTAGTATTTGCTTTCTTTTATTTTGATTTGGAAAGCTTATGTGGTTTAATTAAAGCATTCTTGTCAAATGCATACCTTCAGATTGCAATGAAGTACCTTGCCTTAACTTCCATTATATGTATTTTTTATTTAGTAATTTATTCTTTCTTTGCAATCGTTGAGTTGTTTTGCTTGCAATTTGTAGTGTGATGGGTTCTGTTTGCATGCTAATACTTCATTTATTGTGTGTAGACTTTCAGTGGCATAGATTCTATTGCTCTCATTTTGATATTTGCTAATTTTTATGATACATATGAAACCTGCATTTAAATTTCTGGTACAATTAAGATAATACACATCAATAAGTGTATTTTAATTCAAATAATATAAAAATCCATGTGATATATAATTATGTTTATTGCAGTTTCTTATTTATTGCTTATTTATTCCTTCTTATTGCAGATAAGCAAAACCATACTTAGCGGAATTTCATTCACTTGGGTGAGCAGATTATTTGGGTCTTAGTTTCAAATACGAGATCTTACTCACTATTGAGGCATGTGGCCAGCTTGATTATATCTGTATTTTAACTGTAGTTCAGGCTTGATTTTTTAGAAATTTGACTTTCCAGGAGCCTCCAAGGCCTTTTATGACCTGCCCAGATTACAGGAATGGCTGAGGAGCAGAACTGTTTTGGTGCCCCTCAACATCACGCAGAAAGCTGTGATCTTGAGGACAGAAGCCCTGGCTGAGGGTCAGGGATTTGGTGCCTCAGGCACTGACTGTTAATCTCTGCTGGGAACCCAGTGAGAAAGTAGAATCCTGCAAAGGATGGTTGTTCTGGTTAGACAGCAGGAGTGGTGACAGCACGCCTGAAGATTAGCAGCAAAAGCATGCCATATCCTGCATTTGCAATCGGAAAACATTTCCATTAAAGGATGCTAGCTATTTCCCACAAACTGTAGCCAGCTCTGGTCCTTGGGTAGGAGAAATGCCAGCCAGGCGAGGGAAGAGATTGTCCTTCTCTGCTCTTCCTGGTGTGGCCTCACCTCAAGCTCTGGTTGCACGCATGGGCACCACAACGTAAGAAGGACACAAAGCTGTTAGAGAGAGTCCAAAGGAGGGCTATGAAGATGGGGAAGGGTCTGGAGGGCAAAACGTGTGAGGAGCAGCTGAGGGCCCTTGGTTTGTTGGGCGCAGAGCAGAGGAGGCTGAGGGGAGGCCTCATGGCAGCCTACAGCTCCCTCCACAGCTTCCTGCTTAGGCCTGGCCATTATGCCCAAGGCCTGATATCAATCAAAGCCTCACTAAGACCAGTAAAGACCACAAATCTGCCTTAAGCTGGGAGCTGAGGGAACTGATAGTAGGCACCTGGTTCAGCAGCTGACGGCCAATTGAGTGTGCACTGGAGCTGTAACTGTGAGTCAGCCACCTTACCCCATTAACAGTGAACAGCCCAAGAGCCCCTAGAGCTTTCCTGCATGTTTGTGGGTTGTGTATGTGCCTGATGCAGAGTTCCCTTATACCTTGATATCAAGAGGCTCCTTGCTGATACAGACCCTTGGTAAGTGACTGATTGCTTAAGCTTTGTTAGCTTCACTGAAATTGTGTCTTTGATTGTGCACCTATGATCCCTCAGGCATAAAGTGCTGGCCAAGGCTGGGACTAGGGGTGGATTCAGCTTCATGTTTGTGTTCACTTTGTCAGAGACTGAGCATTCTGCTTCTGAAAAGTGTCTTTTGATGCTGTTAGCAACTGCACATGTTTCCTGTTTAAAGCAGTGTTGAGCAGTGAAGGGAGCCAGGGTGGGACTTTATATCTTGTTAACCCACTCAACTGTGAGAAACAAATGTGTTTTCTTATCAAGTTGTCTGAATTTCTTGATATTTGATTTAATTTAGTCCCCTGTGCTGTACTTTGTCATCAAATTGCTTTTCAAAGTACCTGAAGGATGTTCTCTTTCAGCGGAGTAGGATTTCATCCCACTCAGTAGAAGTCAGATTCAGACTTTGAGTACGAGGCATGGGCATGGCAGGCTGTTTCAGTGCCAAGAAATTAAACTGTATCAGGGCTGTAGGTGCCTGTAGATGCAGGTGCTTTTCTTTTTCTGATGTGTACCAGTATATTGGGGCTGTAGTAGGGCTGCTGGGAGAGGTTCAGAGGATGGGATGTGGTCGTGAAATAGCCAGCGGCAGGATGCAGGTGTCCCCATTCTTTGGTGGAGTGGAAGTGCAGACCTGTCTTCATGCACTGAAATGGTGAAATACCTGCTTTAGTCATTATTAAGGAATCATCCCTTTATCGAGCATTTCACACACAAATTAGGACTTACTCATTATTTAATTTAATTTACAACAATTAAAAGCAAGCTTTTTGAATGAAAGGGAAAAAAAAAAACAGACCATCAAATATATATCCTGTAGGATATGTATGTGTGGATATATGTGCACTGACATTCCTACGTGCTACTGTTCTGAAAATAAGTTACTCTAGTTTTGTAAGTACAATGCAAATTTAGAAGTGGAAAATGAGTAAAACAAATTACTCTCTGAGGGCTGATTACTGGATGCAGGTCATGAATTGTGCGATACTAATCTCTGTAGAACCATTTAAAACATGTAATTTGTGAAAATGTAATTGTTGAATGTTGAACACAAAATAAAGCCCTTTGTACTTGAATTTTACAACAAAGCTCTTGCTCAGTGCATAACAAAGAATATGTTCTTGTTCCTTACACATGGACTGACAATTATGAGAGGGTAACCTGACCATATTTTAGATAAATTGTCTTATTAATTTGATTTTTTTTTTCAGATAATCCATTTTCATAATCATTGAAGATATTGAGACTTTCTATCCACTTCATTGCAAGTCTGTTTTCAAAGTTAACTATAAGTGGATGCCATTATGAATAATTACTTCTACCTGCAGTGCTATGCATATATTTTTGATGTTCATGCTGTAATCGCTTTTCTAAATGGCAGTCACAAATGCCTGTGAAGCTGAGTTCCTAACATTTTGATTTTTTTTTAAGTATCTGTTTTTCTCCTGAGAAAACAGATTTCTGAAAGAGGGTTATAAGCAGTTAAGGGTACAAATGATGTTTAAACTTCCCCATAGCGTTTCACAGCTGCAGCAAACACATCTAAAGTGTTCTGAGTGGCACTGGACAAAGAGAATGGGAAAGCATCATAACTTAATGTGAATTCTGTTTGATATTCTCAGGAAAAAACTGGCCACAGGGCTAGAGGAGAACAGATGTAATGAAGACTGACCCGTGTGTTTTGCATTTTCATACTGGAACATCATGCCAGCAGATGATGAGTTGTTCAAGTATATTTCCATACTGAAATATTTAGAATGTTGTCGATAACTTCCTATAAGGATTTTTTCTTTTCCCCCCCTCAACCGTACTTCTCTCACTATTCCATGTTGTTTTATATTGGTTGCTGTTACAGCTGCATACACTCACTGACGGATTCTTAGAGCTTCACCAGTGTTTGGCTGTTTAATAATGAATGAAAACCAGAAAAGGGGAGTCATAAGGTGATTCATTGTTATCATCTCCCATTAAGAATGGCTCAGGTGCAAGTAGCCTTTCCTGTCATGGAGTGTACCTTCACCATTCAATAATAAATCAAGAAAGCCTTTGGCTTCAAAATCAGACTCCGGAAAAAACTTCTGGCTTATTCTCAGAGGAATTGGTTTCACCCATCTCTAATGGGAATGCCCAGAACTGGTAACGAGAGTGTGATAGCAGAAATGGTAACAGAGGTAGCCCTGACATGACCAAAGTGCCATGTTAAGAATGTGTTTATTCCTAAGAATAAAGTGTTTTGGGGAATATCGTGCACATGCTGCTTGTAAGCAGTATTTTCATACTTGGTAGTCAGAACAATGTGTCACCTGTCTTTCATTGTTCCATAGCATGTAGATGTTCTGCCAAGCAAGAAAAAAGGGACTGGAGAAATACACCCAACATTGAAGTGTTTCAAAAGTAGCAGTTTGAGGTTTAAGTTTTCCAATAGATAAAGTCCCTTTTGTTAGTATTTGTGTCTTAGATTATCTGTATTTAAGCATGCATTTACTGCGTATCACGTGAAAATGTAGGCCTTTAAGTGTTTTTTGGATCTTGTACATCATTCTTTTGCATTAATTCTCCTAAAACATGCCAGCTAGCCTTCATTGCAAGGGAAGAAAATAGGAATTTGCTTCCACCTGTAACAGCTTAAGCAAATGAGTTGCTTATTCTATGCCTGTGAATATAGACATAGTATGTATGTAGTGCTGCAGGTAGCCAGATAGCCTGTCTTTGTGAGACACAGGTGCACTTCAGTGAGGTGGAAAAATGCATGAATAAAGGAATTTTGAGAAAGGACAGAGTAATAAGACTTCGGGAGGCTTTTGGAAGTAGAATTTTAAATGAATGAATTGCCATGGGACAAAGTGGGGGGATACAGAAAAAAATTTGAATTGAGTGATGACCAAGGCGTGTAGATGGTCAGGTTTGCACTGGAGATGGAAACAAGGATGAGGAATTCAACTCTCTCTATATTTTGTGCATTGCAAGAGAATGGCATCCAAGGAATGTCAAAAGAGGATAGCTGGAGGTATGAGAATGTTCCCCCTCAAAACAAACAAACAAACAAAAAACCCTAAAAATCTGGAGTCAAAGAGAACTGACAGAGAACATGAAGAAAAGTCCCAAAATGTGAGGTGTAGAGAAAGCTTTGTAGTTTGTTCCTATCTGTTGGATTAAGTAGAATACTAGAATGGTCGGGGCTGGAAACTTATGAAAAGGAAGAGAAATTGTTTGTGTTGAAAGATTTTGACAGCTGAGAGGAGGAAGATACATCTTGGAAGATTACTGAGCATGGTGCAAACAGTGCCAGTGGCATGGAGCAGAAATGTAATTGCAGAGTATTTAAGGGATGAGAGAGGGAATTAGAATCATAGAGGTCTTTTTCAACCTTAATGACATCTAGTCCGACATCTAGTCCGACATCTAGTCCAACCATCAGTCCACCACCACCATGCACACTAAACCATGTCCCTAAGTGTCACACCTACAAATTTCTTGAACACCTCCAGGGATGGAGAAGGGAACAGGCTTCCCTGGTCAGCCTGTTCCAGTGTCTGACCAATCTTTCAGAGAAGTTTTTCCTGATATCCAACCTGAACCTCCCCTGGCACAGCTTGAGGCCATTGCCTCATGTCCTATCGCTGTTACCTGGGAGAAGAGGCCGACCCCCACCTCACCGCAGCCTCCTTTCAGGGAGTTGCAGAGAGCCACGAGGTCTCCCCTGAGCCTCCTCTTCTCCAGACTGAACAGCCCCAGTTCCCTTAGCTGCTCCCCATAATCCTTGTGCTCCGGGCCCTTCACGAGCTTTGTTGCCCTTCTCTGGACACGCTCCAAGGCCTCGATGTCCTTCTTGTGGTGAGGGGCCCAGAGCTGAGCCCAGCGCTCGAGGTGCGGCCTCACCAGTGCTGAGTGCAGGGGGATGATCACCTCCCTGTCCTGCTGGCCACACTATTTCTGATGCAGGCCAGGATGCCTTTGGCCTTCTTGGCCACCTGGGCACACCGCTGGCTCATGTTCAGCTGGCTGTCAGCTAGCACCCCCAGGTCCTTTTCCTCTGCACAGCTTTCCAGCCACTCTGCCCCAAGCCTGTAGCGCTGCATGGGGTTGCTGTGACCCAAGTGCAGGACCCCGCACTTGGTCTTGTTGAACCCCCTGCAGTTAGCCCCAGCCCATCGATCCAGCCTGTCCAGGTCCCTCTGTAGAGCCTTCCTACCTTCAGGCAGATCAACACCTCCTCCCAACTTGGTGCTGTCTGCAGATTTACTGAGGTTGCACTCAATGCTTTCATCCAGATCATCAATAAAGATATTAAAGAGGTCCAGCCCCAGTACTGACCCCTGGGGAACACCACTCGTGACCAGTCACCAGCTGGATTTGACTCCATTCACCACCACTCTCTGCGCCCAGCCATCCAGGCAGTTTTTCACCCAACGAAGAGTCCACCTGTCCAAGCCATGGGCTGCCAGCCTCTCCAGGAGAATGGTGGGGGAGATGGACCCAAAGGCTTTACTGAAGTCCAGGCAGACTGCATCCATAGCTCTCTCTCATGCGCCAGGCGGGTCACCTGGTCATAGAAGGAGATGAGGTTGCTCAGGCAGGATCTGCCTTTCGTGAACCTATGCTGGCTAGGATTAGGAGAGTTACAGCAAACTACACGTTTCAAAATATGCTGTAAGACAGGAAGAGGGTAGTCATTTCTGCAAATGAGATCCTTTGTGCTCGGAGCAGTGTGTACTGAGATAAAATTATGCTCTTCATCATATTAGTGAAGCTGTCCTTTTCTGGAAAGCGTTTGGCTGCTGGGGAATACATTTGTTTTTTATGCCGTGCTTTCAGTAAGAATAACATTAAATAGTCAAAATGGTTCCTCTCTATTGGGATTATTTATTTTTTTGAAGTGTACCTGGGATACTCTGTTGTCAATACATACAGCTTTTGACAGAAGGCTAATGAAAAGATGAGTTTCTGATGACGGCTGTTGGAGTAGTGTAGCCTTTCAAAAGTTACTGCACTGACAATAATTTCTGTGAGATCTTTTTGTTTCCATGTTGGTGCCTGATGGTCTTTCAGTAGAGGCAAACTGATGTATTAGAGTCTTCTGTCAAGCACACAAAGAGAAGAAATAGAAAAATTATATATAGTTGTATTTTTTTCCATCCTGGCCTGTCATAATGATGCTAGATATTAACTGAGTTGATAGGATGTGTAATGTTTTGAGACAAAAATGTGATTTTTTTTGATGTGTTCTTTCTGGAGTTTGGAGGCTACTGGGAATAATACAGGTAGATCTGCTATGGTCACTGTCTGAGGGTGTGATAATACGCCTAATGCTTTACAGCCGTTTAAGTTAGTTTTCAAAAGTGTTGGGCTTAGACTAGACCTTGGTTTTGGTTTAACTTGTTTGGAGGGAGAATACTTTCCTGCTTTCTGCACCAAGTGAGCTTTAGCCTTGAGTCACACCCTGGGCAAGATTGGGTCACAGGGTCCCGTATAACAACTGGGACGCTATGCTGAGCTCCTTAACAAACCAATCAGTGGCATCCATAAACTTATAAAATATGCTCAGCTAAGGAAGTAGCATATTCTCTGCATAATTTGTTGTGCTCATTAATATAAATGCATATATTTAAAATTTGGCGTTTTGCCTTGGCAAATAGCTTAGAGATAAAAGAAAGTTTATTCCTCTAATTCTCCTTGTACAAATTCCAGCCATATCGAATATGTTGAATGGAGTTCCAAATACAATTACCCATTCTTAAAGTTTTAGCATGAATTGAGAAATTTTCCACCGAAGTTAGTGCTGAGCAGTTTCTCCTGTGAGTGCTACAAGAAGAACCTGTGCTTTTGAATTAACAGATGACATCATTGGCATCTAGAGATGTGGGCAGTTTGCTAAGCACTCTTTTTATATTTACTGGCTGGGATCGGGTTTAATATTTAATTTTCAGCCAATTTTTAATAACAATGGGATTTACAAAAACAATTGGTTTTCAATTTGGAGTTCAGAAAGTGAAAAAGTGCACAACTTTCAAATGTGATCTTAATTCAAATTTATCTCCTGCTTCTGGCATCTTCCCATGATTCTCCGGAGGGGAGAAGGAAAACATATTATTTTAAGGAGTATTTGGTACTTATTAAAATTACACATACGCCTGCCTTCCGAAGAATCTTGATTTACTGCAGGTTGTTCCGGTGTCGCATGCGGACATTTTTAGAGAACAGATTTCTTATCACTGTGAGCACTGAACGGCTTCCAGAGCTCCACGATCGGGGAGCAAATACCTTACATCCCTTGTGGGGGGAAAAAAAAAAAAAAAGGTAGGAAACCATGAGATCTATAAGGCGATTTGGCAGAGGCAGCGGCTGTTGGTGCCAAGATTTGGTTCCTGACCCACGGTTTCCTGTTTTTAAATCTATTAATTGATTTGCAAAGAGCATCTTTTGGAAACAAGGACTCCGACAGCCTGGCACAGGCTGGAGCTCCGCCAAGACTGCTCGGGAAGCTTGCCATGCGGGGAGCGAGCGAGCGCGGGAGCGAGCGAGCCGAGGGAAGAAAAAAAGGCAAGACTTGGCACGGCGCAGTCAAATCAGCTTCTTTTGTCTGCTTCCTCGGCTTGAGCTTCAGGAAAGAAAACCGTCCTGGGGTACAGAGAAACTCAGAACTTTTTTTCCCCTGGTTTTCAAACTTAGCTGGCTTTTTAAGTCTCTTGGGTTGTTTGAAAGTGGTGGTACATGAAGTGATGCTCGGTTGCCAGCGATAAGAGAAATAAGACTTCTCAAATGAAGCCTCCATGTCAGTGTACACATGTGGGAAATAAGATATTTTAATTTTTTTTTTTTTTGTGTGTGTGCGTGCATGTGTTTCAGTAAACTGTGAGGGAGACGAATAACTTGGAAGATTACGAAGGGAATGCCTAAATGAAAAGGGAGAATTTTTGTTTTTTGCAACAACAACAGAAAGTTTTCGTCGACATGAACGTGCTTTAAAACCAAATCTGTCCTCCTTTGGAATGTGTTCAGAATGGGAATTTCAGCGTTTCTCTCGTATGTGCTGCAGATGCTAACTTTTAATGGAGCGTCCTTAAAGCTTTCATCTGACTCAGCAATGGAGTAAGAGTGGAGAGAAAGTTGAGACATCTGAACACAAAAAGTGAGTATGTGCTTAAAGCAACAATATTTCTTCCTGCTGCTTCGTGCTGCCCTGGCTCCATCTCGCAGCTATTAATGACAGCACTGGAGACCAGCAGGGCAAGCCGAAGACACCCAGACTGTGCCTGAAGGGCAGAAAAAGAAACGAGAGCCTGGCTGTTTTGTTGCTGCTCTCAGCCATCTCTTCGTCTGCGTCTTACGAGACAGCGTGTGAAATTGCTGAATTTTCTTTTGGTGGAGGAGATAAGAGGTGGAAAAATACTGACTTCTGCCAAACGAGGGATGTTGGAAGATGACAGAGCTGGATTTGAACTGATGACACTGGATATAGGAACTTCAATTTGTAGTTACAGTTCTTGTTTGCTGTAAATTGTGAAAAGCTACTTTTTTTTTTTTTTTTCCCCCCGGTACGTGGATTAAAAAAAATCTGTGGCGACTGAAGCGTGGATGTCTTATGATTTCAATAAAATTAAGGAGCTAAAAATCCATTGTTTGTTTTCTCCAAGGGTGCCTGGATTTTCAGGTACCTCATTTCTGATTTCATAGGAACAAATGCTAGCGTCCTGCCTATTAGGCCTGGATGTGGCTGGATTGTACTACTTCTGCTGTGACAATCAGCACTGTTATTTCAGAGTAACTGTAAGGCGTAGATTTTTATGGATCGTCTTCACTTTATAGTAAGTATCACACTGTCCTTAAAGAATAGATCGTTCAGCCTGTAAGATGTGCAATTTTTGACGTGCTGCAGGAGTACGTTTCCCTGATTCTTGTATGCTCGGGGAAAGTAAAAAAACAACAGTAATGAAAAGCATTTTGACAGGTGTTTTCATTTTAACTGTGCATCATGATATTTTGATTACTAGGCTACTAGAAATAACCTGCCCTTTTGGTTATGGGAAAGAACGTGGCTTCCTTAATATTAAATTAAATCGGTTTTATAGCAAGATGTCAGATTTTTACCACATCAGTGAACCTTTAGAAAAATGCTCTAGTTAAATAGTGGTTAAGATGGTGTTGTGATTACGACGTGATTTAGTGAAGCCTTTTAATATGGTTTGTTAGTGATTTTTGAAGAAATTGTCTCCACTAGATTATCTGTATGGCTTATAAAAACAAGAGTCCTGTTTTTCTAAATTGTTTAAACAATGTCGTATTCTACAGATAATTGCTGAAGTACGTATCCCACTATAGATTGCAAACTGATTTTTGCGGTGGGAAGGAGATGTTTGGGTTCAGTTCTGCTGTCTGTGGGGCTAGCTAGTATGTCGTCCGTTCCAGCACAACATGAACATGTGATGGGATCGGGGAAACAGCGCTGTGATGGGTGTGAGTGTGCACTCAGAACAGCGTAGTAAGTTTGTCTGGCTGTGTACCTACTCTGAAATGAATTTCCTGTATTTTTTAGAAATAGTATGTAGTCTCAAGGCATATGCTATTTTCATAACATTTTTAATGGATATCCCTATTAAAAGTCAGAAAACAACAGAAAATTATTTATCAGGATGCCTCTAAGTGAAAACAAACAATATTAGAAGAAAAACCATATTTCTCTCCTAGGTACTTACATATGTTTCATAAATTTCTCAGGCTTTGAACTTGATCAGTGTGTGGGTCCTTGCAGTGCATTTAAAACTATAAATACGTATGCAAATACTGCCACTGAAATTATTTTGAAACAGCTACTACAACTTGGTAAATGTACTGTCTACACATTTCAAAGAGGAGTAACCCTACAAACGAGATGTACACTCTTGCAGATTTCTTTTGGCCTACATAATAAGGAAAGTATTTTTTCTGTTAAACGCTTTGCTTTTAAAAGTACATCTAAATATTTTGTAAAATACCTAGCTTGACAAATTTAAATCAGAATTTAAATTGCATAGCTTAAATTGGGTGTAGAGTGTGGGTTGGACTGCATGAACATCTACTTTGAGTGTAATTTGACGTGGTTTGTCGTATTTGTGGATCTTATTTAGGAACTATCATAACTCGGAGTTTTCTGAATACCAATACTGAATTGTTGGTTAAGCTTAGTACTTCCTTACATGAACAACTTCTGTTTAATTCTTAGTGATTCATTAGTAGATATTTAGTACTAAGTTGTACAATGAAAGTAAAGTGTTTTTTAAGTGTTTTTTTTTTTTTTTTTTTTAATTGCTGGAAGGTGGCATATTTCAGTGTGACGGTGAGGACTAGGGTTTAGGGTTTAATTTGATTTCTCTTATTAAGTTGCAGAGGCATAGTATTATTTCACATAGCAGCATTGTGTTTGATGCCGTAGGGGCCTGTGTCTCATCTGCCTTGCATGTACTAATAATATACAAATTCAGGTTTACTCTTCTGTTTTTACTAGTTTCAAAATAGGTTGACATCCAAATGGGATTGTAGTTTTTCCTTTATGCTTTTATTTGTCAACTATTTTTAACACATTTGTCAGAAGCTTGAATTGAGAGCTTACAATGAAGCCCTGTGTTTATAGGACAGGGAGAGAGGCCGTTGCTTAATAGGACTCCAGGTTTTGCCTAAATATGAGTGTGGGGGAGCAGTGCAAGTAACAAAGTACGGTGCATGCAGGTTTACCGTGTTGCTTTACCCAAAATGCCTAGATCCATGGAAAATGATGATTCCCTCAATATTCTGTGCGTGGTAGGACTCCAGATTCTGCTGTTGGTGTGGTGCTCCTTCCTTCTGTAGCCGGTATTTTTGAAAAAAGCTGCACGTACTTTAAGGCTTCCTGCCTGGTAGTACACGACATGGCGAGATGTGTTCTCTCTGCATGGCCAGGAGTCGTTGTTCTAACGACTCCCTGTACCTGTAGGACGTCATCCTTCAGATCTTGCTGTAGTCCGCAGCCAGGTGGGTGAAACCGTGAGTGCGTTCCTGATGTTTTATCTGGAAGTCCAAGAGCATCCAAGCTGGAAGACTGTCCAAGAAACAACAGAATGCTGAGGCATTCTCTTCCTACTTATCATTTATACCTGACCATAATCTCTTAGATTTCTTCTCCAGTTGTTCATGAAAACGCATGCAGACCTGTTTTCATTTTGGTTAAATCATTTGTCCAGCCCTCCCTGTGCATGTGCTGGGTAGGTTCTCAAGACCTCAAACTGGTGGAGTGCCGTCAGCTTTGGTGGAATCCCACTCCTTTATTCCAGCTGGAGGCCACAGACCTTATTTGTGCAACAGAAGTATTGAGTGAAATCTTTTGCCTAGTGTAGCTGTTAAATAAACATGTCAGTGAAGTCACATTTGTAACCAATGGAGAGGAACCAGCTCTAGGCGAAACAGAGCTGTCAAACAGGTCATGTGAGTTGCTCTTTATTGGCCATGGAAACAAACCAGAGCAACTAGTTGAAACTAAAGCATCAGATGTATAGGTATTTAATTTTCAGTGAGGTCAAATACTTATTGAGACAGTTTATGAACGGAAAGTTTAAAATAAAAAGCGTCAGCAACTATTTATACAGGCTAGTGCTCTACTACAGAGCAGTATGTGCTGTACCCAGTTTGAAGGTTAAGAAAAGAAGGAACCAGGACAATAAATTAGAAGACTGAAGTACTAATTCTTATTTTACTTGTCATGAGAATAACAGACAATAGAATTATCTTACTTGTTTCATAGATATGGAATAATCCACAGTTGTTTAAGGCCTGATTGATCCTGGTGATCTTGTGTAAATTATTGTGAAGACTGGGGAAATGATGGAATTCTTGCCAGTTACAGACATCTGTGTTTTTCCAGTTATTTTCCTGTGGCTGGATTATCCCTGGTATACGTCCATTTTTGTAAATTGCTGTGGCACTCTTCCCTTGTTCTGCTGATGCTGTGGAACTGTAAAAATGTTTGTATCTCGCTTGATGGGGACAGGGACCACCTGTACAGTTGAAAGCTGTAGTGGGCTTCACTTTCTGGGGTGTTTTGTGTCCTCTTACGTTCATGGAGATGCTATTTACTGTTACATGAAAATGAACTGTCCACTATGCATTTCCTCTTGAAAATTGACATTAGGATTTAAATGTACATCTGATTTGTATTTTATTTCCATCATAAGGAGATGTATTATAGATCTTGCAAGAAGTTCCCTTCTTGTCCCTTCTTTACCTTTGTGAAGTCACCTAATTGTTTCGCAAGTTGGCCAAGACCAAGCAGAACTCACCTTGTTTCTTGCATGGTGATAATTGATTTTAACTAGATTCATTTTTTTTTCTCTTAGTGTACTAAAGGTTGACATTTCCTTTCTGGGTCTGTTTTGATTTTAAACCTTGTGAAGACATGAAGAGGCTTGAATGTTGTCTAGTGTTTGATGATGGAGAGGAGCTTTCTCCTGTGCCAGGACAAAACCTGTTTAGTAAGAGGGAGAATGTGAATGATATTTGGAGATCAGCTGGCTTTCCTTCTGCAGTAATTTGGTGATCAGTTGGCTTTTCTTTAGCAATAGATCGATATACAAAAAGCTTCTGAAGTGTGGACATGTCATAAAGCAACAGTACTGCAGTCTTTACATTGCAAGTTTTGGTACCTGTTTAGGTTAAGAGACGCCCTCAAAAGCAAAATAAATAATAAAAAGTTTCTCTTCCGTTTAGCATTTTTTCAGTGAAGGTGAAAGATATGTTTGAAGATGTTTGGTGACACGTCTTATGTTTCCATTCTCCTAAATATCCTGAAATAGATTAATTTGTGTTTTTTTTTTTTTTTTCTCTTCCCAAGTGTATATGAAGAGGATACTTCACACTGAAGACCATTTCTCCTTTATCCTGGGTCCTTTTTTAAAAAAATTATGTTAGTATTTGATTGTTTTTGTAGCATTAAATTCAGACGTAGAATAGCTTCAAGAGATTACTGATTCCTTTTGAGAACCTTACGGTGAGTTCCCTCCCTTGGCATCCCAGTCTGTCTTCTGCAGCCTGCGGGTCCTGCTTAGTTCATGTAGTCCTGTGTGTAAGTCCAAGTGCATTCCTGTACGGAATGTAGGGCTGTGGGTAAGGTCCTTGTAGAGGCTGAAGGAGTTGTTCAGGTCTTGACCTTTTTCANGTATATAAAAACCTTGATTTCCCAGCAGTGGTGCTAGTATCTGGTGTTAAGATACCAACTCTGTAAAGAGAAATGTAACAGCTGTTTTTTCAAAGTGAGTCGGTGAATTTCCTTTTCACAAGCCATAAAACAGCAGCTCACCAGAAGTTTATATTCATACCACTTTCATTCTTCTCCTGATAACGGTGGAGGTGAAAAGCACTTTTTAGGGAAATTGCTGATAAACTCCATGAATGTGCAGGGGGTTCATATGCCTAACAGCAGCACCTCGTGCCTTGCAGACATCCCAGGCTCCCTGAGAGGTCTTCATGGAGTTGGCAGGTGCAGCCCAGGGCATACAGCAGAACTTCTGGAGTTAGAGCTGAAGCCGGGTGAGATACCTTGGAGCACCAGAACTGGTGCTGGGCATTTGGAATTTTTTTCTTCTTTATCATTTTATGAATGAAGACTAGAGACATTTTGTAGCCTTTTTTTTTTTTTTTTTAAGTACTTGATTCCCAAAGGCAATTTATGTAATACAAAGGACCACGGCCCTACCAGTAATGTAATCTATCTCCTGAGTAATGACAAGAGAATTCCTGAGTACAGGATCAGGATCCCTTGAGGCATGTCCTCTTAGTCACACATTTTGGCATCCTAACATCAGCCTAAGCACTTTTGTTCAAAGCAGTGAGTTAGTTTGCATCTCTCTTCTTTTTTCTTTATCTCTTCAATATATCTTCTTTTATCTAATCTCTGTAATTTTCAGTTTCCAGATGACTGCTTTAGTTTATGGCAGTTGGTTTAGCTAATTCTGCTGTCTCCATTCTTCTCTCTTTCCTTTTCAGAGATTCGACACCTGAACACATCTTTTTAAAGAAAGAATTCCTTTCAAACAGAGGGGCTTAGTGGTGAATGAGGCATCCTGTACCTATTCCATATGACGAGTTAAGATTGAGTTTGATTTTTGGACTTCAGAAATCCCAAGAGGTTGATTAAGGACATTGGAGTTCGCTGTGCTTATGTTAAGACTACTGTGTTTTGAAGTCATCCTTTGCCACCCTCCAGAGGTACTTGTGGTTCCACGGCAATTAGTGCAGTATGTGAGAGCAAAAAAAGAAAAAAGACTTGAGATGTGCATGTTAACATGTGTGTGAGTTAGGATCACGTTGGCCGTTTTTGCACAGGGGATTACAGACATAGCATGGAAAAGCACAGCATTGCCGAGAAATGATGATCTCTGATTTCCCAAAGTATTTTGATCCAGCCAGGACATTGGGTACTTTCTGAGTGTGCTTTATGGGTACAGTAGGAAATGCACTTAGTACAATTTCTGGCCTAACTTAGATGCCAACAGTATGTTCTGAAGAACAGCAGGATCTGTCCTTATTCCATGACCAATTCAGATCCGTATGACCCCTAATTCGCCTAGGGAGATGATGTGGTTGGCACAGAAGACTGTCATCGTTTCTCCTAAACTCTTGTTCCTGGTGGCCTCTTCAGCCTGTGTAAAAGCCTTGCTTTGTCTGAAATTGAAAACTCTGTAGTACTGGATGCTGTTTTTTAAAATTAGAAAACATGAATTCTTTATAAGACACCAATTGTTTGCGCTGTGTTCTCTAACGATTTGATACTGAAACATGTTGATGGGAGAAAAATTAGAGAATAGTCTTGAAACTGGAAGATGATTATTTATTCCTTATTTATTGGAAGAGTGGATGGAACACCTATGAAGACTTTCAAGTTCACTCTTCTCACAGATGTATATTGCTGTATGAAAAGAGATTGTGGCAGATCTGTGTTTCAGACACTGGAGGAAGATGCTTATAAGGAGGTCCACGACTTAGAAGGAAATCAGATTCCAAAAAGAGTGGCTCTAATATGTAGAGAATACCTCTACTGAATTTGGAAGGAAACTGGAAGGTCTGAAGAATGGGTTGTTTTGACTCCACTCAGTTGTAATGAGAAGGTATGCAGCTGCCAGGCAGGTCCGTGACGAAGCTATCTGTAAACTTTAGATTAAATATGCAGAAGCTGTCTCAGAGTACCTTATCCTTATGTAAGACAGAGCAGGTCCCTCACAAGCAGTTCAGAAAGGGAATTGCTTCTCTGGCTTCTTGAAGGGTTCAGGATGCACTGCATGAAGTGCAGTGTGGGTGGTATGCATGAGAGAGGAGATGGGATTTACCTTCAGCAGTGGGTTAATCCCATGCCACACCATGGAGCACCAGGGTACAGAATTCTGTTTTGTGCTGGGATATGAGGCCTAGAGCAGTATATGGGGTGCTTCTCTGGCCAGGTGTGGAAGGTCAGGATTCCATACTAGCAAGCTGATAACATACATTAGTACGAGTTTGATTTAATCTTTCGTATAAATTAGTGTTCGAGGAATGAGGGAAGAGGCATACAGAAGACATTGTCTACAATCTGCTGGATTGCATCAAAAATGGAGCATTTCCCCGACTGTGCCTGCAGACAACACGCTCCTGGTATGTAACGAGGGTTTAGTCCCAGTTTCCCTTCTGCACAATGCAAATGTTTGCTTTCCATACTGATAATTTCCATTTGTATTGATTGCACAGTACCAAATGTGGAGTGAGCTTAAACTAGATGAAAGGCTTCTGTCTGGGTTTTGTTTTGGATGCCCCTCAGCTTTGTTTTTTCCCATCCCACAAACAGGAATAGGAATGAGGTCTAGTTTGCTTGTTCATATAAAACAAGTACAAAGAAAAAATTCTCTGGAGTTCTTCTACATAAGTAGTACAGTGATCCGATGTCTCAGACTTTTATCTCTCACAGACAGTGATTTTGGAAATATGTATTCCAGCCCAGATTCAAATATTTGTAAAACGTGAGGACACTGGGACTAAATACATATATTCAGGAGAGGGATATTTGGAAAAATCTTGGTGATTTATTTGTAGCGAAATATTTGGAATTGAACATGACAGGACAGACAGTTTTGTATTGCCTAATTCAGGGCAGGAGTCTTCTCCAAGAAGTTCACTGCAGCATCGAAGGCTTGTTCTAAGGTGTTTCCACCTCTGTAAAGGGGCAGGATAGAGCTTGCTTCCCAGGAGCTGATATTGTATCCTGTTCCTAGCTGGAGAAGGTTGCATTGCTCCTTCCTTGGTTATGAATTCATGAGTTGTGTTCCTCCTCTTTTGAGGAGGTGGGTGAGAAAACGGTGGATTTCAGAGGAAATAAAAGAGCACCTCTGCATCGCTCCTAACACATTCTAAGGCTTGCTGCTTTCTCTGACATGAGCAACCTTTCACTCTACCCAGAGCTGTGGATGATGCCAGCTGTCTGCAGCGTGGGAAGTGGAGTAGAGGTAGTGGATGCTCTTGGTTATTTGTTTGAATGTTGTTTTTGTACAAAGATCATGACACCGCCTTGCACAGAGTCTTCCCAGAACCCTGCGCTGGGATATGTGTAGCAGAGGTCAAAACACCCACCTAACCCTTGGTGGTGAGCAAGTGCTTTGCTCTTTGCAGAGACAGCTATCGTGGCTTATTTCTGCAGTTCAGAGAGGGCAGCACTTGGGTCACTTGGTCCATAGCTTTATTTGCTGAGCGACGGCGTTGTGAGAGTAATCCCCAGCGCATCCCTCGGTGGCACCAGACAAGGAACATAAGCATGGGCACTGGAGGTTTATGGTCCCCAGATAGCACAGAATGATTTATATATGCCTCTATTAAAATCAGTCTTGCACAGTTGTGATACATTTGAGGAGTGTGAGGTATTCTGTTCTTATGCTATTACATTTATGGTCCTTCTCTGCTTTTGTGCACCCAACATGGTAACTTTTTGTTAAGGAGATTACACAGTGCCTGTTTTCTTTCCTTTTTTTGAACTGTGATTAAACTTGTAGCATTTGTGTCTTAAGTTGAAATTTGAACAAAGGCTATTGTAAACAACAACAAAAAAACCTGTGCATATATGCACATTTTATGTATATTTTATATATCTACATTTTCCTAGTGTAAAGTTCTTCCTTTCGTATGGATTCACACTGTACAATATAACTTATATTCTATAACAACACTTTCTCTGTGTAAATTCGTCTGAAAGGGCAATGTTAAAGCTGATGTATTTGCAGTGAACGAACAAGTTTTAGGAGAGCAAGCAGTATCATTCCCAGCAGTACTGTCGTACTGCCTCTTTAAAACTGCTGTGTTGCAGGAGGCTATTGTGCTACATACTTCTGGAGTTGGAAAACATTTTTCTTGTTATTTAATTCAGATGCTGACATAATGAGTGCTCTGCTGTAATGAATATTTGATGTGCTTATGTTAATGTAAATGCACAACTATCTTGCCGGTTCTCTTCAGCCTTTATAACTTCTTAGACAACAATTTTGAGAGGGATGCAGTTGGCCTGCCCAGTGCATTTTGATGAAGAGGGGGAATGTTTTTATGGACACCTAGTTAACAACTTTTAGAATTCATTTTCTCTCGCGGTCTTGGCTGTTGTTCAGAGAGATTTTTAACTTGAAATAGTCTCTTCAGACTCTCATGAGGGAATTGGGCCAGGATCAATATCTATGCTGTAGGTGTGTAGGACTCATTACCCTCATTTTCCTTCATAGTCAGCAGGCAGAGGTAGGCACTTTTTAGGCAAATTTATTCATTATATAATACAGTGCCGTTGCAGCCTCAGGTGGAATAGTTACTGGTAAAACACAGCGTCTCCTCATTAATTTGCTTGCAGAAGTGCTGAATGATAACTGAGGTGCTCATAAGCAGTGAGTTTGTAAATCAAAGGCTTTTCTTCAGCTTTCCTATTCCGGACCAGATAAATATTAGCAGTACGCATACTGCTCTGTAGGCACATAATTACATCTAGCCCTTTGCCTGCCTTTGTGTGTGTGTACGCACGTGTCCGTGCCCCTGGGTGATGCCCTCAGGTTGCTGTATCCCATGGGAGACACTGCAGGAGGTGCTCTATAGGGGTAGGTAAGGAAATTCTCTCAACCATTTGCCCTGTAGTTCCCCTGTTGTCCCAGTGGTGGGGTACAACTTTCATGTTTTTTGTTTTGATTTTTGGCATTTCGAGAAAAAATGCAGTTTAACAGGAAATCGACCAGAGGACAGCAAAATGATCAGAGATGTAGGAAATGTAACCGGTGGGAAAGCGAATTTGAGTTGTTTAGCCTAGGGAAGAGAAGACTGATGGAGAATGAGATAACTCAACAGTGTTCCCCACTCATTAGGGAAAATGTTGTAAAGATAGAATCACAGTCATAGAATGGCTTGGGTTGGAAGGAACCTTGAAGGTCATGGGTGATCTTCGAGATCTTAAGGTCTTCGGGGCATGCATCTTGAGCAGTCTTTAAAATGTGGTTGGGCAGACAGCAGTCAGAGGTGACAGCAGGTGGGAGCTGGGCTGATGGACTGCATTTCCCCTCCACAACCTCCAGACCTGATTATCTGTAAAATACATGAAGGGTAAGAGATAAAATGATCCAAACAGATACAAAAGGATGCTTCTTTAACAAAAATAGTTACATGTCTAAAACTGCATGTCACCCTAATTTGGACGTGCTCCCAATTTGTTCTGCTAGCAAAATCAATCCTTTTTGCTTAGCAAGGCTAACAAAATTTGAGTTGGAGTACCACAGGGGTGAAGCTAAGGGTAAGTAGGGAGAATGGTGACTGCTGAGTGCTGTGCCCTGGTGGAGGGGAGACTGGAGGAACGTGGGGATCGTGTTCCTGGCTGGATCCTATGGAAACACAGTGGCAGACCCACGTGTACGTGGGTAGGCACACGGATCAGCAGAGACAAAACCACTCAGCACTCATACAAATAGACGCTATCAGTGGCCTCATCCAGCTCCCCTCTCTGGGAATGCATTTTACACGTTTATTCCCATTCATGGGTCTTCTCTGGCTGGTGACAAGATCCATTACTAGGAATACCATTAGTGGGAATACATCTGTAAAACATAAAAAATAGGAATACCAAAGAACATGACAGAAAAGGTAGGATGAAAAAACAGGTAAAGGAAGGAGGGATCAGAACGAATGTTTTTTTAAATGAGGTCTTCCAAGAAGTACCTACACGGATGTTTTGTGTTCACCTTTCTTTTGCTAGTAAGAATAGGAATCTGTTAATTACAAAAAGTTCTTTTGCTGCTCTTGCATCCATTTCCCTTGCCCTGCATGCTTGTGTAGCAAAGGAGCAGCCTCTTACGACTGCAGCAGAAGGAAGACTTCTTCATCTTTGTCCTCTGCTGCTGTGGTAGGAGGGAATACAGCTGATTAAAATAATTTGATTTAGGGTTAAATAGTACGTGTCAGTTATCCTAACTGTATTGTGATTGCATGTCAGAGTTAAAGTCACCTGCACCCTTTACTTGTTCCATTTCTTAGCATATTGGGAGTTTTCTTTATGTTCAGTATAGCCTTTTTGCTTATTTGCTTGGCGATATCTACAAAATACTTCTTTTTTTGAATCTTAACTTCCTCCTATATGAAAAAAAAAATATTTGAAGATGAGAAACGTGTATGTGTGTAGTGAAAGTAAAATGTTATGCTCGTATGCTTCTCCGAGATTAAAACATTTACAGTGTTCTTCATTGTCATCAGATATCACAGACCTTGTTGAAAGAATTTTTGCTTGTAACTTTTCCAGACATTCAGATACTCAACACAGTTAGTGCACTTGCTTAAATCTAAGATTTGAGTGACATTTGCATCAAAGGTTCTGTGATTGTTTTATTGTGAATCATTATAACTGAATTTGTAATAGATAAAAATGAGACAAATGAATTTGGCGAGTCATTGGTACTTGATATTTTTTAGAAAGTATAAAAGCAGATCTGTCCCACAGAAAATTGGGTCTAACTACTGCTAAGAGTGTTTATTAAATCAGTGCTGCTTTTAATCTCCTCACTTTTCTAATGCTTCTTTCATTTTTAATGGTCATGATGTTGGAGGTGATAATGTTTCTTGGTCACAGTACCGCTCTCCACTGTGACGGAAGTCAGTGCACCTTCATTTCGTAGTGTCAGTGTCTAAGTTAACCTTTCTCTTCCTTTCCTTTTTATTGAGAATTTATGTAGTTATTTTCTGTTTTTACACTGCAAATAGACTGAACGCCCAGGGAAGGGGACACCCAAGAGTGCTCAGAATTCAGGCACCCGCCTCTTCCATTGGCACAGTCTGAGTTCGCTGCACCCCAAAGAGAACCAGCAAGGATCTTCAGTTCCCAAAGAGGAAACTCAGAAATTTAACCCAGCTGGAGAAGGCCTCACCACCTTCTGCAGCCCTTGCTGCATTTTCAAAATGGTAATCCTTGGCTCCTCACTGAACAGTCAAACGACAGCAGATGTTTTTTTCCCTCGTTCACTCAGACAAGGACCACAAACTTCTTCGTCAGAGTTGCAAAGCTGATGATATGCCTGAGAATAACGGGATTTTAGGGATCATCAGCCACAGCTGCTGGTTTGGGGGCAGTGATTTGGGGATCCTTGTCGTAATAACCGTGTCCTAGAAAGTCCAGTAACCCTATCTAACAGTACAATGACACCAATATTGGTATTACAGGATACTTCTTTGTTAAGGTAACCTCCTCCTCACAGCCTAGGAAGCATCACCTTTCCTATAGTTCTGTGTCTGATTTGTTTTGTTAACTGCTTGCGGATTTGTAAGCCACGTTATTCAATGGACAGCTTATGTTTTAAGCTGATGTAGGGATGATAGCAGATACTTTATGTACTCCAAATATTTTGAAATCAAGCTGTAATTTTGTCCACTGGCGATAGCAATTTTTCCAAAAAGTCATCCAAGAAGCAGCTGCAACCCAGCAAGTTCTGAGCCTCAGGAGCAGGAACATGCTTTCAGGGCTTTCCAGAGTTGATTTTTGCAGCATGGCCAAATTTTTCAAGCTCGTATGCTTGAAACTAGTTTTCTAAATCTGTATTTAGGCTTTGGTTTTTATTGCAGGGTGTAAGAGACTGGTCCTTTTGAAAATCAGGCTCCTCTAATTATGTAGGTAACATATTTTGAAATGTTAGATTCTATCTATGAATCATTCTCCCCCATTATCAGAGATGACATTTCCACTTAATTTCCCAGTGGGATTCCGTTTAATGTTTTCAAAACAATGTCAGTTAAAATCATATTTGTTTTGGTTGTTTGCCTTTATAAAGAATTTTTTTATTTGAGGAATTGCAAAATTTCTGAAAAGGAAGAAAGTGTTTGGAGATGAAATACGTGTTAAACTTCACTTGTTATTTTCTTTTTAATTCAGTGTCTTGAATAGATGTGAGACTCATGAGGTGGCTGTGGAGCATCCGAATATAATATTGGAAACAAAGAATTTGGCATTTTGCTGAATTGTCTTATTTTGATCATGTTATTTAGTGAATCATATATTTAGTGCTACTGTGACTGAGGCTATCATGCTGGTTTTAGGGTACAGGTGATGAAGTCAGTCCATCCTTGGAGTATTTGTGTTATCTTACCAGGAATGATTCTTTTTTAGCAAGCATTTTTAATTTTTGTTATATTATTGTTACTCTGTAGTGCAATATACCAGTCTGCCCTGAGTAAAAGGAGGCAAAGTGATTTGGGGCCCTGAGGCTCCCCCTGCCCACCAGCAGCACTCCTGTGCTGGGTGGGGGCCGGAGCCCTGGCACAGGGACCCAGAGGCTGTGGGGTCTCCTCCATGGGGATCTCCCAAGGCCCCTGGAGGTGGTGCTGGGCACCCTGCTCTGGGTGGCCCTGCTGGGGCAGGCGGGGACCACAGGGATCCTGGAGTCCCTCCACCCTGTGGGTCTGGGGTTCTGTGTCCTTTTGGAGATCAAGGAGGTCAATGGTACGGATGTGGCTTAAAGCTTTATGAACTGTCACTGATCAGATTCTCTGAGATGTTTGAGTCTTTGCCCCATTTTGGGTTTTGTGAAGTGTGGTGTTTTGAGAATAATGTGAAATTTAACTGTGTTAGGAAAAAGTCTGAATAAAGAAATACAGCTTGTGCATTCAGGAGATTGTGAAAAGGGAGAGGGAGCAAGGTATGTGTGGAGAAGAGAGACATAAAATACGAGTATGCTCTTTATTAATAGGATTTATTGCTGCTACTTGTAATAACCCCAGTCAGAGCTGGATTTTTACATTTACTTGACACACTTTCAGGAAGTTAGCATATTAGATGTGTTACCTTCTACCCCATGTACCCTTTCCCTTCTCCCAGTCTTTTTACTTATTAGGTTTTAAACATTTACAGGGTGGAAAAAAACCTTTTAAAAACCCATGTAACACCAAGGTAATAATCACAGTTCCATGCTGCTTTATGGGGCAATAATCCAGTTGCCTTGTTTGAATAAACTGCTCAGCCTTCATTCTCCTAGGTTTTACCTCAGGGAATGGAGCTGGCTTATTGCCTTGTAAAACAGCGTTGCCTTCCTGTTGTTGATTAATTATAAATCTTCATCTATCACTGGTCGTGGAGCATCCTAGAGCATTCCTGTTCTTCATGGCTTTGTCCTGCATTCAAAAAATTCATGAAAAAAAAAAACGGAATTTGCCTGATTTCTGGCACTCTAATGTTAATCTGCATTCTAGGACTTTCTGTATATGTTTATTTCCTTCACGTTAAGGTAAATCCCAGCACCCTCCATATGAGCAGCTTCTGAGTGAGACTCAGCCAGCCTCAATTTCACTGAAATCCTTCAGTCTGGGGTGATGCATGGTGGTGGGGTTGGTGCCTTCTGGCTGGTGGGATCTCCTGCCTCCACCACGGGAGTCTGCTCGCCTTTGGACTGTAAAATCACAGATCCACCTATTTTCTGCGGCCACTGGGGTGTGTTAGCAAGAAGGTATTAGTAAGGAACTTGGCACCTGGCTGCATGCTGATTCGCCTATATGTTGTTAACTGACCTCGTTGGGTTCTTCCTGAGAATTCGTCTTCTTCCACTTCCTGAGATGGAATGGGAAGGAACAGCCCAGAAATCTGAAAGAGCAAGAAGCCAGGCGTAGCCGCAATCATGTGGCTCCTGGCATGACGCTTTCTGGAACGCAGGTGGTCTGGCAGGACATGAGCCCAGAAACATTGCCAAGGAGAGCTGCAAACAGATAGACGCTGCCCACACTGGAAGAGGGATTTGTAACACCGTTGGTAGTTTGTGTGCTGAGTACGAGTCTGAACAGTATCACAAATCACATCTTTGTGGGGGAGCAGCCTACATGTGTGGAAGTGTTTCCTGGTGTGCAGTTAGGGAATGGGTGTTTTCTGGCACTGTGTTCATGATTTGGGCTTGGCCCTTGCCATTCCTTCCTTATTTAGGTACTGGCTGGCATGGGGTGGTCTCTGTAGTTTAAAACAGTTCGGATGTTGAGGCTGGCGTTATGCATGACGATGAGGTTACACGAAGTAGTGTTTGACACAGAGGAATCTGAATTTTGTTATTCTTCCATTTAAGGGATCCACGCTGATCTCTGCTCGCTTCTTGAGCAAAGGTCTTCAGTTCTTGAGTATTATGAACTGAAGTGCATAAAGGCAACTGTCTCTTAGTTCATCTGTGTAAAACACTTATATGCTAATAATATCAAAAGGATTAGATGGACAGTGTGTACTGATGAACAGGGTTATATTAATATTTTATTGTTTAGCAATTGAAAAAATTTAGCGTTTTTTTTTTTTTTTACTGTGTTTGCATTTGGCATATAATGGAGGAGGATATTTATCAAACAGACTATTTAGCATTGAGAACAGAATTTGGAGGACAAAGCACAGATACAGGATGACGAGTTTTGGGAAGCACCAGGATGTCACTGCATTTCTGCATTTTCGAGATATCTTGCAGCTGCAGCAAGGTTATGAAGAAGTTTAACAATGAAGAGCCGGTTTAGCTTTGGAAAAGAGGAGTCCTCATGTGCTGCCACCCTCGTTTGGTACGTGCAGATTAATAAGCATCTTCCCTCTACATATACTCAAGAGAGACATTCCTTAAAAATGAATGTATTTCCACATGCCCATCCCCTGATTTGTTATTGTTTTGTGCAAATGAAGTCAGAACAGAAGTGTATTTTAACTTTGCTGAGAGCAATGTAATTGGTAGGATGTATGATCCAAGTAAATTGGCTCAAATTTTCACCTAATGTACCCCCTTGTTGCCCTTATGAACTGCAGTTATTGTTCTTGCGTTGTAGTTATCTTTTGAAGAGGCAGGGTTGCCTGTGGCAGTGGGGGGAAAATCAGAAGAAAATTTAAATGATTAATTAATGTAATCTAGTGTCTGTTTTACCAAAGGCTTTCAGGGACTTATTTAGTTCGATTAATGAGAGAAATTCCAGCAGCAGGTTTTTAGAATAGGTTTTTGAAGAGTGTAAATGACACAGCTGCTGGAGGGAAAATGATCTTACACCTCTTTATATCAAGCCACACACTGAATTAGCACTAAAGAATTATTATTTTCTTTTAGATCTTTCATTTTATATTTAGTTATTATCTAGTATTTGTAAAAAATCAACTCAGCAGACATTTTTTTGAAGCTGTGAAGGACAGAGAACATGAGTCACAAATGCAGCTCATCTGAAAGTGTGCATGTTCCTGAAAGTGACTAGGCAAAATGACAGAAGAAAAGTCTGTTGAGGGGAAGTGAACACAGGCACCACCTTTTAGGCCAGGGAGTTCCTGAAGCCCTGGAAAACAGTCTGGAAAACTGTCAGGATGTGCTCACCCTGCTTCTGCTCTTCTCTTGACATCTCTTGCTGGTAGCTGTTGGATGGTGAGCAGCTAGCTGGCATCCAGTTCAGCCCGGGACAGCTGTTAGGTCTTAAAAATATCTGTAACCAAACGGAAAATGTAAGCATTGAGATGCTTCAAATTCTGAAAAATTTTGGTTCTACCCATTTAAAAATCTTATGCTTAAATTTGGAAACAAACACTAAAATAAAACAAAACCTAAAGTATTGTTTCATACTACTGTAGAAAGAGTTAGGTTAGATGGGACTTCTGGTGTGTGTTTAGCCCAGTTCCTTGCTCTGAGCACGGCCAGCTTCAGAGTTAGGACCTTGTTCAGTCGAGCACTGAAGTTCTTTGGAGATGTAGATACAATGCTGTTTTCAGGCAGCAGAAACCTTTTAAATGAAAAATAAAAAGAGAAGGTTTGTTTTTATTATAGAATCATAGAGTAGTTTATTTTGGAAGAATCTCTGGAGTCCAGCTTCCCACTCTGAGCATAGATAGTTGAAGCTGTTCACCTGTCAAATTGTTGGCTGCTCAGTTTTTTTTTTTTTTTTTTTTTGAGAAAATTAAAGTAGCTCATGCTTATTTTAGTGTTTTCTCATGAGAAAATAAGAAACGAAACGAATAACATTTTTAACTGCACTAAAATGCATATGTACATGTGGCATGTGGCTATATGGACCAAAACTGAGACTTTATTTAAAAGATTTGGCAATTCTTCCTCTTTGAAGAACAAGGGCAACAGTTTTACACCTATTGAAGGTGCAGCTAACAGTCAGGCCAGTGTGACGTGCAGAATTTGAGGTGAGGTGATAAGGAAGTAAGAAAGGTAGCAAATGGAGGGATTGGACGGAAGCTCCAGGCACTCTGCATGTCTGAGAGAAGGGAAGAATGGAGGATGCCTTGTGTAGGAGGAGTAAAAGAAGGAATTAGTGCAAGTATTTTTACTTTCTTCTATTTTCCCACAACCTGTAATCCTTCTTCTGTTCCTGCTTACCTTTTCTTTCTTCTTCTTCTTCTTTTTTTCTTTTTTTTTTTTTTTAAAATCTGTTCATTCTTTTTGATGTTTAGCTGCAGAAACAGACTTTCAGAAATTGTGGCTTTGTCAATAAATTAAAAATATCTTAGTTTTAATATTGTAGCTCCATTCATAATTTTAAAATACTTCTAAATGCACAGAAAACCTGAAGGCTATAAATGTATATTGAAGAAACAGAAGTATAGTATTCTGTATTGTTATTAAAAATGAAGCTTTCAAACACTGATCTATTCACCAAAAAAATCCTGGTTGTGAGAAGTGTCTCAGTACAGTATCGTATTCAGGAGAGCATTTTGTGTTTCTCTTTTAGGGTCTACAACACTGCATTCCCTTGTTTTCAAGGCTTTTCTTGGATCCTTCTTGTTGTGGTTATTCAGCAACCTGGTCTGCCATGTTTTTGTAGACGCAGAATGACATTGTTCTCTGCTGCCTGCTTGAAAATCTTCTTGCATCGCATTTTCATGACCCTGTAATCTTGCTGGATCAATGTCTGATGCTGCAACAGTTGAGCACATGGATTGTCTGACTCAGCCCTCCTCTAATGGGCAGAAGTAGATGCACTATTTGATCAAGGGTTGTATAGACCTTTCACCCATTTTTATCTCTTTTATTAGATTTCTGTATGGTAAATACACCGTACCCATTTTGATACGCTGCTGAGCTGTGTATCACACGGTGTTTAAGTAGTTACCAAGCCTTGAAGACATCAAGTTGCTGCGTTAGAATTTTTCTCAGTTAAAAGTATTTAGTTTACACTGTTTTTAAGGTACAAATTGCTTCTGTCATTGTTTCTTAAAATACAAACAAATTTAATATTATGTCCTTCATCATTATTATTGACATTTTATGATTTCAGTTTCCTAGCAACAGAAAAGAAGACTATTTGGAAAAAAAAAAAAAAGTTAAAAATAGAGAAATGTACTTCTTCTTGCTTTCTTATAAATTTCAAACTTCCAGCAACTGGGAGAACTGCAGCCAAACTGGAAAAACAAGTCTTTACTCCTGACTACTTCCTGTACCTTCTCAATATTTTGTAGTGGAGAGATGGTTCAAGTGGTTGTGTTATGATCCCTGCAATCCAGACGTGCATGAGAATCAGCAAAATTTTGCAAACAAGGCTGAGTTTAAACAGGTTTTACCCATGTGATAACAGAGGTTGCCTTTGCTGCCGTCCAGGTAGCCAATCCGCCCAACCAGAAGTCCCTAATAACATAGGCAACAAACAACATACTGCTCTTAGGGCGCTGACACTGCTCGCAGCAGTGCTCGGAAGCTGTGCTGCTGGGGTCCAAGTGGATGGAGAGTAAAGATGAGGTTGCCCACGGCATGTTACTTTGCCAGTGGTGGTGCCCATGAGTCTGTAAAGGTTTGAGGCCATTTCCTGAGCACCATGGATTTTGATGCTATGGAGCTACCGGTGTATTCTTCACACTATCATAATGCCACAACTCTTGCAGAGACAAAAACATCTGTTTTGAAAGGGCTACATTTGTTTTTTAAAATTAAACCTCTGCACAGCACTGGAATTCTTTTTCCCCAAACCAGTGTTTGATTACGCATCACTTTTCCAACATTGCTCTCTGCCTATTTTAAAGAGAGCTTCTGAATGTGCTTTTATCCCTGTGAGCTGTAACGTCCCCGTCCTCCTGATTCCTGAGCCACTGCTTGTCAGTGTGGGCGTTGGTGTTCGTCTGCTTCACCCCTACTCTTTAATTTCTCTAGTAGGATTTTTGGTTTGACCTAATCAGCATCATTTGTTTTCACTGTCCTGTACAGTACCTGATCTCTGCCTCACAGAAGCTTGTAAGCATTAATATTAAAACTAAGTTAAAACTGTATTTAAAAGCAAATAACTAATTAAAACTAAGTAGAAGAAGCACGTAAGGAGACATAATCTTTAGTTTTGGTGTCTATAGTTACTACAAGCTTTGGTATATAAGGATAGATGAAGTTTACAGACATAGACGTCAGCAACATTGCCTTTATCTTTCAGCTTCATATCACATCTTGTCGTATTTGGCCTTTTGGATTTTTTTTTTTTTTGCATATTTTTAAAAATAGGGACATGTAGGCTGCTTCTTGATGCAGAGAGTGACGTTCGTGATTCATGGAATGTGACTTTGTCCTTATTTATACTTTATACACAGATTTTTTTCCCTGTATGGGTATAAATTCTGGTTTCTAAAGATGTTTTTGGTGAGGGTACCAAAGTTACACTGTTAAAACTGGGCCAAGATAGAGGAGAATCTGTTCTGTCTGCATATCTGTTCAGTTCAAAAATCCTTCTGCACTTTTTAAGATGCTTTCTTGAACCATGAGAGACATTTCAAAGAACTTTCCCCTTCTCACAAGGGTATTTGCGTAATCATCTTTGCTGGAACAAGTTCCTTTGGCATGCTAATGAATTCTCAACTCCAGGAGGTTCTTCCTACAAAGTTGCTCTACATCAGATTTAATGCTGCTAAAAGCAGGCAAGAAAATTTAACCCACAAAACATGTACCATCATCGTTTATGCTGCTTCCTGCAAATGTGACATGCATGGCATGAAGAGCTGAGTGACCAAGATAACTGCTTATACGGTATGAAGCAGAACGTGCTAAGCTGTAACTTTGCTCTGCTGGGTATATGCAAGGCCCTGGGGTGATGCTGTTACAGGTCCACGTTACTTACGCGTTAGTTGTCCAGAAGAGAAACAAAATTGGTGACAAAAAAAGATAGGGGATGTTAGATATCTATGTGTTTGTTTATGTATTTATTTGAATGTAAAATTCCAGGCTTTTCTGTAAGCTCCTCTCTTTTGCTGCTCTCCATGAGTTTTCACAGTAGTGCTTTTTGATGGGTCAGCATTGGGGTATCTTGATTCCCAGTTCCCAGTGCAAATACTGAGTGTCTGAGTAACATCGGCCTTAGTGGAGAGCTAGGGCCTGACAGAGCCAAATCAAAGCTGCCACAAAAACACAATTCTAATTTTTTTTATCTTCTCTGCAAATTTCCTTTCTGAGATACCAGGAAGAAAGACAACTCTGGCCCCGGTGCATAGCCCTTGGTTGCTTTCGTTATGTCTGCGTGACTCCTGCGCACTTACAAATTCAGCCGCGCAAATTCAGTTCTGTGCAGTCTGGTGTGTGGGATGTTTTATGAAGGTGCTTTGCTGGAGGAAAGCCAGTGTCACTCCAGCCTTCACAAAGGGCAAGGAGGAGAACCTGGGAAAGGCGTGAAAGCATCCATCTTCCAGTTTGATTTGTATGAATCTAACGCATGCAAATACTTCAGTGCTTTGAGCCTATANGCAGTGTGATGTTATCACAGGCTTAACACTGTCCTTCGTGGAAGTAGTGTCTGAAAGCACTGTGCATCATTGGTAGGACTACCTCAAGAGTGATGCATCTGTTAATGGTGTCTCCATGAGAAGGAGGAGGATGTGGAAATAGTGAAGAGAAATAAAGGTCAGCCACAGAAATGAGATGTGGGTGTTTAAAAAATGAAGAAAACAAAGCTCAAATTGTAGGTGCTTAGATATGGAGGTATTTCTGCTAATGGGTGGCATTTTTGTTTTGCAGAGAAAAGCATAAGAGGCGAAGATAGTTAAATTCATCTCTAAAGCTGGGGTTGATTTGCTAGCTGCAAAAATCATTGAAGGCTGGAGCAACTTCCCAAGAGACTGTTGTTTTATCTGGAGTCTTTAAAATGAGTTTAGGTTTATTTTTCAAAAGCTTAAAGCTAGTTTTAGGACAACTTATTTGACCTGTGCGTGCAGAAGACATTTCTGAATCTTGTAGTTCTCTTGTGAAACCCTTTGCATGATAGGTTTTGAGCACAGAGGATTGCCTGTGTTACCCTCAGTGTGTTAAGATTTTAGTACTGGTTTAAAACAATTCTTATTATTTTAAGGGCTGTTACATGTCGTCTGTGCACATTAGGATTTACTTTTCAGTACACAGCATGCTGTTTTTTTTCTGTGGTGCTTTTCCGGAGGGAGATTACAACTAGAGATGGGGTGTCCAAATGGCAGAGCAAATGTTGTGAAGCCACAGGTGTGTGCTTCTAAGGAGTTATGCAGAGCAGGCTGAAGTTTTGTCAGGTAAGAGAACAGATCTGGAGGCAAACCAGAGATTCATTTACAGTCAGATTTCAGAGAAACCTTCCAATAACGCTGTCCTGTGGGGTAGGTGATACTCTGTTCACTTCAGTGACTTACCGGATGTGTTTTGAATGATAGAAGATCCTTGGCAATGCATCGATTAGAAATTTGAGTCTCTCTTTTTACAAAGTCTTCCTGCCTAAATCTTGGATCGGTACAGAGAACTTGGGGAACAATTGCCTATGCAATATGGATCCAAGAATATTAGATCTGTTCGTGGTATAATGTGGCCAAGAATAGGGTTATCTGAAATTAGGAAAGGATTTCTGTTAAATAGAGATGTCAATTACTGGCATTCCAATGCCAGTAATAAGACAAAACACCAAAGTGTTTTACAGACTAAGTGATCTGGTGTTGCTGAGAGCGTGGGATTGGACTCAGTGACCCAGATGGTCCATTCCAGCCTTATATTCCTAATAGAAAAACAGTTAGACTGTAAATTACAACGTAAAATACTTTATATAGTGAACTGTGTTTATCTTAATATCTGATTTTTTTTTTTTTGAAAATGATTTGACTATCTAGCCTTTATGAATCATACAACTGTGGGCCGAGGATAAAATTTTAACTCATTCAGGAAAATGTTCTTCCATTCACGTGGAGCCTGAGATGTGCTGTTCCACCTTATATTCTCAGAAAAATGCCTTGATGAATAAAAGCTTTTCTTAATAAATTCACAGTATCATATCTTCTTTTTTTACATTTGATGAGGATTAATATTACTCTGTCATTTAGTCATGAAAGAAAAGGTCCTTATAATGAACTATGACAAGAGAGAGGTGAAGAAGAACTTTGATGGACAGATCTGATACAATGACAGAAAAGATAACATACAACCCCCTATCCCAGTATCTTGATCTTTTATGTATGTTCAACTGCAGTAAAAATAGAAGAAAGAGCTTTTTATTAAAAGAAAAAAATTGCTACATAGTTTGCTTACAGAAAGCTTACTTGAATTACTGCTGCATGGGAGTAAAGATGTGTGACCATCCAACCCTCTTAGCGGGGTAATGGCAGCTATTTCTCACGGAACACTGGAGCCTAATGGAATGCATCACTTTGCTACGGTGTCTTTATAACTGTTAATTTATCCATCGGTTCCTTTTGTTGAGTGAAGACTGGGAAGACTTTGGAGAAGATATTAAATATCCAGAGCATTGTGAACATGTGATTCTCTCATTTCTTCTTCACCTCCTTCTGCCCAAGGGGAAGAAAAGAATTCCAGCTCTGCATTGTAACTGAGGGAAGCTGCTGTGGTCGTGCTGTGTATCTGTCCCTCATCAGCCCCAGCTTCAAGCAGATGTGAAGGAAGGGTGGCATAGCACAGGGGGGAGAATTGGTAAGGGCTCTCACTGATGGAGAGGCAGGGGAATTCTGTTCTTCTGCTTTAGGGATATCATACAATATCCTGAGTTGGAAGGGAACCCCAAGGATCATTGAGTCCAGCTCCTGGCTCTGCACAGCACCCCCCAGCCCCACACCCCGTCCCTGAGAGCGGTGTCCAACCGCTCCCTGAGCTCCGGCAGCTCGGGGCCGTGCCCGCTGCCCTGGGGAGCCTGTGCCATGCCCACCACCCCCTGGGGCAGAACCTTTCCCTAACCCCCAGCCTGACCCTCCCCTGACACAGCTCCGTGCCGTGCCCTCGGGCCCTGTCGCTGTCCCCAGAGAGCAGAGCTCAGCGCCTGCCCCTCCGCTGCCCTGGGAGGGAGCTGCAGGCCGCCGTGAGGCCTCCCCTCAGCCTCCTCCGCTCTGGGCCCAACAAACCAAGGGACATCAGCTGCTCCTCACATGTTTTGCCCTCCAGACCCTTCCCCTTCTCCATAGCCCTCCTTTGGACTCGCTCTGATAGCTTTATGTCCTTCTGATTTTGTGGCATCCAAACCTGTGCCCAGTGCTCGAGGTGGGGCTGCTCCAGGCAGAGCAGAGCAGGGCTATCCCTTCCTGTTGGCTGCGCAGTCAACACGTGCATAGCCTCAAACTAACCTCGGTATACTTTTCTAGCTGTTAAAAAACATCAGATTGCATGTGGAGTGGCACTGCAAGAAGTGGGAATGTGGAAAGAGCAAAGTTTACAAATCTGTGGGAAACCAGACTTGCTGGCTTCATTTCTGAACAAAATACTTGATTCAGCATATCAGCCAACACGTGATGTGTAGTGGGGGCAAATCGGGGTTTTCTCAGGAGTGAGGGTTTACCTTGTTGCTAACTGGTATGAAATCAAGGCATGCTTTCTAGGTTAAGCCGTACTTCATGCAGCTGTGGCATTACTGGCATGTGGAGGTGTTCTCCTTTCTTTGCGCTGATCTCTCAAATGCATGTTTTCCCTGAAGTCTTACACACTGTATAAAACATTGTGAAAAGGTCTGTAGTGATGGAAGTAAAGCTAGCTGATGTCTAGTCTGACTGACGTTGTACTTCCAAGTAAATATTTTCTGTTCAAATCGTCTCTGCATTCGTTGAATCCAAATAACTGCCTGATTTTCAAGAGACCGAGCTTGTATTTGCTTGTAACTTTAATCTCTCTAAAATTACTGAAAAAGCGTTTTTAACTTGGTAGGCTTTTTCTTTTTTTTAACAATGTGTTCAATTCTTCTTAAACTTTTTTTTGATATTATCATTAAAATAACTGCATTAAACTCAACTTCATGAATAATTCATAATGTAATTTTGAAAAAAATGGCCATGCAAAGCTACAGTAATTAGTTTTATGTGATAGGAAAAGCATTATTTTCTTATTTCGACAGGAAGTGAACATTTATTTAGATACAGTATTCGTGGTATACTAAATTATGGCATAAACTAGTGTTTGTAATTTTAAAAAATGACAAGTTAATTTGAAAACCAGCCCTAAGATACAAACTTGTACATTGCCACCTACCTGATAAAATTGATTACTTCGTATATTTATGTGTTTGCTGTAAAGTGGGTGGTTTAAAAATGTGATTGCACATTTAAAATTAGTCTTTAAACTCATGACGTTGCCTTTTATGAATTTGTTTGCATCTTATTCATAATATTTTGAGTAGTGAAATCTATAATTTTCTGAGGACACACTGACAATTCTCATTAATTGCCTCCAGTCTTGTGCTCAGCTTCAAGGAAGTAATGGGATGTTTGGAGAGACTTAAGTCATATGCCTTTTATTTTTTAAAAAAGTTTATTCAGTTGGCAAGGCTTCAAGGCATGTGTAGGAAGAGGGGCACAGGTTATTTTTCATTTCTGTTGGGCTCAGTCCTTGGGGTGGTGGATGTTGGCACGTGTTTTTCAAGAAGGTAGCAAGATGGAATGTGATGTTGCTTGAATTTCAGATGTTGGGTGTCTGCTGCAGTTACTAATTCGTGGAGCCCAGCTTTATGTCCTGTACTCAGGGAGGTTTTGGGAAGCTGGTTTGATCTTTTGAGGGATCAAACATTTTGATAAAACAAATTTATTTGGAATAAACATAGTGATTTTAATAAAGCTGCTGAGATACTGCTCTGCTTTGTTGACAATTAAGTGCTGCAAAGTTTAATTTGTGCCTGATAAAGGTGGCTGTGAGGAGCTGTGAGAGCAGGAAGGAGAGGAGGTGAGGTGGGGACCTGCAGCTTTGGCAGAGCAGTTGCATGGAGTTGTAAGGAGTGATGTAGAGTGATTAGACAGAGACAGGAACCAGGATAAAACAAAATACCATATAAAATACTCTATAAAAACAGAGCTGAGGTCCTGCGAGAGAAAACGAATGGCACAATTACGTGTGTATCCTGATGCATGCAGAAAAGCAGGATAACTGCAGTGGGTATGGTCAGCCATAATTCTGGCATTTCCAGACTTTCCAGCACCGGATTTTGTAATTGTAGCTCAAAATATTTCACTTGAGTGAACTATGTGAATAGAATAATGCTGTAAAAAGGCCTTGTTCAAATGTAGTCAGTGGCTTGGAGCAGCCAATAGAGTTTTTATTCCTATCATCTATAGGTTCACATGGCAAACGTGTCTGACCGTCACAGCACACTGCTCTTAACATCCTGAGCAGCACTTGGGCATTTGGCATGGAAGGCAGCGGGCTGCTTGATGGAGGTCACAACTTGTGAGAGCGTTGGACACAGCAGTGGTGTATCTAAATTATTCCAAAGTATTCATCATCAGTGTGGGGTTTTTTTGCACCTGTAAGATGATTTTGGGACTACCTCATTAGTGGCTGGTACTTGGTTCAAAGACCTGGAAAAGATTTTGTTCTGCCACCGAGGAAGATCCACTACTGTTCTTAGTACCACACAGTTTTCTTCAACAAGAGAAGGAAAGAAAATGTTAGCAAATACTTTTTTTGTTCTCTGTTCCATTAAAGGCATCATCAGAACAGTCTTCACACTAGTTTTGACACCTTTTGTAACTTTGTATTCCGCACAGAACAGTGCATACTCATTTCATCAAAGCTTATATATGCAAACTTTTGTTGTGCTAATGTAAGCTCCCTCAGGGTTCTCTGTGGCACTAGCACAAATTTTAACATTTTGACTTCTGCGCTGCTGGATTTTGTGTATGTCACCTAAAAAGCAGCAAGAATTTTGTTTCTTTTTTGTTGTTATTGCTACTTCTTTGTTCCTTCAAAGGCTTTTCAAGATGCTTTCCTCTATTTTTGTGGATGCACAGATTTCTTTCAATGACTTGAAGTCAGAAGAAGATTTTCTCTGTTACTTTTTGAACTGACAGGTTCTTTCTGAGGTTTCAAAGGCTCTGCAAGATACAGGGTTGCGTCGTTATCAACACTGTCAGATTCTTTCTGCAATAACAAAAGAGCCCTCCAATGACTCTCTGTAGCAAGATGAGAATTTATTGTGGGTGTGCAGAAATCCTGCCTAAGGTTTCTTCTGGTTGCTCCTGGTGTACCAAGTATCAACATAACAATGGCATTGTTAAATGCAGTATGTAAAAGTCATGCTGCCTTTGCAAATCAACTGCTGTTTGCTGAGGCAGGTAGGCTGGCCCTGAGAACTGATAGGCAACAGAAGCTAAATATCTATAGCTGTATAAAAAGTATTTTCATTTTTGCATGTAGAATTTCTGCCATGTGGCTTCCCCTGGGTTGCCCACGAACCTTTTCTGACGTTTGCGTGTTGGTGGACGATGGGTTCGCTGCAGGTGGAGCCACGTGGCAGCCGTCAGCTCAGGGTCCCTAGAGCAGGGAGAGGGGGAGCACTGGCTCATCAAAGCGACTAATACGAAAAGAGCAAAAGAATAGGGGATTTGCAATGCAATTTTAAAAAATCCACAAAAACCAGAACCTTCCCCTTCAAGTAAAAGGAGAAAAAAACCCACAATGTTTCAAGAGAACAGAGAAGACGCTAGGTTGCTTCTGTCATAGAAGCTGGGAGAGCACACCACCATAAATGATATTGCAGATACTGCAATGTGAGAGCAAAAGCATGTGAGCACAGATATCTGCTGTAATAAAAAAGGTAATTTTCAGATAAGCAGAAGGTTTAGAAGATGGCGAGCCCAGAGTGACATCAGCGGTTTCAGCTCGTAAAGGTCTTTGTCCCTGTGCTATTGCATAATACAGAATCCTGTCCCCAGCATGAGTTATGGAGTGAGAGAACACTGGGTGTAAATTCCGGGACGAGCGAGCTGCCTTGACTCTTCTTTTTATCAGTGGTGAGTTTTTGACAGCTTTCAGCCTTATCGCTGAGGTTAAGTAAGCCGACAAGACGCTGTGTCACATTACAAGATTTACTATCAGTGGAATGAAGATCATCATGTTCCTTCTGCTACAGATGCCGATGTTGACAGTTTAGATTCTTAAGAAATGTACGTTCTTTTCTGTTGCAAGTGCGTTTGTAACACATCTCTGGGATGCTCAACACACCGTCCTCTGGTTTGGCCCAGCGTGCTTACGGAGAAATGCCGTATTTCGTGGAGAAACGTGATGAGTCTTAATTTTCTGTTGCTTTGGCATGTTCTGTTTACTTTCTCCAAATAATTAGTGGAAGCAAAATAATTACGTTTTAAATATATGAAAAACCTAATTGTTCAGTATAAATGGCAAATATTCACTCTAATATATTTACAAAAAAGTATACATGTTGTGTATATACCATTTTCTTTTGGAAAAAGAAATCGTCTCCATTCACAATATTTAACATTTTGGTTCTCAAGTGCTGTGGCACATAAATGTTTATTCTTCTTGGAAGTGTTTTAAAATGAAATCTCACGTCGATAAAGTCAAGTCAAATTTTCATTTTAATTCTATTGTGAACAGGATTGGACCAGTATATTTTAGATTCCTTTTAATAGGCTGATTGACATTTTAAATGAGTTGGAAGTTTTAAAAAATGAGGTTGAGGGCTGAAATTGAGTTAATTGGAATAGATGAAAAAATAATTTACTAGTAATTTTATGAATTTCACAAAAAGGGCACCCATAAAGTCATGGCTGGGCCTCTTAGCATATGTTTTATGTTCTGACCCAGGCAGGAGGAGCAGTGAGTGTGCACTGCTGTTATTTTTGTAGAAACAACTAAATAACTGGGAAATATATTCGTGGTAATGATGTAGGAAAAATATTTGTGATATAGATTGCTATCACTTCATTGCTTTCTGCATTTTTTATTTTCCCTTTTCAGTGTTTTAATGTCATCTTCTGAATAACTTTAATTAGATTTATGTCGGAGTAAAACATCAAAATGCTGTTTGAAGGGTTTTTTTTTTTCACAGCAGAAATCAGTAAGGAGCAATCTCTCATTTGCCTCTCTGTATCACTGTCTGCAATGCTACATTGTTCCAAACTACAGGAAAAAACATTCTTAAAGGAGATGCTGTAGTCAGCTGGCACAGAATAAACTGCATTAAAACTGTGAAAGAAAGAGGCAGAACTAAAAACTCAGGTGCCATTCTCAGGTAACTTTCACATAGCCGTCAAAATAAAGTACTTTTTGTATTCCGTATTTCTCACAGGTTCCTTCTTTAACCTACATAAATTATTTGATAACTTCTTTACTCACTTTATATGAGTTACCTCTTGGGTTCCCACTGTTCACTCTAGAGATGGTATGGGAAGAATAAGCAGAAGATAATTTTCTGCTGCATTTTAGCCTGTGAACTGACGTGTGTTGATCGAGTTTTTGATAAAATTCCCAAAATAAGCCCTGCGAAACCTGAATATTCCAGGTTTTGGTGGCGTTTGTTCTGTATTAGCAGCAATCTTGTGCAGAAGCGTTACACTCAGATCATGGCGCTGTGAGATCGGAAGGGGATACAGTAAATATCTCCTTCCAGAGCTTTTGTCTTTCTTTTGTTCCTACCTGTTCAGCTATAATCATACCACCTGGACATAGGAAATTTTTAAGTTCGTTTATCTGAAGAGGATGGAAGTTCTTTGGCTGCCTTTTAAAGTTGCTGACTTGGTGCCAGCCCATAGTCAAAGTTCAGTGAAACTGCTATTTTTGCTGCTGTCCCAGCATTGTTTCTGCTAAGTTCTTTGATTCTTGTCGTACCCGCACGGGCCTGTGCAAGATCCCTTTGTACATCTGAAAGCTGCTTGGATCTCAGCAGAGCCCAGGAGCTGCTTCTGGATGCTGATGCATGATCTAGGGGAGCAGGTTCATAGAAACACAGAATTGTTTGAGTTGGAAGGGGCCTTTAAAGGCCACCCAGTCCCACTCCTCTGCAGGGCACAGAGACACCTACAGCTGGATCAGGTTGCTCAGAGCCCTGTCCAGCCTGACCTGGAAGGTCTCCAGGGACGGGGCATCCACCGCCTCTCTGGGCACCCTGTGCCAGTGCTTCACCGCCCTTATCAGAAAAAACTTTTTCCTTATCTCCACCCTAAATCTCCCCTCTCTCAATCTGAAACCTTTTTGCCTAGTCCTATCATAACAGACCTGGCTAAAGAGTCTGTCCCCTTCTTTCTTGTAGCCCCCTTTAGGTACTGAAAGGCCCTGGAGCCTTCTCTTCTCCAGGCTGAACGGCCCCAACTCTCTCAGCCTGTCCTCGTAGGTTCTTGGCTCACCCTTTGAGGAGCTGAGACAACGATTCAGCTCTTTGGTTAGCTGAAGTGGACTAATATAAACGTTCCAAGAACTTCCATCATGTCAGGTTTGTGGTCTGGAGGGCTCCGATAGATTTAGCAAACTGCGTACATGGCTTGAAACGTAGAGAGGTCCAGAAGAAACGAGTGAATTCTGGCTATCCTTCGTTCTTATTTTAAGTTGGATTTTTTAAGTTGAACTTCCATGTGTTGCCTCTTGTCCTTCTAGTTCACACCTCCCAGAACAATCTGGTTCTGTCTTCCCCGGACCCTCCATTTAGGCAGCCAACAAGGCGGACTGTTGGCCTTGGCTTCTTAAAGCCAAGCAAAGCCAACTCTTCCCACAACCTGTCCCATGTCCTTGTTCCAGCCCCCTAGCTGCCTTGGTTCCCTGTATATAACCTCTCTGTCCACGTACTCTCTGTGCAGCTGCCTGTATTTTGGAAGCCCCGTGTGTGGGTGTACGCAGTCACTGCAGCAAATGGTGGGTTCCATAAAGTCAAACGGACTTCACGTGGGCTGTCTAGTTGGAAATGCAAAGTTTTCAAGTCTGAGGGTAATTTTTAAATGCAATTTGAAAGAAATTTCCATACGTTTTGAAAATGATAAATGTATAAGTTCTAATTGCATTTCCATGTCTTATAGCATACATCTTCCCTTGGGGACAGTGTTTGTCTCCATAAGCAATGCACACAAAGAGGGCAATGGCAATTGCACATTTTACAAATGAAAAAAAAAAAAGTTAAAAATAATATTTGCTTTTGAAAACTGACATTACGGAAATACCATAAAATAAACATAGAACAAAAGAAAAGAAACAAAAATACATATATAGGAATGTGTATATTTTTTAGCTATCAGGATCTGGAATGAGCTTTCAGATATTAAAAACCATATTGTTGTTTTATTACTTTTTATTCTTATTTTTTTTTACCTGGGGTATTAGAAGAAAAAAAGGTGATGGAATTCAGAGGATGAGAAGTGAGGATCAGGAGATTGCAAGTAACATTTGCAAGTCTTTAAACATGAAGGCAGCAGAAAGCCAAGTGGTCTCCGAGCAGGGACATTTCGTGGAGTGATTTATCTGATATGGCATTGCCATTTGTTGTATAATTTCAGCCTTGTTGCTATGGGAACCCATTTTACTGTTGCAGTGATTGCTAATCAGGATCTGTAGTTATACCATTTTTACCACAAGGCCTCATATCCTCACAGATTAAATCATGGTTCTCATTGACAGTGGTGTTCATCAAACATTATTGCCAGAAATAAAACCTGACCAACCTTCCTGTCGTTTTTCTCGCCATTACCAGAATCAGGGAGCAGAAGCTGAAGTCTACTTTTACAGGAACTCAAGGATTCTGCCTCAGTTACATTTGCCATGCTTGTGCAGTTCCAGAAAGAGGGGAAAAAAAGCTTCTGCCTTACAGGATAATCATTTTATTGTTCATTTAAGTGGAAATGAATAGAGTGATCTGGAGATGCGCTTTCTACATGTTCCTTCTTTGGGGATCTCTTAAGGTAGAATTAAAGCTTGTGGTCAGCTCTACTGAAGAACTTGTCTCTCTGCATTATCAACAGAGAGAGATTGTTTTTATGTGGGGTTCAACACTCAAAGTTCGACAGCTGGCAGGGTAAACGCTCCGCAGCTTTTCAGTCTCCCCTCTAGTTTTACAGCTGTGCATGCGGGGACGGAGTTGGCTGGAATAAGGACAAAAGGGCTGATGCAGGGGAGGTCGTATCGTCCCTTGCTCCAGTGAAAGGAGGGTCAAAGAGCATGGCATCTTTGGTCCTGATCCTGGCCTGTTCTTTGTGATATGGATAGAAAGGGGAAGGGGAATTCTTTCTCTCTAAGTTTACTCTCTTAGTGACCCAGTGTGCTTTGTTTTATTGTTCATCTGGACACTAACAGCTTAAAGTAAGCATGGTAAGTGTTTTTCCATGCTGTTTTAATATATGTTACTAGTTTCTTTGCTACCAAAAAATGGTTTAAGTTCTGAAAAAAGCCATTTGTAACTTGGAAACTGCCACTCAAAATTCACAGAAAACCTGTAAAAACGTAGGAGAAGGGTGAACCGCCCCGTTCAATGGGTGTTTTTTGCTGAAAGGTAGCGATGGCCAAATGCATGCCAATATTTTCCGGTGTTCACCAGTGATCAGCTTAATGGGATCATTAAACAAAATGCTCGTCTCTGAGCCCAAAACTGCTGACCTCTAATGGCAGAGCTCCAGCTCTTCTCTGCCCCGGTCAGCGCCTTTAATAGCACAATGAAAAGTTGTCAACGCAAAATTTGTGATCGACTGCGGGATGAAATGATGTGGATTGCATCATAGGAGTATAGCCTGGGCTTGGGAGCGTTTTCATGGTTCCTCTGTTATTTGACTGGAGTTTTGGCAGGATTTCCAAAGTGCTAAAGAAGCAGCATGCAGCGCTGCTAGCACCATTCCCGGATTTATGCCCGTTTGACAGCGTATCACTCAATATGATGCAATCAGGTAGCATTCTGTAGGCTGTTTCCCCAATAACCTCAGATTGTCCGCATCTCTCCTAATGCACCCGATTCACAGGTTCTCTACTTCCAAGTCGGCCTGGCTGATCCAGGAACACCCATGTCACAGCTTTGTTTCTGCTTCGCTGTATCCCAAGTATGCTGAGGGACGCGGAATCAAAATATTAGCAGGGTGCTAGCCACGTTTTTCTGATCCCTTCTCTGATTTTCTTTCTCCCTTCTTCTTTTCCACGTTTGCTGCTGCCGATACCCAGCCCCCACTATAATTCTGATTGGCTAAATTAATTCTGCAGCATCCTGCTGTGAATAATTATGTTCATCCAGTGTGGAGCTGGATGCCTTTCTCTCCCCCCTTCCTCCTCGCCTAAATTATAATGTGACAATTGAAGCTCACAGCTGGCTCATCAGAGGTGGCCAGTTTGGGAACTGGCACATCTGAATGTGCCTCTCCGTTAACTCTCTGCCTTGATTGCTTAAGACAAGACATATGTAAACCCAGTGATTATTACCATTTTGTGCCTTGCACAAAGATACTGCTTTAAACTGCAAAGCTGTTGTGTTTGCTGGGGGAGGGGAAATTACAGGAATTTTTCTCTTCCCCTCCCCACCGTTCCCTCCAACAATAAATAGCTGTCAGACTTATGTCAAGAATGAAATTATAGGAGCACATGAGGCCTTGATTACATTGTTTTGGATAGATTGCTATTAGCATACTGAAATGAAGTCTAATTTTTCAGTGCTCTAGCTCAGTCAAGAATCAAGTGACACGGAGGGGGAAGGGGTCTCACCCACAAGGAGCAGTGATGTAATTCTGCTCAGCCCTTCTGTAGCCTCTGGCAGTCATCAGCGGTTAAAAACAAACAATGAGATAAATAAATACGTTCTGCCGAGATGGGTCATTAGTGGGGAGGTGAGGCAGGGCTGCTGTGTTGCCGAACAGAACGCTCGGGTTAGATGTCATTCATTGTGAACTTATTAAAGACATCTCAAAAGCAAATTGGTGTGTATTTAAACCTTCTTCATGTGCTTGCATTTTATATTTTTTATTTGAAAATATACTATTTTCTGTTAGATGTTTGCCTAATGCGAGCAGGGTCCCAGCTTGGGCTCCCGTGCATCCTCGGATGGGGCACGCTTATGGTCCCATGATGCCTAGGGCAAGTGCCCTTGCTGTGGTTTTGTTTCCTCTTTCTGATGATGTGCAGGCCTTGCTTGCTTAGTTTGGAGATCTTGCGTTTTGTATTCTGTAAGCCTCCCAACCTTTAGATGTTTCAGCATCTGTGTCTCCGAAGCTGGTGGCTTTGTTAGTCACAGGCACGTTGTTGTAACTACCTTGGTTTCACCAGGGTGGAAATAAAGAAAAGTTGCTTGGGCTCATTCTTGAGACAATCTACCTAGGCTTTGGGAAGGGTCAAGGTTTGTTTGGGTTTGCTGGGACAGCTGAGAGCAGCAAGAAGAGCACATGGGCGACCCATGAGGATGGATGAAAATCGAGTTGGTCATGTTGGTTCTGAGCAGCGAGGTAGTGGGGAGAGGCACAGGCCCTCTGCATCAAGTAGTTAGAAAGGCTTTGTGTTGTGGCATCATGAGTGGGTGGGGTGTCACGTACCCTGCAGGAAATTGTGCCTGAAGTGGTAGACCTTTTGTCTTTCTAATTGGAAATTCTGGGTACTTTATTATAACTTAAGTTGATATAACTGCATCAGTCGCAGTGTAATTATGACAAATTCAATGTACAAAACCAGTCAGCTATGAGATCTGTTGGTTTGGAGACCTCTTAATACGCGAAGAAAACATGGTTTTTCTTTTGGAAAGAGGTGGGTTTCCCCATCGGCAAAGCTCGGCCTCTGGGTCCAGCAGCCCGTGCAGCTCAGCTCCTGGAACGCCAGCAGGTCCGGGCGCTCGGAAGGTGCTTGAGCAAACTCAGAGAAGAGTCATCCTTGGCTGTTAATCAATACCGCTTTTGTTTAACAGAGGCCTGTCGTGCAGCTAAGTAGAAATGGGAGAATGTGTGGGGCAGTGCCACAGTGTGCTTGCACTGCCTCATGTGGGCAACGTTAAAGACAGGGAGCTAGGTTTGCCTTTGGCCAGAGCCAGTGTGGGTGTTCCTGTGTTCATTCCCGCATTTTAGTTAGCATTTATCTAGCATTTGTCCTTTTGTCTGCTCCATGTGGTTGGAATTAAGTCCTAGACTTTGGACTTGCTCAGTAGATGGGACTGTTTCTGAACAGTTCCATACTGAGCTGAAGAGAGAGTTTGAATGACAGCTCTCACCAAAGTAGACGTTATAAATTTCGGTGCTTTAAGTGATTCCAGTTGCTTCAAGAGCAGAGAGGGTGAGAAAGGGAGAAGGAGAGGAGTAAGGCGTTCCACATCTCTGGGTCAAAGCCAGCATCTTCCTTGCACCCACTGATGAAATTTTGGTACAACCTCACAAAGCACTTTGCACTGGTTTCCTAGGAAATCTCTCTCTCACAGTTAGGTGAGTAGCACTTGTGAAACTGGTGTGTAAGAACATATTGAAATGACATAAAGGAGAAACAACTGTTAAACAACGTACCTGTTCCATTGAACTCAGACAAAAAGGAAAGAATTCTGAGTGGAAAAGCACAAATGCACAGAGTAGAAACTATTTTGAATTTTAAATGGCAAGATGAACTCAGTTAAGAAATAAAAATATGTAATAGGTATTAAAACATATTTCATCATTTGAAACATACTTGTGTTGCTTAGAATCCTAAGCCAATGAATGAAGAATCTAAAAAAAAATTATATAGCCTTCCTAAATTCTAAAAATCAATTGAAAATATTTTTAGGGGCTAACCACATTTCTTGCTTAACCATAGTTTCATGGATTAGCTCCACTGAACTGTTTGAAGCTAGAATTCCCCTCCATAATGGTGGTTTTGATGGTGGTAGGTACAGAATGCTGCTCAGTGTGAATAAGGATTTTACAACCTAATACTAAAAAATTGTAATAATGAAAAAATGTAGTCAGAGAAGATGCTAGGGTTCCCGTTCCTGGTGTCTGAATTTTTCAACTTCGCTTGCAGTATGGTGGGACTATTCTGCATGAGCACTTTTTGTGAAGTCTACCAGAGTTCCAAGTGTAGAAGCAGTTGGTGACAGGAATAATCTTTTAGACATTTCAAGTGCTTTACAAAGAAAGTGAGAGAGTGCAAACTCATGTTAGTATCTGCATGACTTAATAAAAGAAGCAAATGATGTGCTAACACAGCCAGGGGGAAAATTGTTATGTCACTTATTTCCTGAGAAATGTGAGTTTCAGATGTAATTAACCCAGCACTCATACACTTGTGACAATACTATTGATTAGCTAATCAATGATAACTAAATACACACCTCTAAATTACATAGTTTAAAACACATTGCATTATATCAATGGAAACAAACCAATTAAGGTGCTTTAAATGCATACAACTAATCAGGAATTTAATACATGCTAATTGTGACCAAAATTTCAATTAATGTGTTGATACATTACATCATATTCAAGAGTGTAAAAAAACATGAAGTAATCATGTTCATCATGATCATATCAAACGATCTCTGAAACGTGCTAGCAAGAAGCACGAGCAGTTTTCTGCCATTTCTCAACATCTTCTTGCTTCAGGTATGGAATTCACCTGTGTGCACGGAATGCCTGGCTTGGTTTGTCCCGGTTCCGGGGAGGTCTCGTGCTGATATTGCCAAATCAACCTCCTTTTGAAATGTTTTATCATCTCCTTTTGCAAGGTGTGCTGGAGTATTTCAATGTGTTACAAGTGCCGGAGAGGATGGGACGGTGGATTGTGAATGGCTGACACCAGGACAAACGTGGTTGTGTGGAGGATCCTTTCTCTCAGTAGAGTAAGATTTGTGTGCTGAGAGCACTAACAAATCATGATTTTCTCTTTGGAAAATGGTTTTCCACTCATCAGAATTTGTATCAATATCCTTGTTGTTGCATTCCTTTTTTTTTCCAGTTGTAAACTGAAAAAATAAAAGGGGAAGTCTTTAAGGAAAGGAAGTAGTGCCCAAAATTAAATGGAAATTGGATGCTTATCACTTTAAAAATCTCCTTCTACAGTGATTAGTGTAGAATGAATCGGAACAGCTCAGGGTCACCTTGGTATATGTAGGAATAGGTGGGAGATGCACTGGGGAAGAATTGCCCCAAATCTGAAGAGCAGCTCAGAAATAAATGTGTACGTCAGGGGCTGGATTCAGCCTGAAGTTAACCCACCTGAAGTCAGGGAGCTCTAAATGCAGCAGTGTCTAAACTCTCGTGGTGGTCACTGGAGATCTGGTCCACGTGCAAGCCAAACAGGGTGCACGCCTGCTGCAGGCTGCACGTCTTGGGGCAGGTGGTGGCTTCCCCAGCTTGTGCTGGGTGTGGGGTGGGACACAAGGGCAAGGGAGCAGGACTGTGCAACCTGTTAATTCTTCTGGCTCTTTAACACATCTGTTTGGAAAAGGGTTTGGTGGCATAATTTAGATTTTTTTTTTTGGGGGGGTGGGGGGGGATGGTAATGGCTTTGACACTACTTTCTATAGATTTTATATAAATACAGAAATATTGACTGTAGCAGGGCACAGAACCCAATTGTCCCATTTCCAAAGGAGTGCTCGGAGGGTCCCAAAATCAGGCTAAGGTATGGTTCTGAGTTCCTCAGTCCATGGCAACCACAGTTCACTGCTAGGAGAGATTATCGCTAGGTGATCTAAAACACATTTTTGAGTGAGTGTGCTCGTGAGCATCTGCTGGCAAATAGTTGGGAACATGAAAGCAAGCAGGAAAAAGGCTTGAGATATTAAAGGTGCACGGAAAGGTAAAATGACAGCTGAAGTGCACAGAAACTGTGAGAGGTGCATGGGAAATATACAAAGTGCTAAAAGTTTTGTTACCAAATGACATCGTTCCTGTGTGTGCCTGAAATGCACAGTCGCAGGAGTGCAAGCAGTGTGATCCTGCTCAATGTGAAGCACACAAAATAAGGTCATTGCTCTGCCCCACTTACCGGGGTGGGGTGCTGTGTCCTATTTTGGATGTCACTTTAAAAATAGCACAGATGAACTAGGTCGAATCTCTCTGTAATCCACAAATACGTGGAATTTGGCAGAATAAAACCTGATAAGAGATTTCAATATGATTCAAAATGTTCTGCCTCAGGAAAGAAATAAGAGATAAATAAATAAGGAAATGCAGAAGCTGGGGAACCAGAGTCAGCAAGGAAGGCAACTTTTCTGCTTCATGAATAGTACAGCAGTAGATACAGCAACGTTTATAAATCCCGAATCAGGAGTTTGTTCTTTTGTATCGGTTCTGTGCTTTTTCACAAGAGCCCATCACTAAGCAAGGCACAAGAGAAACTCACAGCTAGGGCTGGAACAACTGCTGTTACTGAGGAAAACAGAGGATAAATGCAGTTTTACCCTTGTACTTTGGAGATTGGCAAGAGGAGAAAATTTAGCCCTTTCTAGAATTTTGGACAGTTAGGCAAGATTAAGAAATAAAGACCTAACACACTGGGATATCAGGTCCAGCAGCTGAACATTCCTTGGCTGAACACCTCCACTCTGCCCTTGGTTCTTCAGATCATGCATGCTCAGGTGCTCACTTTTTGACACTGGTGGGAGGAAAACTGAGAGTCGAGCTCATTTTGCTCACCCTAGTGAAAGGCAGTCACAGAGAAAAAAAGTTTAGTTAGAACCCACTTTGTAGCTAAAACTGATACAGGGCTTTTCCAGGGAAAGGGGGCAACGCTTGGGCCCTAGCCCTTGCATGGAGGAAGGGACAACGGCCAGCCCTCCAGCACAGAATCCTGGACAACAAACACTGGGGGATCAAACTAGAGATGGTGATTTTTCTGAGTTCCAGGAAGGTATAAATTTATTGAAAAATAGTGAACAAGGGGAAAAAAAAAAAAGTAATAGTGATATTCAGATGTCTTCAATCTCTTCTTAAGTTATTGGTGTTTCTTTGATGGACTGAAAATGTTAGTCCTCCAGGTCATGCGTTGTATAGAAAACAAAGGCAGCCTGTTTTATTTTTTTTTCTTCCCTTGTCTATAGAAATCCAGCTCTGAACCCTCCTGTGTGACAGAGACAGATCTGGAGCTGTTCACTTATGTTGACTGGTTTCCTGTGAGCAGCACCATAGGGTCCTACCGACACTTCCAGGTCGTACCCTTGGTTTGCCCCCCAGGGGCTGAAGAACCTAGCACACCTCTTCAAATCTTCAGCCAGATCCTGAGAACCACGGAAAAAACACTGGAATATTTGTAAATATGAAGCATTCTTTTACTGTGGTACTCTTTGACAGCTGGCAGTTTTCACGACATATGTAAATAATCCCATTCAGAGAAGACTTCCAAGTTTTCCATGTAGGAGGCAGCATCCTTTCATTTAATTTTTTTTTTACATTTATCCATTTGGGACACAGGTGACGTTCTGTGTAAAACTGTAAAAATAAGTAGAAGTGCATAACTAGGAAATGGGTCTCTGAAAACCAACAGATGATTCATGAGATTTCCTTGTGGAAAGAAATAAAGGAGAACACGAGGGAAACAGAACAGCAGGCAGGGAGGGAAAAAGAGTTCAGGTGGGAAAGGAAAACAAAATTGCAATATTAAAAACAGTGAGAGAAAGAAAAACAATACACTCCTGTAGCTAGAGAGAGTAGATCAGGATAAGGAAAGATTTAGGCTGAATATGACCAGAGGAGGTTTTCAGCAATAGATTTCTAAAGTTAAATTCCGAAGAGCATTCTTCAGAAATGCTGAACGCCTAACACCACTGTCAGAGTCAGATTCTAATCAGTTCCTGAAGTAAACAGAAGCGTTTCGGTGGAGGCCGTGTTGCTCAGAGAGGGAACACCATCTCCACCACTCCGTCGGAGGTGGTTCGTGTTGTGAGCACGGCCTGCAGCGTGTTTCTGAGCTCTGGGAAGGGGCCCTCGGTGGGATTTAGACAGGTGGAGAGCTCCACTTCTACTGGGCGGGATTCTGACTGCTCGTTTTGCGAAGACGCAGAGCTTGTTCGGATGGATGCGATCTTCCACGAGGTCAGGGAAATGTGTCGGAAAGAGCAGAACCCTGCACTGGCCTTGTATGCAATACCTGCTTGAGCAGATCCCAAACTTTCAAGGTCTTTTCTCGCTTGGTATGAACAAAGCATTCCAATTTTTAAAGGAGCAATACAGCTTGTTTCTTAGAAAATAACGTTAAAGCATGGGTCAAACTGCCACATTAATTACCTGGAGGTCATTTGGAGAAAATTACTATCAAATGTGTTGAAAAAAGGTTCTATATTCTCACAGATATTATGATCTGCTGTTTCTATGGAAACCGCCACCGTAGTTCATAAAAGCTCTTTAATGGAGGTTTACAAAAGCCCAACATCCTGGAGTCTAGCAACATTTCTGAAAAAGCACACGCTCGTGCACACGTGGGGCTCATTTCATCTCCGCTGCAACTTCTGGCTCCAGCTGGAGTTACATCAGGCATGAACCGAGTCCACGGCATTTAATGGTTCTCTAAGATGTAGGGATAAATTTTGTAAGATAATATTTGAATCGTAATCCTCAAATCTTTCTCCCCTGCTGGACACACATGCGCTGTCGTGCCGTCGGCCTGATGAAATGCAGCAGATCTTTGAGGAGCTGGCCTGCTTGTGAATGAGCATTATTTCAATCTGTAGAACATTCTGGCTTCGGGTTTCATTTTTATATTTCCATATTCCATCAGCTGTGTTTTCCTATTCCTGGTGGCTTCAGTCTGGAGAGAGGCTGAGCGTTCTGCTTAACTTTAAGCACCTACATAGTAATGGTGGCTTCAATGCATAAAGATAAGAAGATGCTAAGTGCTTTGCTGGCTCAGAGCCAGATTGCTCAGCTCCCAGCAAGACCATGCCCAATATCAGTGATTAATAATAATGAAAACCCGAATTTGCATTTTCTTAGATAGTTTATTGATAACTGTCCCAAGATGAATGCTCCTTTTATCTGCCATGTGCACACACAGTCTGCTTCTGCAGGCAGATATCATTGTGAAGCGTTCGTGAGAGGCACGATGGACTGCTGCTCAGTCTCTTCAGCCTAATAAGAGTGAATCTTGCAAAAAGAGGAATAGCGTGATGTTTTAGTTCCAAGTGCAATCAGCGTTATCGCTGAGATTTTGGGAAGATTCAAAGATTCAAAACATTGCTGATTTGCTGACAAACCTGTCATCTAAATCTTCAAAGCTCAATAACTGTCCTAGGGGGAAAAAAAAAAAAAAAAAAAGTGATTGCAGTAGTGGTGAAGAGGCTGTGGCAGAGTTTAATGGAACTGAAAGAAATCCCTATAGCACGTGCCTGCGAGCATTCTGCAGGATTTTTCCCCTTTCTGCTGGGACTCCTTAACAACTCCTGTTTGCTCAGGGTAACAAACGACCTCGTGGAATTGAACCACAGGCTGTACGCTATCGAATCCTTGATATTTTTCTGTTTGCATTTGCTAATGAACATGTAAGCAATTTGGGATGGAGTTAATGATAAGAAATTGCTCATCTGCATAAAAAGGGTGTTTTTTTTTTTTTTTTTTTCGTGGCTAAGTGGATATTGGTTCAATGGAGAGAGAAGAATGGCTAAAATTTGTTTTGCCACTTGCATTTTAAACCGAGCCCCCCTTTTTGTGTAAGGGCTTGGTGCCTCCACTGAGGATCCTTCTGGAGAAAACTGAACGACTCATCCTGATGGGAGGGAGCCTCAATCAGAGCATCAGCAAAGGGCAGCATCTGGCAGCGCATGCAACGGGCAGATAGGGGCCTTATCAGCAGGGGCTTCTCTGCTGATTTCTTTCTGTGGCACTGAATTGCTTGCTCTTGTAAACATAAGCACTGGCTTTAGGAATGAAAAAAAAGAAAAAATCAAATCCTAAGAGTCAGTAGAAATGATATCATGTTTTTATTATTCTTATTTTTACAGTAAAGTAGGATTAAATTGAAGTCCATGACAAACCTCCCACTGTCTTCAATGAGAACAGCGTTTTCATCATGGACTGAGGTGTTTATTTCCCCATCTCACTAATTAAAATAGAACAAGGAACCTTTGTGTGGATCTGGATCTGAAACTTCCCTGTTGCAAGACTCAGACATAGTCAGGTGAAATGGAAAATCAGATTTCTGTCTTGTCTGCATCACAACCCATCTTGCTTATCGGTGTGTTATAGTGCTGTACTATTCCTTTAATAGTTAAAAAAGAAAAGCTCCTTTTAATCGGAAAAAAAAAAAATCATTTGAGTTCCAAAGAAGTAATTCTTAAAATTCTCTAACCTACTATTTTAGGTATTAAAATTACATTAGTTTTGTAGTAATTAACTTGATTAATTCTTTTTTATGGAAGGAATGAAAATACTAGTAATAATCATAAGTAGAGAGTTAACAAAAATAGGTCTTGAATTTTCCAGGAAACCCCTAATTAAATATCAGTAGAGAATGTGGGATATTACTGTCCTGTTAGATGCCTGATTTCTAAGAAGTGCCTGTTTGTCCCTTAGGTACTTTCTCTCCATCAGTGAAAAGGAAAACAGTGAGCAATGCAGTTTAAATCTTTGTAACCTGCTTCAAAATTTGGCTGTCCAATACCCGTATAATTTCATTCCTTGCAGCGTTGCTGAGAATATTTATTTAATTAAATATCATCTGTTTCCTCATTAATATGTGGTTATTTTTGGCTGTTTTGCTGTTTCCTTCGTGCAGAAATCACCCAATAAATTTGCATCAGCTCTGATGTATTTTCTTCATTAGATGCTTGGTACGATGAGTCCCCAGGCAGGCCTTAATTTGATTTATGGTGTACAAAGAATCGAACCTTTTTGCAAATTAAAACCCAAATGAAGCAAACCGTAACCTTCATTGAAGCTCCAAGAAGAGCTGCCATTTGTTCTTTTCCTTTTGAACACTCAGGCGGGGAAACTGCCATGGTGTCATAGCAGGCTGTGAGGTCTGTTGGCACAAAAATCGGTCTAAAACTGTTTGTGCTCAGTTAAACAGTCCTGACCAGGACAAAAGTTTTCGTCAGCTTAAAGCAGAAACTTGTCTTCCTTCTGTTTCAGCTTGTGCCTTCCCAGTTTGGGAAATGTTGGTGGAAGTGAGGTGGAACCAATGCAGGTTCAAAGGTACATGTGCTTGAGAGAGCTGAATGAAGTAACTGGTAGGAAATCTTTAATTAAATGCTTTTTTTTTTTTTTTTTTTTTTAAACATCAGTGAAACACTACGTTTTTATCTCAACATTATTTTTGTAAGCGCCTGAATTAAAGCTGTCTGCAGTTTATAAAAATGGCATGGATGTAGATGTTGGTCTGAGACAATTTTCTTCTAGCAGGGGAAGTCTGGCTGTGTTATAGGCAATGTGGAACAAATCTACTGTGAGCAATGGGCAAGCTTAATTATAAGTGTATTAACACTGCAGCTAACATGCTGAGTTTCTAATTGAAAGAGTCATGGTCATTGTTTTCATATTTTCCTCATAATGAATGATTCTGATTTCTCAGAGTGATTTCTAATATTTTCCTACTTGATCCTAGTTTGAAGTGTGGTCAGCAAATACAGCCATTAATTTTGCAAAATATTACTCATGGGGCGCACCTTTTCCTGGCAGATTATACAGTTGAATGAGATCTTCTTGTCTGATTAATTTGCAGTAGTGTGCAATTTCAGCTCCCGAGCCCGTTTCTGCAGAACAAGCACCGCTTTAGCACAGATACAGCAGGTTCGTGGGGTTTCATCTTGCCCAGATCTCAGCCCCGTTTTTTGCAGGAGTCTGTTTTGCGGTCAGCTCTGCGTAACGCAGGATGGCCCCCTGCATTTTTGGGTCAGAAGTGCCCTGGAAGTCTTTCAGGCCTTTTGTCTCACGCACTACTGAAATATTGTTTTGGCAGCCCTGCCCACGGCAGGGGGGTTGGAATGGGATGATCTTTGAGGTCCCTTCCAACCCAAGCCATTCTAGGATCCTATGATTGCCCCCATCTTAACATATTAAATTGGGCATAATTAACCTTTCCCACTTCAGAAACCAAACTGAAGAGCTGAATCCAAATCCCGTGCAGCTGACTTCAGCATATTTGCAGTCGCACACAGTTTAGATCCATGATTGTAATACTGTGACTTCTTTACTTAAATCATTTAATTTCCCTGTATTAATTTTTTTTCCTTGTCAAGAACTAGCACTAATTCAAATTATCTCTTTCCGCTGCTGATTAAGTCATTAACATTTACTCCTGATTCGAGCATCAAAACCACTAATCAAGCACAAATATTAATGACTCTGTTTGGAGCTTTTCCTCTGACCGGGCTGGGAGCGGGCCGATCCGCGGGGCTCTTGGGCCGCGGTCTGCAACCAGGAGAGGTTGGAGGATCTTCCACCTTTCTCCCCAGCTCGTTCCTTTAGGGGCGGTGTGGTTCATTTATGGAAATGTGAGTCCCATCTGTTCCCAGCAATTTATTTTGCTGTTTTTCCATGTTTTTCCCTCCTCTTTCATTTGTCCTAACACCCTACCTGTAGTCTTCTTGGCAAGGTGGAGGGATAGAATTGCAACGGCAGGAAGAATTATTTTACTGTGTTTAATAGGCGAATATGAAGTGAATATATTAAGTGAATAGATGAATGTAATCTAATGGTCTACTAATTAATCAGACTAGGTGATCTTGCAGTCCTTTTTACCCATCAGCTTTGCAAATCTTTCATTCATTCATTGGGAGATTGGACTAGACGATCTCCAGAGGTCCGTTCCAACCCCTATGATTCTGTGATTCGTGGTCTTTGGACATTATTAAATTGGTGCTCTTAGTAATGTGTCTTTACTTCATTTTTTCCAGTAAGCCTGCTCTCTTTATAGTGGCATTTTGATGCTGGGAATACAAATTTTGTCTGTGAGCAATGCGCCGTAATAACCACAGCATCACTCTAGAGATGTCGTTCTTCTTGCACAATTTAATGCAGGATGTTTCAGATATATCAGGCATCTAAAATCGCTGAATATTTTCCAATGTGTCACCAGAGTACAGCACCTTCCTTGCATTTCTGGGTTTGCTTTACTGCATTAATCATACATTCGTAAATATAGGGACCAGTCGCATGAGGTTGTTGGCTCTCTTGAATCATGCCCACAGCGGGATGAGATCTTTGGTGCTGCTTTGATTTGGCAGCTGAGCATCTTGCCCACATTCAGCATTGCCACTGGAGAACAACCCTCTGCAGCAAACCGTGTAAGTTCGTGATTCTGGGCTCTTTCTGTGTCTTCCACCTGGCAAAGTGTCCGTTCAAAGATGACATGCCTGTGCCCAGTCTGTTGGATGGGGGTGCTGCGTCTGAATGGAATGAATACAAGTTTACCAGTTGATCTCCATTTTCTCTTGCATGGGTAGAGCTTATTGGACACTCATACAAATCTGCTAGAGGTGATAAGCAGGCAATCAATGGACTTTTTTTTTTTTTTTTTTTGAAAACTAAAGAGGGGGGAATC
>VXAV01001929.1:334986-371001 GCA_013399715.1 Alectura lathami
TTGTCTGAGAGCGTTACCAATGAACCTTCTATCATCAGTAGCAGGCAGAAGTTTCCACCTAATTTTTGGCAGCATCTAAACCCTATTCCATCTACATTGTGTAAAGACAAAGATTATTTCTCTGTCCAGATGGGTCTTTAGTTTAAAATTTGCAGAAAACAACGAACTTTTGCGTATGGCTCCCCACCTTGAGCAGGGGAGTTGTTTGAACTTTGGGTTGGTTCTTGCAAGAAAGCCTGGTGTGGCCACAGAGGCGGAGTCACTGGCCCAAGTTTGTAGGTGACCAAGAGGAAATGAGGCAAGTGCTTGAGGATGCGCAGTTAAATCCTTTTAAACCTAATTCTTTTTCTTTATTGCTCATTGAAATAGTACACGGGAGTCAGATTTTTGAAAGATCTTAAATTTTCAGTGCTGAGCTCTTATGAAAATCTGCCATCCATTTGATGGAAGCTGCAGAACCCTTTTGAAAGTCCGCCCTTAATGGTGTAGTGCCTTAAGCTGCAGCTGGTCATAACATATGCAACAAGAAAAACGCAGTGCCAAATTGGAGACACATTTGCAATGCTATTTCAGCATTATGAAGATAAAAATACTGTAGGACTGCTGTAGTTTTCTGCAAACTAGGCATTATAACCTAGGATACTTGATGTTATATTTACTTCTTGCAAATAAAGACACATCAAAGTACGAAAGCCGTGATTATGTTTCGTCATTTTATGAAGGGAAAAATGTTAAAAAATTCCACATCCATTTTATCTACACAAAATCTGTGTTGTCTACCATGAAATCACAAACATTAGCAGGTATTACTCATAAAATTGTACGAGTAGCAGCTGGCGAAATTATAAGGCAGGATTTCCCAGCAGTTCTCTTTTATTTCGTGGTTTAACCAAGGAAGGAATACTGTGGGCAGGCACTGAAGTAGAAGATACACAGACATGGGACATTTCAGAAGCAATGAGAGCTGAGCAAACTCATCCAGGACTGAAGGGATTGAAATGCAGGCACTATTCCCCTATCCCTCATTCATTACAACCCATAAAATAGTTACATGTAAGCGAGCTGTAAAAAAATGATGGTGGTTCATAACCATGACCATGTTGCACAAACGTAGCCTGAGCCGTGGAGGAGAGCTCCAGGTAGTTTGTCTGCAACAGGTAAAGCCACAGTGGGTGAAGCCATTGCACCCCAATTTATGCAATCAGAATGTAATATTTCAGTTAATTTCAAAACAAGACTGGAGAGAATGATAAATTTCTAAAAAGGTGCAGTTTATTAATTAGAGTTTTATTAGCTAATAGAGGAGGAGATTTTTAGAAAGTGCATTTTGCATTGAAAGGAATGTATTGTGTATTTGGACAACATGTACTTTATCTTTCCTCACTGGAAGAAGAGTTTGATTCCCATGACGTAAAGAAGGAGGATTTCACTGTTAAGTTTGGAATTGCCTCTGGTAATTAGTAGATATTGAGGTACAACTAATGCTGTGGTAATAAGCCAGTCAGCCCCTTTACTAGGCTTGATGTGTTTGTTTTATTCCTCACAGGAGTGACATTCTTCAGAAATACAAGATTCACTGGAAAATTATATTGAAATTAGGTTCCAACAGCAGCAATGACAAATCACTTCTATGCAAATAGTAAAAAATGTTAGATTCATTTGGCCAAAATCCAGATGTGCACAGCCTTGATATTGAACAAAAGATGACGAAGACCACAAAACATGTTTTCACTCTTTAAAGCTGCTGTCTTCACTCTGCACATGGTGTTTTAGTAAAGTTCTGTGTATAAACTGCTTATTAACGAGATTTTTTTTTTTAACTCCTAAGAACCAAAGTTAGTCTACGATCTACATCTGCTTTAGGTTCTTGAATTAGTCAGTGCAATACCTCTCATGGGCTTGCTTTGGACCAGGAAGGATGGCTGAAGATGCCACAAGTGGTGCCTTGCTCTTTCCATTACCTGAAAGGAAGCCTGAATGTCGCAGTCAAGTGATTCAGTACCATAAATGTAGATATTCTTGATGTGAGGCTTCACAAATCACCACCAGCATGCATAGATTTCTGCAGGAACATAAAAGCAGATAACTCTCAGCTGTGCACTATACTTAAGAAGCCTAAATAAAGTCTGCAGTGAATAAAATCCTTGCTGTGTTGAAGAAGGTCTCACCACTCAAGAGACAGTCTGTCTGTTCTACTCTCCTATTATCATCCTGGGGTTATCTCCCTCAGAAGACAATTCTGGGTTGCCTACGTGTGGGATGGTTGAAATGACTCTCTCAGGGTTAATTCAGAAGTTAACTATGCCAGGTGAGCAAGACAGAATCAAACCTATTTTCTTCCTGAGCTTACAGCTGATGTAATTTCTTGCTTTGGCTACAGACTGAGGCTTTGGTCATCTAAGAGGTGTGTAAAGATGCGGTGAAACTAACGCTGAGATACTGAAGTAGATGCCAGACAGGGCTGAAACAAAGATGCAAACAGTTTAGTGCCTAACCCTGGTACCCTATAGGAACAGTGTGCCTATCACTTAGGTTTTCTGAACAAACAAATGTGCCTTCATTTCAAATCCTCTTAAATCTCATCCTAAATCCCTCATGCACTTTGGAAAGTACAAAAAAGGGAACAGGAAATCTACTGTGCAGCTTCTGTTTACCATGGATTCTTTAGGTGTGGATATTGTTTTACAGTGATCAGTGGCTAACTTTGTGCTCAATGTTCACTAGCTTCAGTAAAGAAACATAGTTTGAGCCTAAAATCCTGGGCTAATATTTTAAGATAAAAGTGAAAAAAATAGTTTTGTTACAACACAATACTTTACAATGTGTTTCTAGTTGCTAAGCAGCCAAAAGGCCAACGGTACCCTGGGGTGCTTCAGGCCCAGAACTGGGCCCAGAGCGGAGGAGGCCGAGGGGAGGCCTCATGGCGGCCTACAGCTCCCTCCCAGGGCAGCGGAGGGGCAGGCGCTGAGCTCTGCTCTCTGGGGACAGCGACAGGGCCTGAGGGCACGGCATGGAGCTGTGTCAGGGGAGGGTCAGGCTGGGGGTTAGGGAAAGGTTCTGCCCCAGGGGGTGGTGGGCATGGCACAGGCTCCCCAGGGCAGTGGGCACGGCCCCAAGGAGCGTTTGGACCCCGCTCTCAGGGACAGGGTTTGGGGCTGGAGGGTGCTGTGCAGAGCCAGGAGCTGGACTCAATGATCCGTGAGGGTCCTTTCTAACTCGGGCTATTCTGTGATGCTTTGATCAGCCTTGGAAGTCAGTGTTGGTTCAAGATGAACTTGTAGCATTTTTATACATCGATTAAGTAATTCCGAATTTCACATTAATAATTCTCTGGTTTAGAATCACCTTCCCATCCCCTCTGGATACAACGAGAGAGGCACTGTCACTGTTTCACGAGGAGGACAGCACTTTGGTTAAACTCGGTAGAGGGCTGAGGCGCATTTCTGCAGCTTTGGGTCAGTTATATCCATCTTTTATACGGAGGCAGCTCACTGCCGCCTGCGCTTGTGCTGGTTTGCGACACCGTTTTCTTGTGTTTATTTTTACTATTACGAGCTTCTCCAAGGAGCAAAGCCACAACTCCCCTCTTTGAACAAGACGAGCCCGTAGGCCTCACCTTCGCACAGCGGGGATACAAGGAGAAGGCCGACGTTCGTCTGGAACAGCTTGCGAGGGGCGGCCCGGGCCCGTCAGGCTCGGCTGAGCGCCGGGTCTGGTCATTTATCACTGTCAGGCGGCAGAGGGGAGGCACTGGACCGTTCCTGCTCATCTGCTGACTGACAGCTGACGGAGGCCTAATGCAACCTCCAGGCAGATAATCTGCCGTCAAGGGGGAATGTGGATGAGGGAGATACTCTATCACAGGCTGCACGCTGCTGCTTGCTCAAAGCTGCTGACATCTTCACAAGGAAAGAAAGAAATGTCAGCCGTGCTGTAAGGGGTTGCGACGCATTGTAATGCTTTGCGAAAACCGCGCGGCACCTCATTGCCATGGCTGCATGCGGGTCGGCTTTTAGAAACAGATTAACGGCGTCGCGGAGACACGCAGTCAGGCGCAGAAGTGACAATGTGAGGACAATGTTCAGCTGAGGAAGAGCGCTGGTTGTTTCACCTGCCCATTTAATGTGGATATGCTGCAACACAGTGTGATTGTTCTAAAATAGCAAAACTCACTCTGCCAAATGTAGGCCTTTGAGTAAGGCTATGTACTTAAGGAACGTGAAAAATATCTTGTGATGGAAAACTGCAATTAAAGCGAGAAAAACCTAATAAGTAAGGATCGATGCTATTTCCTGCAGTGTTTTGTGCAATGAATGCTTCCTTGGGTGCTAATTTAGAGCATTGCTCTGCAAGATAGGCTCCCAAACCCATATTATTCCCAATATTCCAGTTTTTAAAATTCCTGTTCTACCACCTAATGAAGAATTCTGCATGTTTGATTTTGTCAATCTTAAACTCAAGGTTTTATTGTTTTTAATTTGCTATTATTTTTATTAACAGTATCCAATTTTGCTATTCATTACAAATCATATGCATTAACTTAACTGGGGAACATTTTAATTGAGCACTGCTGGAGATTTTCCAATAAATTAACATTACACACTTTTAACAGATGTCTGAATTAGGCATTGTTATTAGATATTGTAATTAATAGAAGTATTACTCAAATTAAAATCTCAGGGCCTTAGAAAAATTGAATTGTAGGTGACTGAGTGATGTTAACTCATTAATAGAAAGCGACTGTTGAATTCCCTCCATTGGGTTTTATTAACCCAATAAACACAGTTTTTTAAGTATCTGGAGAAAGATTTAGACGACCTCTTTGGTATAAGCGACTGGGAATCAAGACATGTTTTATCAGTGATATTGTGAGCGTTGAGAAGTTATTTGGCCTGTCATTATGTTATTGGTATAATGCACATAGTACTTTTTTTGGAAAGCTGTGAAGTTTAGATTTTATTTTAGATACAAAAATCATATTATCATGGGTTGTCCCCCCGTCTTGGATCCTGAAAATTATTTTCATATTTTCATGGAGAACAAATGCAAAGCTGGTTATAAAAGAGTGCATTTGTGCAAAGAGGAATCAAGCCCCTGAAGGTACAAATTATCAATGAGTAGACAGAGAAGAGCAGGGGCGTGGCTTTTTTTGGGATTCCTAAGTGAAGTGGAGATAGACATTCTGGCTGGAATTGCTTTGACCAAGCATAGAAGTCTTCATCTGAGCTAACCACCATCGGCTCTGTCAGTCAGTGAGGGAAACGCAGTCATCTGTAGGATAAGATTCGTTTCTTCTGCATGTGGATTTGGTCAATGCTGCGTATTTCTCACCATTTTCCCAGGAGCTGCAGGTGGGAGAAACCTTTCCTGGGTGAAGCTCTTCCATGCTGTATTTCAGAAAAAATTCTAAGTGTGATCTCATTAGCCTGAGTGTCATGTTTTGGTGCAGTATTAAAATACTGTAATATTAGTCCAAGATGTGTGTATTGGAGAAGCAGTGTTTCTCTGAGATTCCCTCCTCAGGAAAAAAAATGTTTGAGTTATGCCTCTCTGTATGTAATTAAAAACTTGAAAAGCCACTGCTCCACTATTTATCTACAAATTCATGGCCAGCCATGAATTTCAAAGGGATTCTTCCACTTTGAACGTGTTGTGTGAACGTCCGGCATAAATATCTTGAGTCTGATTTTGAGAAGCTCTGAACATAAAAAGTCAATAACGGCTCATTGGTGTTGAGTTACTCAGTATCAACTGGCAGAAGACCTAACTGCTCTCAGGCTGAACCCTGAGAGCATCCTAAATCAAAAGTCACTTTTAGAATGCTGCTTATGTAAATGTTAGTTTGTAATAGGAAATTAGAGAAAGCCATGTACGCAAGCAGTTTGGGGATTTTACTTTTCGATGTGCATTGTTTTCTGAAGCTAGCTTTTCTTATCACAAGCTAGGCAAGAATTTGTTGGCATTTATGCTGCTGATTCACAGGCAAAGAAATGCTGAGCCAAGCAGTACCAGGAAGCGCACCGTCTGAGATTGCATCCCCAGCAGCAGCGGCAGTCTCTTTAAGAGAAGCTGAGGACACATGGATTTCCAGAGTCTGGCCATTATAAGAGTTTATTTCTCCTGTGAATCTTCCATCCTGCCCTGAGGTGCTGGTTCCTGCCCTCTTAGGCTGATTTTTCCTCCAGAAATATGAGGGTGCAAGCTCTTTCTCCATAAGAAAACTGTTCTATTCCTGGAGGTACTTTGCGTCTCTCGGTGCTTCACTGCAGAATTTCTGCCTAGAGCTTTGTGCTAGTTTTCATTTTTCATGGTGTACACATGGTGTCCCAGCTGAGTATCCAAGTGCATGTTTATTCATGTGCTTTTCACCCCATCTTTCAGATCATTAATAAAGCTGCTAAATAAACCCAGGCTAAACAATCTTCCTTGCCACACCTCACTGGACATCTCCTCCCGACTCTGTTACACTGTGTTTCATCACCATCCTTTGTTTGGATCTCCCTGTTTTTCAGCCTGTCTGATAGCATTCTTATCCAAGCTGGTGTAGATAAGGGTTTTCAAGTGGGGTTGGGAAAGGCATTGTCTTGAATTCTGAAATGAAGTCCAGTTGTATTTTATCAGCTTCGTTCAATTCCTGCTCTGAGGACCAGATGCCACTGGCAGTGCCTGAAAAGCAGGAATGGTAGAAATGGTGTGGATCTCCTGCCTTACAGGGATAACTCAATACTACACTCTGCTCCTGGCTGGAGGCTTTTTCTGGGCATTCAGCGTGCTGCTAGTTGTTACACAGTGCCACTGTATCCTCTCATGTGATGGCACGCTGACCTGTTCTTTTGTAGAAGAGGATAATTACCAATCCCAGCTATTTACCAGCTATGCATTAAGGTGCATACAGGAAATGCAGTGCTAATTTTATTATTTTTATTTGGATTATCATATCATAATACAAGGCTGGCAGCTGAAATCTCTGTAGGTCAGTGTACCACCAACCTGACTGTATGTTACACAGAAGCAGGGTGGATTTTCATGTCCACTTCAACAAAGGAGAACTGTTTAACCTGGGTGAATCCTGTATTAATTAGAGATCTATGACTGCAACACAGAACAAAACTGGATGTGAGACAGGCTGTCTTCTAGCAACACTTTCAGATAAGATCATTTTCCTCTGCTATTGTTTCCTCTGCGATTTTGATCAAACGTTTTACTGTTAGCATTTGTCTGGTCTGTGTATATTTTCCTGATTTATTGATTATGGTTTATAACCCAGAATCTCCGTTGGTGTCAAGGCCTTTCTTTGATGAATATGCATGCATACGCAGGTACGTCTAATCCTCCCACTGACTAGATCATAAATCTCAGTGATAACACCGAAGGTGATTTCATCTGAGTTGATCACTAGTTTCCTTCTAATTGGCTCTGAGAAACTGGCACTTTTAAATATGATTCATTTTATCCTGAACAAAACATCCCAAATATGTCAAATGAATCACCACAGCAGTGTCTGTTTCTTTACTGAGTACAGAAAGATCCAAGGCTGAACTCTCAGTTGCAGTTATCCATTGTAGATGTCTAAAACTAAGAGGCATGAATCCCAGTTTGAGCACATTTGGTTTAACATTGATGTGTCGACCCAGAACCTCAAAATCTAAACACTTGGCCTACACAGTCAGAAAATATATCAAGCAGCACATGCAGGTAGTCAGGGTATGTGGTCTCACAAACTATGTGCATGAACGTCACATAACGAAATGTGGTTTTGTCTTCTTTACTGTAGTTTCTAGAGCAATTCCCTCTGGCCATACCCCCAACACACCCCTGATCCCTACATTCTCCTGGAACACCCCACCATCCGTGTCCCAGCCGCAACGTACCCACTGCCCCACGCCCACTATTTACGTCTCCTCTCTCTCTGTCCTCATGCACAGCCCTACAGCTGGCTTTTCCCACTGCCCTGCACATGTTCCTATCTTCCCCATCGCAGTCGCGGTCTCCTCTGACCTTGCAGCCCATCTACCCCTTCACACTGCGCTGCCGGCTTCCCTTGTGGTCCATCGCCGCATGACATACTGCTTCCTATTAGCACAGTCACACAACTACAGGCGCAGCTGTTCAGCCACTAATCTGCAAACCCCAGTAGATTGGAAATTTCAAAATCGCTATTTCTCCCCCCTCCCCGTATCTCCACCGCTCTCTTTTAGAAAATGAATTTCATTTTCATTTTCAAAAACTTACTTTCCTGTCATTCCTGTTGGTACATTTCCCAGTAAGAAAGGCAGAACAAAATCACTGTGCGATATTCCTGCCTTTGTTCATTAAAAATAACCTAGGTTTTTTGAGGAGTCCATGTGTTTGGGGTTCTGAACTGACACTCTGTGCTAGGATGCATCACATTTTGTAGCATCAATCAGTTTGCCTGTAATAATCTGTTTGATAGAATGGATGCAGCGGAACAGAGTGTGTCACATTGTGAGACATCATCTCCAGAATACATTTCAAAACTATTTTCAGCTACCATTCTTCCTTTCATGACCTATTTTATTAAGTGAACAGTTATGTACAAACAAAATTTGTAATCTAATATTTTCCATTAAATGATAGCATGCTTGTTTAATACGAGTTGGGAACCACCATGTGAGAACAATAACCCACTGCTACAATTAGTTGCAGGCAGTGAATTACCGTTACGAGGTTGACCTCTATTTTTAATTGGTAGTGAGTTGACAGCTGATCTCTACTGACTGACGGAGGCTGATGGAACTGCTGAAATGGGAGGTGAAAGAAACCCAGTAGATCATGTACGCCATCTCTCTGCCAGTGCCGAGAACCAAATGACCTGTCAGATTTGGAAACGTAAATGGCTGGATTCAGGCAGCACTGTCCCCATGCTGAAAATACCCTTTTGGAGGCAAAGTGATTTAAAACATAGCACTTGGGATTTCATCTGCTATGACATTAGATTTTCTTGTTACACAGGAGCTTGCAGAAGTGACAGTTCTGCTTGTTGAACTCGACTTGAAAATAAAGAAGAGCTTTTATTTCGTCTCCAGCTATGAAGAATTTATGGAGAAAATTCTGCCATGAATTAGGCATCTAATATCACTCTTAGCTCTGCAGAGGCCTGAAGCAGAGCAGCCCCGTCCCTCTTGTGTATCTCTTTGGTCCACTAAGAGTGTGCCCCCGGTGAAGCTTCATGGATTTTCCCATTGAAAATTTGGGGATTTGAAATCCCCAAAACGATGAAGAGAGGCTCCACCTTCAGGGACAGGGATGAATGTTTTCTGTGTTGGGAATGTAGGGATATAGTAGGTGATTTATGTTTCTTCAGCAGCACTACCTACAGTCTTTCTCTTTCACAGTCAGTGTTCCCCCGTGTCCTTCTCAGATTGTTGTGAAACCATCTCACAGCATTTTCTGATATCTAGGAAATCTTGGGAGGGGGAAAGGATATAAACAGGCTGAAAGACTTCTCCTCTGTCTGAAGAAGTAAGGATCTGGGTCAATATTAATGACTGGAAAAATCGTATCCTTGTATAATTTATACAGTCCTCCTATATGATGTAATTCGATACATAGTACATGTATGACTCCTCTTGGCATACACATCCGATACCATATTACTGAGCTGAGACCTTTGCTAAGGAAATATCTTCTGGATAGTGAAATGGGCAGATAGTGAAAAGTTTTGCATTTATGCTTTTGTCTGAAAGAACTATCAAGCTTTCTCCTAGAATAACTGACAGAGTAATCCAAATAACTATTTTGATAAAGCTATCAGCCATGCCTACTGAGAAAGATAGAAAAAGAGACTCTGGCTCTGTGACAACCAGGCTTTCAAACCAGAATTTAGTCAGATTGACTTCAAATGGGATCAATCAGTTGTTAAAAAATTTATCAGAGATTTAGCAAGTTAAAAAGATTTAACAGAGTTGAAGTACAGTGAAAAAAAAAAAAACAAAACCTAAACCTTCTTAGGTTTAAACAGGCAGGCATCAGGGTTCGTATTTACGCAGAGGGATGAATGACCTGTTTTTCAGAAGTGCTGTCCAGTGGTGGTTTTCAGTGAAGTTAACAGAAATTCTGGAAGTTCAGGAGTTTTTGGAATCAAGTGATTTATTCGGGTACCCTATTTTCGGCACGGTTACAATGAAGGTCAGATCCCTGTGTTCCGAGTCCTTTGAATAAAGCCCAGTGAAGCTCTTGACAGATAACACGTAAATACACTGAAATGGAGTTCTGTTTTGAAGATGCTGAGTAAGTGTTATCCCTGACAATGTGAACACCACACTTGTCACTGTCCTTTAATTCCAAGGGCCATGTGGCCTAAGGGAAGTGTACATTTTAGTGGAGTTAGTTCACTTCTAATAACCAAATTGTACATGTAGACATCAATATGCTTTCCTGAAAGGATATGACTGTTTGAGATAATGAACAGGTCATTAGCTCATTAGAAACTATTTCAAAGAAAACAATTTGTTTGGAAAAGTGTGATGAGCGGGGCTAATTTTGCTTCCTTTGAACTGCATTTTCACGTGTGATCTGTGTTGAAATTTTTACCCAAGGGAAGTGAGTTCCTTTTTGTTACTGTTCAGTCTTCTTTCACTTAGGATTTCTTCTCTTTTACCATTTTTACCAACTTTTACCATTTTACTCATTGGATATTTAATGGTAGCATGGCGTTGCCAAATTTCCACCATTTTTCTGAAAGTTGCAGTCTCTCACTGGAAATAAAAATTAGATAATTTCTTGTTTACAAGACTGAAAGGAAACCCACTGGCCTTCAATTACGTACTGTATATTGATGGTGCACAGCAGTAAAAAGTGTTATATGAAAAAGCAGTAGGGGATGAGCAGGCCTGATAGCCCGTGTAGCTCGCAGTGGGTTACCAATCATGCCACGAGGAGCTTTTACAGAATGTCTTACTTCTCACAAAGTGGTTCACTTGTGCTGCAGGCTAGATTTGTTGTTGCGTCAGCTTTCAGACTGCTGATAACTCTGTCTTCTCCTCAAGCAGTAAAGCTTTCTCAGCCATCACAGAAGCAATGAATCTGGCAGCCTCTCATCACAGCATTCATTTTACTGCGGTCCTTCTGGAGCGCACAAACTCAGACACCAAAGTGAAACTTGAGCATTCAATGAATTTTCAAATAAAAGAACATGCCGGCTGTAGGTCACAGTGAAATGCCATCAGTTTGTCTCCAGATTATGAGCAGAGCTTTCAAACGGCATCTGTCATCCCACTTCTCATTACTGTGCTGTAGAGAGGTGGAGTTGTGGCTGTGGATGACAGACTTCTCTCACATCCAAAATGTGGAAGGAGGCATTTAAATAACTTTCCTATTCAGTGCTGAACACTTTTCTTCACCCCTCTTTATTTAGGTGAGAGCAGTCTTTTTCACACAGGCCTGGCTCTAAGTTTTATGCCCCTTTATTGCCGTTAAATTTTTGCTTAAAATGGGTATGGCATCTGCACTAAATATTAGCTGTATGTGCCATGTTCAGCTAACGCTTTGTGAAAGTGAGCAATGCTTGTATGCTTCTTTGGTGCCCACCTTGCAACTCTTATGATAATATATTATGACTTACACACCACTTTTGGAAATGCTAACCACTTTGCTATTTTTTTAACTACTTTACAAACTTCATATATCCGTTGACGTGTCGTAGAATGACATAGAAGTCATCTGTCAGAAATGTCCGGCTTCTCAGTGACTTTGTTGCCATGCAGACAGCCAAGTGGGTGTTTGGTGTAGCCAATGGAGAAGAAACCTCCATGATAATGGTGTGAAGGAAAGTGTAGGAAAAGTGTCTAAGGCAACACAGATGGGGGAGAGGAGTCGTTCAAGCGGCTGATTCACTTTAGGAAGCAGATCGGCCTTCTGCACCCCATCACTGCATATCCATTTTCCTCCTCCTCTCCCCAAGCACCCCATCGTGCTTGTGCTGGATGGGTGGCATAGCATAGCTGTGTTCCAATCCCAGCCCAGCAAAGCTGGCAGGGATGGAGGAGGCTCGTGGTAATTGCTTAATCAGCTACTTTCAATTCAATTCCTGGCTGTGCTTACCATGGAAAATTAACAGTCCTTGTGTATAAATATGACCTCTACTCCTGGTTTAATTTGATTATGGGGAAATCTCAGTTTTCATTTAAAAATAATAACTTTCTGGCCACTCTGATGAAACAAGTTTGGATATGCAGTCTAGATATTCCCCAGTGGTTTTAAAACCAAAAGATAAATATGAAGAACAAATTAATCTCTTTTGGGGGAACAAAAAAAAAGTGTTTTTAAATCTCTGCTATGATTGCTTGAGATGAATATTTTGAGGGCAGAAAATTTCTCATTTTCACTCAGTGCTGGATCAGCATTCTGTGGAAGTCAAGTCTTTTTATGGTGGCTTCATTTGTGTCCACAAGGAGAGAACTCATCTTCATTAATGGCATATGTTATCTTATCCTAGGGTTCCTCTCCGATATCTGCAGTTATGCAAAATGCCCTGGATAGACTTTCTGCACTGCTAATTTCATTCTTGGTGTAACTTCCATTTCATCTGCGTTACTGTGAGAGATGATTTTGCCTACGAGCGCCTGGCTGCTCTGCAGCAGGCCAGTGCTATAGTTCTGCATATTTAAGAAAGAAGCACCAAGTCTCTAGTAATTACAAGTTCTTTTCTGTTAAAGGTCTGATATGTGCTATAAATGCTTTGGCAATGACTTTATTAGGAATCTGACTTAATCGCAGTGAGTTTTTACGTAACAGATCTTTGATTTTCTGTTTAAAGCCGAAGTCAGGCTGGTCAGAAAGGAAATATTTTTTTAAACATTTCTCATTAGGACATCATCTGTTGTTAAATTTCTATTACTGGTGTGATACCATTGATCTACATGGAGCTGTGAAGATAAGTGAAGTGTATGCTAATAATGTAAATGTGCCCGAGAACAGGTCTAGGCACTTGATTGTGCACGCTGGTAGATTGCTAAGCCAGGGTCTGATGTGATTTCGGCTAGGCTAATTAGTACTCCCTTAAACAGTTTCTAGATAGGACTTGTTTATTTTAATGATTTACTAGCACAGATAGAGCCTAATCCATGAGTTTAACCTGTAGGGACAGAACTTTCCTTGAATTCAGTCAATCTTTAGTAAAGGACAGTTGTAGGACTATGTTAGAAACTGTTCAGTTTTAGGCTTTAAAGATTGAATAATGCTGAAGAAGTACTGAGGACCTGAGCAACTTTTGATTATTCTACTGAGCTATTTTGATTATTTTTCCATATATTATGCTATTTCACAGATAAAGAGAAAGGAGTCTAAGGATTGTTTCTATAAAAATCCAGAGCATCTAAGGAGAAAGGGCCCAGCACTGCGTACAACCAAAGCAGATTTTGCCTGAAGCTATAGTTGAATGTCAAGACCTCCAGGATGTGTGTTGCTTTCAGTGCACACTATTTCTGTTCAGCAGGGAGCACAGTATGTTGCAGATATCTCTCAGGCTTAGTTTTGAAAAACAGTAAAGTGAATTCTTGCTGTTGAGGCTGGAGCAGCATTTGACAATTTTGAGAGGAAGTCCCAAATTGGTTGGTTGTGAAGTTATGTTCACAAAAATGCTGTCAGCCTGAATATCAGTAAAATAGAAAGAAAAAGCTATTCCTTACCAATTGGCTTTCTGGTGGAATCGTGAGGGTCAGGAGGATCAAGAAGACGTTATAAAGACATCCACGCCCTCCCAACTCTACTTTTCCGAGAGCCTGAATTCAGTCGTAGCCCATTGAAGCATTAACCCTGTGAATACTGACAGAATTAGGGTAAGGCACTTTTTTCACCAGTACGAAGCTGATGTTAACTTCTCGTAGCCAGCTTGGTGTTCGCTGATGGTCTCTGTAGTTTTTATCTTACGTCATGTAAGTCCTTGTCTCTGGAATGGCAATGGCTTGGAAAAGCCATATATTGTTCCTGTTGGCAACTTACAGAAAGCCTGTCTAATTTTTTCTAATTCCACTGGGCCAAGGTATTGCTGATTTTCTGGAGCTCCACAGTCCAACTTGTAGGGGGGAACTGAGCTATTTTTTTTCTCACAAAAAACCATTCAGTAAAATACCCAAACAGCAATATTGTTTGAATGGTGTACTTGTTGAGAGGCTCTTTATACTTATATGTTGCTTCTTTCTTCGTAAGGTAGAATTTTTTTTTTGTGAAAACCATTGTAAATTTTATGTATTTTTTACTATTTAGTGCATCTAGGCAGCAGGCAGGGAATACTGAAAAAACGTGAAACAAATTGTAAATGGTAAGGAAATTAATTATTTTATCCATTTAAGATCTTTGAAACAAAAGTGTGAAAGCATTGGACTTGAGAACTCTAAAGATATTATTTTCTTTCAATCCCTACTCACCTCTAAAAGTTTAATAATAATTTTAATATATTGAAAGCCTCACCATTTGAAATGATAACTACTTCATCCATCATGTATGCCATTCACTCTTTAAATGAAAGCAGCTATCAGGACTAGGGCAGGGTTAGTTGATTTGATCTTGCATGATGTTTCATAATTTTTCTGACTGTTCGCCCATCTCAGATGACTATAGATCACATAGCTAATACAAGCTATAGCTAACAAGGTTGAAACCTTCTGCAGCACTGGTTCCATTACTCCCACTCTGGAACCTCCCAACAATTTCCTTCCAGAAGCCCCTCTCTTGACTTGTGTGGCACAGGGCGTTCAATCTCACTAAATGCAAACAATTGACTTTGTGGGACCTCTTGCACCAATTGCAGATAACCCTGCTTTCACCCCATCACTGACAGTTGATAAATCTTTGATGCCAGCTGGGATTACTACTGTGTTATAACTCCCTGCTAATGAAAAATACTGCTTTCAGGGAATTTGTAAGGCAGTCCTGTGGTCTCATTTTGACCTGGTTTATTCCCCCCCAGATTCTGTACTACAGGAGGAAAAATAATTCACATACTGAAAAAATCTCTTGGCTTCCTCCCTGGAAAGTATTTTGTGGACAGAAACTTGTGTTTTCAGTTCATCTTTTCGTTTCCACCAAAGTTGACAATGACTCTTAGAAGAGCGTGGTCAGGAAATGAATGTAAGGATGGCAGTGAAAATGACTGAGAATATTCTGTTGTTGATCTGTATATTTTGTTTTACTTGGGGCTTGGAGTGCTCTCTTCCAGGTTCTACATATAGCCTTGATTATACAATAATTATAAACTATGTTATCACAAGGACTAGAATTTTCTTTATGCTGAGGATAGTACATTGGGATGTAAAGAATATTTTATTTAGAGATTTGGATACTGAGCATTTTGTAGCCCCTGGGAGCCATCTTGTTGTGAAGAGATTAAAGTGGGCTTCTACTGGTTTCTTGTGGAGAAACCACCCCTGTGAGCACCGTCAATGCCAGAACATTGCACTTAAGATTGGATATCTCGATTTTTATTTGTCTTTTGTGCAAATACTTTGTATAGGAGTTTACCTGTACAAGGATGTACAACTTAAACTGCAGCTCAAGACAGACATCAGTCTGCTTCCATAGCCTGGAAGGTTTCCAAAGCCCTGCAGAGAAAATTCCACTGTGAATGGATGTGACATTAGAATTTCTTATATAAATATTCATTTTAGGTAGCAGATTGCTGGTTGATTTGGGTCTAAATGTCCAGGTTTTGGTGGTGTGACTGCTGTGAGGAGAGGCTGAGGCTGCCCTGTGCTGAACACAGCTGGTTCCAGACAGTTCAGTTCAGTTCAATCAGCCCCCACAGGACACAGCTGAGCCTGTCAGCAAAGCTGGTGGCTCCTCTGTGATTGTCTGGGTAAGAAATAGCGAAATGTGGCATGGCAGTGAGGGAAAACAGCTCTGCAAGCCCCAAGGTGAGGGGATGAGGAATGAAGTTGAGCTTGGAACAGACAGGAATGAGAGTGGTTGGTTTTTTGTTTGTTTGTTTATTTGTTTCTCACTAGCTGAACCTATTTCAGGTGGCAATAAATTAGTTCTCCCCAAATCAAGTGTTTTTGCCTGTGATGGTGGTTGATGATAGATTGAGGAGAAAGCAAGAGAGGGTGGCTGGGTGGCTGCCGGTCACCCGGCCAAGGCCACCCCACTGCACCAGGGCAGGAAATACACGGAGTTAGTGTGTGATCACACCAAAAATCTTGTTGTTGAACACCAGCAAGTCCTAGCAGCAACTCAGAATGATCACTTCCCTGCTTTGTCTGCTTGCATGACGGGTGCTACACCTCTGACGGTGATCCTTGGTGTGTAGTGCTCTACAGAGAATCGTCTGAGTTGGAAGGGACCTTTAAAGCCACCCAGCCCCACTCCCCTGCAGGGCACAGGGACACCTACAGCTGGGTCAGGGTGCTCAGAGCCCGTCCAGCCTGACCTGGAAGGTCTCCAGGGACGGGGCATCCACCACCTCTCTGGGCACCCTGTGCCAGTGCTTCACCACCCTTATCGGAAAAAACTTTTTCCTTATATCCAATCTTAACCTCCCCTCTCAACCACAGAATAGGAATTCCGCTCCAGTTTGTGTCTTGGGATCTATGGAGAGCTGTATTTTTGAAAAATAGGCTCAGAGACTATGAAGTCCCAGATATTGGTGAATTGTGCAGGAGAGGTTTGATAAATCAGAGTTCTGGTTTCAATAGAACTGTAAGTAAAACCAGTTGTGTTTTCATGTGTATATTCTGTTACATTTTGACTTTTTTTTTTTTTTTTTTTTTCTAGATAAACATCATGTCAATGGAAACAGAATGGTAGAACCTTTCCCAGAGGGAACACAGATGGCTATGTTTGGTAAGACATCAGCTTTAGAATAAAACCTTTAAGCTGTCTTGTTTTACTGCATGCTAAATGTCTTATTTTCAGGCAGAGTTAAGAATCTGGGCTGCTATTGCTATTTTCTAATCAGCTGCAATCAGATAGAGCCACTGATCACTTTCAGAGATGCACGTGCCCCAGAAAGAGCATACTGAAAGTGTCTTGCTGAGTTATACAAAGAGAATGTTTAATCTCTGATTTTGTTTCATACAAGTTCCCAAGTAGTAGGTTTTTATGTATGTTATGTCCTGTAATATTTTTCATTGGTTTAAACAAAACTCTGAAGGTGATCAGTGACTTTCCAGACCTTCAGTCATGCAAGGAGCTCAGACTGTTGGGTAGAGAGCTCTATCTACTGTACTTGCAGAGCTGCTAACATTTCTGTGTCCAAAAACCAAACCTACTGTTTTGTACTTTGTGAATAATCCTGTAGACTTCCTACTGAGTAACAACAGGACTGGAAAGGTGGGCGGTTATAAATGAGAAGATGTTGAGTAATTACACAAAACTTATTAACAACAGGAACAATAAGGTTAGCTCTGAAACAGACTACCAAAGCAAAAGAACTTAGAAAAAGAAAAGACATTGCGTATGTATTCCAGAAACCTGAGAAGTACTTGAAAGTTCTGTGATAACAGTTCGTCTGTCTGTCTGTCTGTCTGGAGCGAATTGATGATCTATTTTCGAACAATAGAGGTGTATTCGTATCTGAGATATTTAGCAATCCTGCGTGGAATCCAAAGGGCTAAGTTAGCCATAGAGACTAATTTATCACCCTAAAATTATCTTTTTGATCGATTACCACAAAATATCATGGTGAGTATTAACTTTTTGTGATGCTAATGTTGCTGTGGTTACCGTGGTTTAAGAGGAGAAACAGTTTGTAGGTGTCACCATTCAGTTATCATCATGACTTCTTCAAGGTCTCTTCAGAGTTCTAATTCCGTAGCATCTTCCTGCCAGTGTTCCCTTGTCTGGGAATTTTGGGAACATCAAAAAATCCATGGAGTGCTGGAATGTGAGATTGATTGATAGCTTTCCTGGAATTAATGGGAATTGATTTTATGTTAGAGTTCTAAAGTTAAGATGGATTTAGAGATTCTCCTTTGAATTTCTTCTGGCACGCAGGGTCAGAGAGTTCTGGTACAATCTGATATTGATGTAGTCTTCACCATTCATATTTTTAAAGCTCCTCCTTTGTTTCCTGTGCGATGCTTAGATCAATTTTCCATTCTTTGTGGAGGTGTTGGCATGAGTGCTGCTGTTGGCTGTATGACTGTTGATTGTACATAATCTGTAAAATTTCACAGAAAGTAAAAACTTACCTACAGAATTTCATTGGAAAAGCTCCAAATCTTATTAAACGTCTTAGCTTTAATCCTTCCTGAAGAAGTCTCCTATATTGCTATCAAGCTTGATAACTTCCATCATTTTTAAATTAGATTTTCCACAAGAGTGTAATTGCGAGTGCTGGGATAGGTGGTGAAAACTCATGCTGCCGCCATCTGTGCTGTGAATAAATGGAAAACCTACATGTTCTTAGGTTTACTATTAGACCTGAAATATAATAGTATACAAACATGACTCTGATGATAATTGCTGTCATTTGTTGGCATTGGCATCGCTTTCTAGTAAGTGGTATAGAAAAATGATGCTTCCATTCATTTTTCCAAGAGGGCAGCGTTTGCTGGCCCCGTGTGAATGGGAATGAAAGGAAGAGGAAAAATACTGTTAGTAATTCTTCTCCTCAGATTATTACTCGTCCTACCAATGTATGCTCCCCTTAACAGCAAGTTCTTTGCATTTTAGGGCTCTGTAAACCAGGGGGAAGAAACTGAGCTAGTCGTTTGTAGAAGTATCTTTGACTCCACCTTAGCAAGAGAGGGCTTCTCAAACCTGTTCCGCAGCAACATCCTTTCATTGTGATCAACAGGGACAAGTCTCAAAGAGCAACAGTCACTAGGAAGTAATCCCTTTTGCCTTAAAAACGTCTAGAAAAGCTGAAAGGTGGTAAATAACCTTATGATTAACCTCACTTCTTGCAGTGAATATTGCTACTACTTGTATAGTTTCAGATGCACCAGTGAAACTAAAATGTAAAATGTAATCCTGGGTCGTGAACACTAATCCTTTTACCTGCTAGCAAAATGCAGTAAGATTGCATTACACAGCTCCGTCTTCTGCAAAACCTCCTTAGAGATGCTCTTACGAATGCTGTGCTATTTACTTTATGATATGACTTCATGTTTTGAGCATGGTACAGGGTGAATGTACATGGGTAATTGTTCCTGCAGCTTTCCCTTTTATAACAGAACCTCACTGTTTTCAACAGGCTATTTAAATGATCTTGAGATTCTCAGGTTGTCTGTTTAGCATCACTCAGCTGCCTAAGGCACACCAATTGTTCATTAGAATAAAGAAAGGCGTCCTTGTTTCTACAATGGTGAAGAAGCTAGATTTCAAGGGTGAGGGTGATCCTGTAATGGAAATGTTCTAAGGCTAACCATCCAGTGACCTCTTAATCCAGGCTGCAGACACTAATGAAGCACTAAGAGCATGGGAGGCACTGCGCAAGATTTTACTGGAAAGAAACATTGTAGATTTCTATATCAAAATCACTTTGTCCCTTGAAGTAAAGAAGGGAGTGTATCCAAAACTTCAGCTGCTGAAACAGATGCAGGGCTGGGTGTTGGGTGCTTGAGTTATTGATGGTAAAATGGAAGAGATTCAATCAATACTTGTCCAGAAAATTGTTCTGTAGTGTGGTTTTTATGACTGTACATATTTTCAGCTTAAACATTTTTACCTGTAGTGGTTTTCAGTTTTTGTCTGAAAACCAAATGTAAAAGGAAAACCTGAACATATATTGGGGGGTTGATAATGTGTGGAAAGGAAGTAATCTGAGGTCTAAATTCGAGTTTTGGGTGGAAGTGATGATAAAGGTGCTTCAAAGCTACAGAACATATGCTTTCAGTAAAAGAATAGTTCCATCAGTGCCACTAAAATTCTTTGGTTATTCTGAGCACATATTGAAATGCACTGCTGCATTATGCTCAGAAACATTTCTGGTCGGAGTTTCTGAACTGCAAGTGCGTATTGTTGTTAAACAACTGCTGCTATTGCCAGACTCCAGTTTACCACAGAGCAGCTATATATTCACCATGCTTTGTACGATAACTTGTTCACTGAAAGGAAGAGTTGTACGTCATAGAAGACTCTTATTTACCTTTGCTAAAACCTGGCAAGAGTTCAGATTTGTTGTTATTACAGTTCTTAAATGCAGGACCATATTATGTTGTATTTGCTTGACATGTACTGGCTAGTAATGGGATAATTGGTTTCTTAATGTAAACAAAATATAGACAGAAGTAGGATGTTGAGTAACTGCTAAGATCTAATTACAGACATTTCTGAATTGGCAGACACATCCATGCTTGTTCACCTTCTGCTCTGCACTTAATAGACAGCAGCATGTTCCAGCATTTCTGTGTAGCCATGTTAGTGTGGTATATTGCCTGAATTTGTGTGTCCTGTTGAGATTCAGAGGTACCTGATGCATTCCCACAGCTCCGCTGCTTGAGAAGGTTATTTAAGAACTAAAAGAGGATTAAACCAAGGTTCAGGCTGAGCTCCTCAAATGGGGGCTGCTCCTGGGTGGTTCAACCCTTTCTTAATCAAGGCTTCATCAGGGCAACTTTTCTACTAAAGGAAAATCATTTCCAATGGGATGCATTGAGGTGTTTCCTCTCTTCAGACAGTATGGAATGTTTTGGCTGCTCCTTTCAGCTGGAAGTCATAGACTTTTAATTAAAATCCTGAAGATGTATTTGGCAACCATTGCAGAGAATTCTCTGGTGTAAGTCATTACATGGTCCCATAATTGCAAGATTTCTAAAAGATCAGACTAGAACTATCTACATATCGGGTCTTCAGACTTAAGGGAACTACTCAAAGCCTATGATTAACTATTGAATGTCATAATTCATGTGCATGAACCATTTTCCTAGTGTCTACAACACTAGCCAAGAGAAGAACCTAGGTTCAAGTTTTCCTGCTCTCCACCTCTGATGGATATTTAGGAAATTTTCACCAATAAAAGGATTTTTTTTGTATGTGTGTTCTGCTTTAAAAAAATGTTCATGAAATTCATCTTCTCAGTGAGATTATTATCATCAGGTAAATATAATGACAAAGAGCAGAAAGAAAGTGTGTTAGGAAGTCCTTTACTCCTACTCAGTTTTCAGTTACTATGGTTTTATAATGAGCTCTGTTCTTTTCACCACAAAAAGGAGATCACAGGAAACAAAGCTTGGACCCCAAGAGAAACACCTTTGTTTTAGGTAGTAAGAAAAGATCAAATAGTTTGTTGCTCAGGAAAGGAAAAAAACTTTAAACCATGCTACACATCAGGTGATATTATATCTCTGTCTGAAGAGAGTGTAAGACTTCATGATGTTGAAGCAGATGTGTGTGCTGTGACCCAAATTGTAGGAGGAGTATCTGCAGCAATATTACCAGATGTTGCTGGGATCAGGCTGTGGAAGAGCTGGGAGCCAGAGGGAATGCCTTCCAGAAGGATTCATGTTTCTCACGCTAATTCTCTTTCAACGTCTTGGAAGAGTGAAGGAAGCGTGCTAGCTGGATTTGTACAGTGCTGAAGTGTTAAAGCTGTCCTGTGTTCACAAGGCAGTGTAAAAATGGACGCAGAACCTTCTGCAGTTGTAGAATGAGAAAACAAACCCGTGAAGACACTGCATAACGAAAAGGGATTGCCTGGAGGGAGTGTGCTGTGTCCCTAAGCCAATCATGTTTCTGCTCTTAACTTCACAGTACGTTTATTAAAGAAATATATCCTTATTTTCCATTTTCCTTGTTTTTACCTTCTTGAAACTGACTTACGGCCTGTGCTGTCTTAGTGCCTCTTCCAGAGAACTGAAACACAGCGTGGTTTCTTGCCCGCACTGTCTGGTCCTGGTTCACCCTTGTTGCCACTGAAGCTAAAATATCCCCTTCCTCCTGGTCTTGCCCAGAGTGCAGTGCTCTGTTTGCTCGTCAAATCTTCAGGGGTTGTGTGAGCTGTAAGCAATTGCCAGGGAATGTTCTCTGTTTAGGATTTAGGATTCTAAGCAGGTAGCCCCGAATCGAAAAATCTCCCCTGAAGTGATAAACGCAGAAATGAACACAATTCCGAGACCCTTTGAAAATGGAAATCTGATTACCCAATTTCTGTTGTCCTACAGCACATCGTTTACATTGCGCATTGAATGCTGGCGGTCTGATTTGATAGCATTGTGCCTCACGATTGCAGAGCACTGGGTGAGAGAGGCCCAGATAAACACACAGCGGTACAGGTCTGCTTGGTCTCTGCCAAGGACGTTGCCTGACGTATGTAAACACTAATAAGGGACAATGAAGTATGTCTAATGCAAAGTGAAAGCTGTCCTTGATCAGCACAACCCTTCATAACATTTTTTTTTTTTATTTATTTCAAAGGATCCACATCTCTTTCTTTTTGCTTCTGAAAACAAAAGTAACGTGGCCTTCGAACACAATCTCTGTCCTTCTCCATCAGGGACTTGTTTATGTTAATTTAGCTTTCTTGAGGTAATGAAGAATTTAGCTTTGTGTGGATTTCCACTTACAGTGGGTATTGCACATTAGTGCAGATCCAGAGGCTTTTAGAAGTAAATCTCAGTTTGCAGCTTCTCAGTCAGCATCATTCACCTTCAAACAGCCATTTAATTATGGTTTTTACTTTTCGTGGTTTTTAGGGTAGGGCTCAATGATCTCCAGTGGCAGGAACCGACTCTAATGCGTGTTTTATTTTCTATGCAAAACGCCAGCACAGAGCACCTAGATTACTTTAGCAATGCAAAAGCCTTGCAGAGAAGTAATTTCTTGCCAATGATAAATAGGGATATATCAGTGACTGGGATGAACATATGCTTGGCATCATTCTGAGTTGGTTTAAGTTTGAAATAGAAGTAAATTATCCTGTTAATGACTAGAGGCTGCCCTCATCAGATTTATGCTGCTTCGTGGGAGATATATGCGTGCATGTGTATTTATGCGCTGGGATATACACACATACACATTTACAATCAGAATTTATCCGTAGATTCCTGTTAATACAGCATAGAACATGGTGACATGACATAAAACATACAGAATCATGATGTTTTCTTCTGTTCAACCATGAAAAATGTGATGCTAATTGTCTGTAGTTACAGCAGCAGAGGAAAAAAAAAATGAGGTTTTCAGCGGCATAAAATTGTGTTTTTTCGATAATTTTAGACATATTGTGACATTCACAAGGTATTTTCAGTGCACCTTCCAGACTGTAGGAGATTTATGCTTACAACAGTACCGTCGCAGCCCGACAGTTTTTGAACTGGGGATAATGAGACAGGGCGATTAGGGTCCCATAGAAAAACAAGAAAAGAAAAAAAGACTTCTTATTGGGTTATTTGGTCTAGGATAACCTAGTGTGATTTTCCTGATTTTGAGGAGTTTTTCGCCCTGATGAAGTTACTGGTGATCTCAACAAATACTTCATGATGTATCTGGCTTAAAATCTGAGATATAAAAATCTGCACAGATTTTTGAGATGCTTGCTCAGGAACACTTCTGAAGCTCAGGGGAATCAACTGGAATCTTCGTATTGATCTCCCTGGTGCTTGGAACTCATCAGTCTGGAGTTAATCTCAATAAATTTGAGGCATCTAAACTAAAGTGGTCTTCGAGAATTCCAGAGAAGGCACATTTGGGGGTCAGTTCGTAACAGGTCCTGTCTTAGGAAGGAGTGAATCACCCTCTGTAATCTGTCAGAAACTGTCAAAACAACTGGCTTAGACCAGGGGGAGTTCATGCGTTTGCGTAAATGTGTTGCAGATATTTTATGCCATATGAGGTGTCCTAGGGCATTTGGGAAGTCCGCAGGGGGTTGCAGGGACGCTGCAGGTCTCAGGAGATCTGTGCCCTTCTGAACAAGCAGGTGAATGCCACACAGAGTGATCAGGGGCATCCCAAATTATATTAGGTAGCTAAATTTAGGGATCGGATCTGCAGGTGAATGTCTGCATGTAAATATAACCTGTGTGTCTGTATGTGGGACAGGTTTCTGATCTGCTGCTACAGCCCTAGGAAGGCTTGTCTGCAGGGCAGATACAGTTGCCCAGATTGGTTTACAGTGACACTGTCTGTAAATTGCCCTTGATCTCCAGCTTCCAAGGACACAGGTTGCCATATGTGCCACTCTTACGCCAGTCCCGCGCAGAATTCCTTCTTAAGGCATCTCAGGTAGCTGCCAGAAGCCTTCATTTATCTGTCTCTTATTTTTCTGGGTTCCCCCTGACCACAACTTGGAGGCTTGGACACCTTGGGTAACACGTGAACACCTATCTGCAGACACCTAAACGTAGTTGAGGTTTGCATGCTGAACCCGTGAGACCTGAACCCTTCTCCTAGTGGAGAAGAATTGCTTCTAATCCTGGAGTATTTCCCACAGACTCTCGTATCTCCCAGTATTTGTCAGCTGCATTATTTACCCGTGTATTTAGGGTAATGGCCACATGATTGAGGTTGCTTTCAATGATAGCCTGTGCTGGCTAGTACTGGCTCGCTATTCTGGACAACACACAAATGTCTGTTGTCTTCAGAAGAGAGTTAAAATCCACTGCTTAAGAGGGTCAGACAGAATTTTGCTCCAGGTTTTTCTTCTCAAATACCACCTGGCTTTGCTGTCTGTGCAGGATACGCTTCATAAAAGAAAAAATGAACCACAAAACAAAATATAAAAACAATGCCCCCCAAACTACATCAACGTCTAAAAGAAAGAAATTGTATGATCGGTTTTTCAAGTAAGATAAGAAGCACTAATCACAGAAAAAATCTGATTTGAGTTGAACTGTAAGTAATTCTGAAACAGCCGTAGTTATTTGTTTGTGAGCCAGGGAAAGCAGCATGCAATATGTCAGGCTTTGAGATAAAATTTATTGGTGTGTCATTGGCTTAAATCCAACATTATGCTTACAAATAATACAATCCTAGTGTGACATATTTCTGCTTGAACCTTGACTGAAAATTATTGAGAATCGCATTATGAATTATGTAGTAGCAGTCACGCATTCAAGTCAAAAGGATATATCTGGAGTGAAATGCTGCAATGTATGTGTAATTAGGTGCACTACCTAAAGATGCAGAGCTGCAGAGAGGGCAAGGTGTCTTTCTGTGTACCCAAAGGAGCCTTGCTGCAGGCTCAGGCGAATGGTCATGCGCCTTTTATTGACTTGTTTTGCTAGGATGGGAAGTCACCTATGGCCCTCCTATGCTGTTAGCTCCATCTTTGGTGTCTTATTTATGCTCGCTCAGTCCAACTGCACAGCAGGATGGGAGTAACTCGGTGCAATCCAGTGAAATGCGTATGACAAGCCAAGAGAGGACAAATGTAGGACTTTGAGCACCAGAATGGTTGCACTCAGGGTCCTCTGTGGCAGATAAAGAGAATTTCAATTCCTTTGCTTTGTAGAAACCTATAAAACCAAGATCATTTTGCTGTGCTACTACACTAAAGATCTGGCATGTTTTGAGGTCTAGAAGGACTTAGTTTTTAATAGTGGTCCCCCTTCAAACCGTTGTGTGGTGTGCTGCTTGGCTGTAGTTGGAGCTGGTTATTCCTAGTCCACTGCAGAAATTCATGCCTGGGTCCTTCTCTTTTGTTCATCCTGTATGTGTGCTGCCTCATCCCAGCTCTCTTCTGCATGTGGTTCTGGGAGTAGGTCACCCTGGGTACCACGCTAATCCCCCCGAGAAGCAGGACGAAGGTGTGCTCCCTCTGCTCTGTACTGTCCCCTAACACTCTCGTAGCAAGCCTCATGTCCTCTAATGTCCCCTTGTGGTCCTACATCATGCTCCCACCTGTGGTCTTGTACTGTAGAAACACCACTGTCACGGCCTGAGATTTGAAACAGAACCCCAAACTGAGAACATGGGCACACACAGACATAGCTCAAGTAGTGCCTTCGTGCCATAGGTGAAATATGGTTTGCATGGTAATGGCAGAACAGGGTCGTTGACTGCGTTTTCCATCTCAGAGCGTTAGACATATCTGCCTGCATATAGCTGGGAACTTTTCATGTGGATTTCCTGTTGCTGGCTAATATTTTTTATATCCTTTCTTTTTCCTTTCCTCAACGGACTTTTCAATGGGTCACCAATTCCTTTGTGCGTATGACAGGGACAAAATTTGTATTTTAATAAGGTATGTTTAAACTATAATTTTTTAAATCTTGAGTTGCCAGTTGCCTCATTTTCAACCTAATCTCAGTCCCCTCCAGTTGTTTGTTACAGACTACAGTTATTTATGCTTTACAATGCTGTAGACCAAACCCAAGGGTAAAGCAAGGATATTTGTAGCCTTGAGGCAGTACAGTTGCTTTAACAGACTTATTGATTTTGTACAAATAATTTTCCCTAAATTCAAGGTACTGACTGTGTGGATCCAAAATGTTTTGGAGCACGTGCTGAAGCTTACAACCTGAGGCTAGAAAAGTCTTTCAGATCTCAACCAGTTGCATTCTCTCTGACTGCAGCCTGCTGTGAGTTGGGGACTGATGCTGAGGACTCCATCAGTCATGTCCCTAAATTCCCTGCATGTACGCAGTTTTATGGGGAAGGGTAATACTGATGCTTGATGTGCATATAATTCTCATTGATGCACATTGTTGGAAAGTGGAATAGGAAAGGAAAAGAGAACAAAACAGAAATCAGCATTGTGCCACTGTATAAACCCATGGTGAATACTGTATGCAATTCTGCACCCCATATGTTAAGAGATCTAACTGAAAAAAAAAAAAAATGGAGGCAAAGGGGGTGATCAGAATTCTGGAGCATCTTCTATACAACTGGTGTGCTGGTCAGTTCAGATACAAGTGAGGGGTGTAAGAGAGAGCTACAAAATAATGATATGGGGAATGTAAAAGAGTTTATTTTGCGGAGTATCTCCCTTTATGAGAAAAAGAGGTTGTCAAAGGATGTAGTAGGAGCCAGATTTGAAATGAATCAGAGAAGCTGGAATCAAATAAAAGAGTGGATCTCCTTGCCAAAGGATTTTCTGTGTACAAAAGGTTTCTCATGTTGGAGTGGGGCCAGAAGTAGTTGGAAGAGAGATCCAGTGAGAGGTATTCAAAGCACAGGAAGCACAGGAAGTCCTGCAAATGTCGGGAAGTAGGACAGAGGTAATGGTGATGGTAAGTGTGGTGTGTATTTGTCCTTTCCTTATCCTTCCTGAGTTCCTGCAGTTATCTACTGCTGGAGACAGGCTATGGGGTGAGACGGATCCCTGTTATCTCATGCACTGTGTATCACAGGTCACATTTATCACATATGTGTGATATTACTATCGTACCACATCAGCTGCCTTTCTATTATGAATGGATTATGGCTGCAGGGAGTCGCATGGTGAGAACCTGTGTGCTGTTTTGAAGAGATGGGAGTTGTCGTTGAAAACCATGCCATGACTGGTTGCGCAGTGAAGGCTGTAAAAGAGGCAGCAGCTCCTTCTGGATGCATGTCTGGCTTGGCACAGACTTGAGAGCTGTCTGTGCCCCGTGCTGCGGTACCTGAGTTATCCAAGCCAGGCTGGGTAGCTGCAGTTACCCAGAATGGGTTTGTGCAGGGATTTCTGTTTTGCATAAGCTCGTTGACTTCTGCTTCCGTGTTCAATCTGTTGCTTCTCAAGCTTGCTCATCATGTACTGAAGTCGTAAGGGATGTGTATTGCAGTGCAATTTTTTTTTTTAATTAAAAAAATACTTGTTGATTCAAAACCTGTGAAAAAAAAAAAAGCAAAATTCTGCTGCATACAAAAATAAGCTTGTTCCAAGAGTCGCTCTACAATGACCACATCCCACCTCATGGTCAAGATGGGCACCTCCACCTTGGCTGCCTGCTGGCAGCTGTTGTGGTGCTGCTTTAACAGATGGCAGCGTGCATGTGTGTACCACGTTACGAGGCTCCCCCAAAAGCCAGCTTCACAGTCAGGGAGGCTGTTTATTAGAGCATGAACATGCTTCCACAGCCCTTACAGAGCCCGAGGCTGTGTGCCTCGTGATGCCCTCCAGCTTAGCACATCCAGAGAGCACAGCTGGTAAGAAGATATCTAAGAAAACCATGGGGTTAGGCAGTGAGGTCAAGGATTCACTCTTCCTGATGGCAATCCCTTGGCCAAGCCATCAGTGCCTCAGTAACTATGGCAGTTATTTATTTTCAACAATGACATGCCATGTATTTTGGCAACGAGTGCACGTCAGGAACCGCATGAAGGCTAAATGACCAACCACATCTCTGTTTGGCCTCAGTCTGTTCCTCTGGATATAAGTTTGTTTTGCTATAGCAATCTACTCCAATATGTTTTTGAGTAGTTGTCTTTTGGGGGTGGATAGGAAAGATGTGTTCTCTTTTGCAAGTGAACGTACCAAAATATTATTGGTCACTAACAGATGAGAAAATAACTCCTGGAAATTCCGTATTTCCACTAAGGCCAGCCGTGGTTCAAAATAGATTAATGTTAATGATCTTGCAGGTACACTCAGAAGACATTTATTAGTTTGAGCTTTTATTGGAAAAGGGTTAAGGGTATGTTTCTATGGCGTTGGGGAGAGGAGGAATAAAGGGCTGTTTGTTGAATTGAGTTGTTATTTGAATGCAATTATTTTTTGCTCCTGAGCAACTATAGATTGCAAGTTTAAATAATTGTCAGGGTGCCTACAGCTTTCTATTGTTGCTTGAAGTCTAAGGTTATAGATAAAATAAATAACATGACATTATTTTTTCTGAATTTGATTGTGGCAGTTAATTTAACTTAGCAATAGTTACCAGAAAAGGAAAGAAAAATCAAGATTTCCATTCCTTGCAGTAAACAAACTTTGTAAACAAGTTATTTTTTTCCTGCAGTGTAGCCCTGAAAGTGATTCTTATTTTGCCCATAAGAAAATGTTTGTGGTGCTTTGCTTTCATAATAGCAGAATATATTTTGTTTTGCCTCTGTATATTTCAAGCTCCCTACGGTTGCTGAGAGATTACAGAGATTTTCGCAAGACAAGGGTAAGACTACTCTATTATTGCAGAGATGAATTTATATGAAAGATACAGTTTCAAGAGAACCAAATGGATTACACAGCCCTGATGACATCTCTTATTTTATGTGTACATCAAGTTCTACTTGAGTAGCAGAGCACTAAAGTGTGTCAAATGGCCGAGGATGATCTAAAATGAATCTCTAGTGCGAAGTGCTGGAATGCTTAGAGCAAAGGAAGATCACAAAGTGATTTGAAAGCCTCAAATCAATGACTGAACTAAAGATGTGATGCTTTGCAATGAAGCAAATAATTAGGTTGATGATAGGACCATGTAGCTCTATCTCAATCTCTTTCACATATTATTGTACCAGGGGTTGCTTTCATCCCTAACAGACTTTTGAAAGGTAATATATTACAAGACTACTCCCTTCTTCAAAGTAGATAGGGAAGTGGCTAGACTGAATTTATCTTACCAGCATAACTTATTAACTGTAACCTTGCATAACTTATTAACTGTAACCTTACATATCCTGTTGTGTTAATTTGGATGAAGATTTTGTTCCATTTTTGGACACTTCAGAGTTGGGCAAAGAACTTGTGGTGCTTTCACTCGTACACACCGCAGTTTTGCAGATCTAGTAATTTCTTTAGTAAGAGACATTGGAAAGAATAAATAGTCAATGCCATCAGAATTTTGGCCATAACCCTATTATCCTTTTCTTTCTTTTCCTATCACTAATTCCTTTCCTTGGGACACTTTGGGCATCGCCTTTGTGGCCAAGAAACATTGGGTCCCTACAATACTTCGTAAGACTGCCTTTAATCAGTTAGGCATGGAAGACGTGCAGTGTTAATTCAGATGTTTTGCAGTGAGGACTGCCTGTGGTTGCTTGGTGAATAGTACTTATTTTCTGCAAGTCTCATCCATTTTTGGTGCAATATTGCTTTGTATATGATTCAGTTGTTCATGTGAAAATATTGCCCGGTTGTTCCCAGCCGTGAGCAGTCACTCAGTCATACTCCCAAATCCCCAAACCTTAAAGAAAACACATATTTATTCTTTTCCAGTGCCTGAACTGTACAATTTGTGGCAGTTCTCCTTCATGTTTATGGAGTGGCCCTGTAGTAGGAACCCAAACTTTTGGAGAGGTTGCTGGATTGTTTAGCATTAGTACCCAAAACCCAGCACCATGGAATTCAAATCTGTGACAAAGGCTTTTATTCACTCTGGTGTTGAAACAGCAATGCTGCTAGTGATAGAAATGAGCCTTGGAGGGAGGATCTTTTATGGTCTGCATTTGGGTTGGAATTCCTGAGGCATTCTTCTCATCTCATTTTTACCAGATCTACACATGTCTAAGTAGAATGGAATCAATGAATAACACAATGCCAAGGGAACAGAGTTAGTTCCATTTCACGAATAAAGCTCAAGCAAAGAACAAGATAATTTTTTGAGACGATGGAAATCTCTGAGAGTGGGACATTGAACTGTTTTTGAGATGAATCCTCTTCTTATTGCCAAGTATTTTTGATTTCTTTTGTCTCATGCCTAATCTTGGCATTCTGTCCTCAGCCTAACAAATACCAAGATGGCCAGTTGGTATGTCTGGCTCAAGTTGTTAAATGATGCGTAACGTTCAGATACATTTTCTGTGTTTTTGGAGGCAGCTCTTTGTTTTGTCTTATTTTCCACATTATTACGTTACGTTACGTTTGTCTTATTTTCCACATATATGTTACAGGTATATTCCACTACTAAAAGATGCATAAGATGAAAGTTGCGATGTTTTATCTAGACCAAGCTTTACAGAAGAATATAAATCAACAAAAATATGGTGAGGAAAAAGTTAGAAAATACACGATTTTGTCAAATGGTGTTTCTGTCAACCAGCAGTCATAGCATAAAAAATAATGATCTTAAACAAAGACCTGTTAGTTGGGATCCTTTGGTATTTTTCCAAAAGGGAATCTTTGCTTTGCTGTGGGACCACTCGTACCTCAGTTGTGGAGTACTTAAAGTAATAATTCATAAGTTATGGTTCATGCGAGGCTTAATTATTGTGTGCAAAATGCTTTGATGTTTTTGGATGAAAGCAGCTAAATGCATGCGAATTAGTGTTTAAGTATTTGCTTTCTAGAGGAGGCAGGAAACATGGCTCCCCAGCTCCAAACGGCTGCTGCCAGGCTTCCTCCTATGGCACATTCCCACACGGTGTCCTTTTGGGAGCTGGGAAGTAGAGAAGTAGAGCCTGCGGATTGTATGTATATATTTGGGCTGATGAAGCCTGCGTGTCTTCCGACTCCTTTCAACCTTTCACTCCTAATTAAGAATGAAGGGAATGCTGAGCGTGATTAATGCAGAACAAAGAGATGCAGAACTGCCACTAGGAGCCAGGCTTGTGCTCCAAGACTGCAGAAGAGGGCAGAGCCACAGAAGGGCTTGGCTTCCTTCACTCTCTCAAGATCTGCTTCGCATCCTATTCACTTTTGGAAGCAGTTTGCAATGTTGGTTCTGAAGATTTAGACCGCGATGAACGTCCTGAAGGGCTCAGGAGCTGCTCACATGCAGAAGCCATATTGCACATTTTTCCTCCCACATCTACAGGGTGGAGGTATGTGTCATGGGTGCAGGGACATTCTGCTGCATCTCTCAAAGGTCAGTAAGGTTGGCCAGTGTTACTTTTACACATTCTCTCTCCATGGTGTGATGTCAACCTTTCAGATCAGCATAACTGGTTTTATGAGTGGTTCGTGGCTTCCTGTTTCTAAGAATGAGAGGAAATAAGTTTTCCAACAGAGGATTTTGGTGACGGAATTTTCTTACTATTTGGACTCACCAGTGAGCGGTTTATACCTTCAGGATAAAATTAGTTTACATATTCCTGTTTATTTCATGGAGAAAGAACACTGAGGCAGTGAATAAGGCCATCTTTGAAAGTGTTTTGGTACACGGAGATGTGTATGTCCCTGCTCTCTGCTGGTTAAGATCAAAATTGCATTTGGATAGGAATATCTGCAACCTCTCCTGGCGTAACTGAGAAGTTCGTGGCAGCCATGGTTTGTGTCATTAACTTCCTTGATCCTGGCTTCAAATGTGTTAAAAACCTGATGATTTTATGTTATTTATAATGTGTAACATGCTTTTATGATGGATTGAATAAATACCTTCTAAGAACCATCTCCTATCTACCTACCTAGTGCTTTTCCCAGTTTGAGTGCTGTTGCCATATAGGGTCTTTCAAAAACCATTCTTGTGACATGTATGCATATTTTTCTTGCTGAAAACATGGCAGTTTTTCTGTTGACAGTAAAATACTCCCCTTCTATTATGATATTCTCCTTTTCCTCCTGCAAGAATCTGTTGTGCAGGCATTATACAAACATGCATACGTACACACACATGTGCCCACACGCTCTACGAGTGTCAGCAGCTACCATACTGGCAGAAACGAGTTGCCTGGGCGTTTGTTAATTTGAATGAACATGAGGCTTCTGCTTCTCCTATGGAAAACGAAGCAAACCCAACAGTTTCTCTGGGAATTCATGCAGTGTGAACAGAACACATCCTGGCAAAATGGTGAGCCAAGAAATTCCTCTTTAGTTGCTCTGTTAGGCAAACTGCATTTTAAATTTCTTGCCGAGGGCTTTGTTTGACTTGCCCCAGGCAAGCTGTTCAACATATTTATCAACCCTGTTGTAGCATTAGAGCCAACGCTTATCTAGGAAGATCATCCGCTTAATGCCATCTGTCATCAGGAGTTTTATTTCTTTCAGCTGAGCTTGTTCTCCATTTCAGGGTTTTTTAATATTGCTCCCAAACATTTCTTAGTTCATTGTTTTCCAGTGATCTCAAATATTCTGTGATTGCTCAAATATTCTGTGGTTGCTGCATGTTAAACCCCTAAAGACATCAATAATAGAATTTTATTTTAAATCCTGAGTGATAACATTAATCCTATATGCGTCCAGATGGCTCACCAAAGCGCCCTACATATTACAGTGTTATGTAAAAGATGATGTTGCATTTCAATCTGAATTTGGAATTCTTTCCAGATTCTCAACAGGAATTTGAAAAAATTCGCCACAAAGGCTCTCAGGTAATTCATGCTGCATTTTGATCTTGGTGCTTATTAGGACCGGGCTTTGACCATTTTAGATTTCCAGGCCCTTATGAGCTGTTGTGTAAGTACACAGGCAGTGCAAATGTATTTGACAAAGCTGTGTTCACTCCCTTTACATGTGGTTCTGAGATCCAGTGCTACTTTTGGGTTGGGGTCTGCAACCACAGTGAAGCCAATGAGAGTGGAATATTTCCCTGTGGAGAACAAAACTCAACTTTCTGGAAGTCTGGTGCTTTGGAGCTGTATCAATTCAAGAATTTTTAACCAGGGGTACAAGCACTGCATGAAGACTACAGGGTGAACAGAGTACAGAGTGAAGCCAAAGTACCCACTGCAGCCTGTAAAGTACAAAAAACTGACGGTCCCCGCATTTTAGGTGCACACAGCCTAAATAAATATGTTTGGCTCAGGCCATAGAAATATCAGCACTTGGACTGACTTCAATCAAAAGGCTGTACCAACCGCGCTGCACAGTTTTTTAAGAGAAAAGGCCAATCACACACAGTTAGAATTTGGCGGAAATCTGTGTAATGAGCATTATTGTATAGATATATGACTTGCTGAGGTTTGATTTATTCCTTCCAACTGGGGGAAAAAAAAAAAAAAAATCAGTTCAAAGCAGCTGAGCATTTGCCTGGCTTCTCCAGATTTTAGAGAGGTAACGAAATAAATTGTATTCAGACTTGAGGCCAAATCCTTGCCTGGCCAAGGGCTGCTGGCAGCTGTGCCGTCAGCTCCCGGTGAGCTGCTGAGCAGGATGCGTGGCTGGCTGTCCTCTGCTGCCTCCCTGGATAGCAGCAGCCTGCGTCCCAGCTACTTTTGGCTGGGTTCGAGCAGCTGGCAGCGTCTAGGGCTTCAGAGTGTAAGGTGGTGCAAGCTGGTCTCCTGTTCAGTGTGCTCCTGAGCTTTGGATAGATCCTGTCCTGCTTCTTACTGCGAGCTGGTGTCAGGGGAGAGGCTTCCAGGGCATGCTGCTCTTTGTTCTTTAAGTGTAGCAGCACATTTTATATTTTTCTGAGAGTACATTTAAAAGTGAGATTTCCACCTACTTAGCAGAATCATCCATTCTAAAATCCCGCTAACAGAAGGAGGAGCAGGATCTCCTCTGCAGTTCATCTTCTACTGTGAAGCATCGCTATCAGCCTGGCATTGAAACCGCTTCTTAATCTGCTGCTCAAAGTGTGGGTGTAGGGCTTGCAGGCTGTGGGCCAGAAAAGCCTTGGCATGCCATGGAAATAATGCACGCATTCTTCAGAATAGGGCAAAAAGGGCCTTCTACGGACGTGCTGTTGTGCTGCTTGGAGGGCAGGGAGAGATAACGCCTGGAAGTAAAACTGGCAACAGCCAAAGGTCGCTGGGCTGTCAGGCTGAAGTCGAGTTGTGCATGCATCTGGTGCCCACAGGTGAAGGACACACACAAAGGTAAAGGACAAAGGCCTTAAAAATTGAATAGAAATACCATGAATGTGTACACATAACAGACAATATGAAAATCAGCCAGGATATAGAAACAGTACACCTGCTGTGAGGTTCTCTAAATGGAGAGCTGAGAGTCCCTGAGGTATCAGCCCCCTTTAACATCTGTGGAGCTCACAACTTAATAGACTTTAATTAGTACAGCATGGGTGCAGCTTATTAGGTTTTAATTTGGATCAGGAATGCCCTTCTGATGCAAATCTACCACTTGTGCCCATTTACATCATGGAATCATGAATGGGAATTTGTATCAGGGAGCCTGCGTGGAAGCTGAGTGCTATTCAAAGATGTGAGAGGAAGAAAGACTGGAGATGATGAGAGGAATGAGGGTGAATAAAGGTTCTCTGTGCAGGATCTTGAGTTTCTTGTATGAATTGGGAACACATCTTGAACGTTGTGTGATTTTAAACAAGTTTTCCAATCTGTTTTTTTTTTTTTTTTTTTTGCTTCTGTGTGATAGCTGTTGCATGCATTACAAGAAATAAAGATTTTATTAATGCTAGAAGCTAGAAACATGCTTATCAGAATAGACCTGAAATAACTTTGTAATTAGTCATTTTACTTAGGATTCATCTGGCTTATGTTAAAAACCTGCAGCATGGACTTCTACAAGTGAGCTGCTCATGCTAGGCTCTTCAGACATGGAAGAGAAATAGGCAACTTCCCAACACAACTCACTCTATTTTGGGGGATTTGATTCAACTAGATTCAAAATTTTCATGTTTTTATAATGTCTGTTTACAAAATACGGGCTTGTTTCCCTTGCCTTAACATATGCAAGTGGTTACGTGTGGGATGTCCAAGAGTCTTCTGCTTGGCCTGTGTCTCTCTCAAGTCCCATGTCATGTCCATGTCAGCCTTGCGTAGGTGGATGTTTGGTTATCCTAAGGCATCTCAGATGACCCCGTATTTCTCTGATAATTAAATAAATTAATCCCTAAATGCATGAGCTCCTGTTACGGTCAGCGGAGACCCCAGTCAGTACGGTTAACATAATCTGTAAAGCGATTCATCTCAGTGGAAATAAACACCTGGGGCTCCATTTTGCTCAGTTTATCTCTGTGAATATTTCAGAATTATTACAGATTATCTTTAACAATGGGATGTTTATCTCTTTTATCAGAGCTTTCATTATTTTAGAAAAATACTTCAACTTATGCTAACTCTTTTTTTGCAAATATGCTAATGGTCTGGGTTGCCTATGGAAACATGTTCCTTGAGTGAGCTGTGTACGAAAAGAGTTGTTCAATATATAAATAAATATATATAATNATCTGTTTGTTTTTGATGTTCAAAAGCATCAAATCTTTAAATGCCTTTTGAAATTCCAATTAAGAGTCAGTCAAAACCCATCACTAAAAGAATAGTTTTTGTTTTACAAATTAGCAATTAAAAAGTGACAAATATCTTCAGTGCTTAAATACTCTTCTGCAATACCCATTATGTTCAAATTATGCATTTTTGGGGTATGAGTATGTTCTCCAGTATTTCCTTGTTTTTTTTTTTTTTTTTTTTTTCTTT
>VXAV01001929.1:371035-417268 GCA_013399715.1 Alectura lathami
TTTTTTTTTTTCTCTTAGAAATGCCACTGGAAGCTCGCTATCTAGCACTAAAGCTGCACTCACTTAACCAGTAGTGGGGATTATGCAAAACACTTCATGAATGGTTTAAAATCCCACTCATGTTTGCTAGTTTTAAGTTATAGAATGGGTGGCTCATTTCCCTTATATGTTATCTCTACTGTTTTTTTACTGATTTCCTCCCTCTGAGTTTTATCTAATTATTGGATCATCTTCAGTTTTCTTACTAGAATAGTAAAAATTAGGGAAGGTAAACTTCTTTGTACTTCAGAAGCATGTGAAATCTTTAGCTGAGATTACTTCCTGATTTTAGTAATCACTGATGCTGTTAAACGTGGCTTCAGCCAGTCAGCGCTCAGAGGAAGAGGCATCCCATGAGCTGATGTGTCTGAATTCCAGAATATTATGGGGGGGGTTATTTTTGATATTTCTCTCCTTGTGACAATTTCTCTGTAGAACATGGCACCACTTTAGCAGAATAACAGACATCAACTGCTGGATGTATTAGTACTGTGGAAAGCAATTTAGTACTGTATTGTCGTAAATTATGTCCCTTTACTAGCAGGTTGTTTTCTTTGAGAAAGACTTCAATTTTATCTGTTCGTGTGGATGTGAGGATTTATTGTTTGTGCAAGGTGTCAGCGTACTTGAGAAATGATGAGAATAGTTCACCAAAAAAATAAAAATTTCTGAGAAAATTCTGAGAAAAAGTTTCTGAGAGGAGGGAGAACACAATGATTCTAGCCATGCAGCAGTTACAGAGAACAGAAAGTGAACGAAGAGGTGATGAGGATGTAGTTCAAAACAACAGGTCAGGTCGGAGGGGACAATTGGTGAGAGAACCCTACAGAACAGTTATTGATCAAGGGCAGCCACCAACCACTAGGGCTGATGATCAATATTTTCAGACATTTTCTTTAGAATTCTCGAAAGAAGTAGGGAAACAATGAACATTTCTGCTTTGTATTTGAACTTGGACTCTGACCTGAATTTGGGTTGGGTCCTTACCATCAGAGTTGTTCTAGTTGAGCTTTGAAGGAACATTTCTGGAATTTTTCAATCTGTCATATTTGCCTTGTTATCAATAGAAAATCCATCATGGGTCATTAATTTCTAAGTGTAATTAATATTTGACTTATTTTTTACTAGCTTTAATTTCAGATGTTTTAGTAAGAGAATATTTAGAGGATGCATCGCCTATAATCAGGGATGAGCTAAATAATACCACAGTGTACATGACATGGTGCAGCTTTATAGAGTCCTCCAAATCATAACTAACATCTCTGAACTATTTAAGCCATCAGAGGATTGTGAATGTTAGCCTTGTTTGTTCCTTCCCCCTGGCTTTCAGGCTTGATTCCTGTTTCCAGGAGACTTTCGCTAATTTATACCTATTGACAATCTCCTGCCTGTGTGGGTAAATGAATACCGAAGTTTTGTCTGAACATCAAATGTCTGCAGGCATAAATTGTTAAAACAAAGCATTTTTCCTCCTGTGTAGCATATAATTTAATCCATTGTTACTGCCACCTTTAAACACTGCGTATGCCAGAAAGCAGAATATTAAACAACTATTTGCCATTAATACAAATTATTGTGTTTTGACAGCTTGCTGATTATCTAAAGTAAAAATGGTGCTGAACAAATAGTGCAATTGCATTTTAAATAACTTTTCTTTTTGTGTGTGTGTGTGTGTACACGAATTTTCTCCTTGTTTACAACTTTGAACCTTTATAGGGCTTGTCTTCAGTGATATTAAGTATTAATATTCAGAAGCATTATAAAGTAAAGCTTTATTTGTGTTGTGCACTGGTGCGGAATGGATTTCTCAGTATAGTTGCAACATGTATAGTCTTGGGAAATGTTTGACCATCACATGCTGGCTATAGATGTTACTTTCAATATGATCTGTATCAGTTAATGTGCAAATGAGCGATTTAGCGTCGAGCAGATTTTGACATAGTGTTATATGTGCAATATTCAGGTATGGGCTGTTTCTGGGGAGCCGAGAGGAAGTTTTGGAGACAGAAAGGAGTCTACTCCACTCACGTGGGCTATGCAGGAGGGTTTACTCCGAATCCTACCTACAAAGAAGTCTGTTCAGGTAAGCATTCCTCTGTGTTTGTTAAGGATTGTGAGTAAAATCCTGTCAGATTATGAGTGACAGTGAAGAGTAAATGAGTGATTGCAGCTACTAAGGAGACGGGGTGTTTACAGAACACTGGCACCTACCTTGCATCCTAAACTGTACTGAAATCTCCTGCTACTAGTAAGTTGCCAGGGTTGTATGTAGAAATACCGTGATGAAGAAGAAGAAAAAAAAAATACAATGTTTAGATTTTCTTGTTTATTGTATTTTAATCCATCTCCTCAGGAAATGGATTCTGTTGCAAATTATGCAAATATGCCTTTTAGAAAAAGTATGAGCTTTGATTTAAATTTTGTACGCATATGAGTACGGATGAAAATCAGAAGGCACGTTCTTTCCTTTTCTTTCCATATAACCTCCTGAAAAAGATTGAAATTCTCATTTGTGTTACTATTAATAATTTGTTAAATTTTTATACAGTTCAGTGCACAGCATCCCATCATTTCCGAGTCAAATCCTTGCATTTCTTTTTCGTTGCACCCCGTACTAATCCTTCTACAGTACTGATAACCTAATACAGTTTCTTTTTGTGATACAAAACATAGAACCACTGGCAGCCAACTGACTCATGTTGCTGTTAAAGTAATTTCTTGCTTTTGTATACCCTGTGATGAAGAGCAACCTGAAGATCTGCTTTTGGTTTATTTTCTTGCTAGCACTTTCTATACCAAATGCTGAAGTTGATATACTGATATACTAACAATCTATTGTGTAGGCTTGATAGAGTGTAAAAAATCCAGTGACACAAACAAATAATGGACACTTCAGCAACTGTGGAGAAGTGCTGCAAAGCACTCAGAAAAGCAGAAACTTTCTGGAAATAGTAAAAAATACGAAAGGAGATGTTTTAAAGTGGTATTTTATAGACAATACTGAGCTTACAAGAAATTGCCTTGTAAGTGCCAAAGAAAACGTACAGATTAGGGAGAATTTCTGCTGGTGACTTGTAGCAGTATGGATGTTCCTGAATGCAAATGTTTAGTAAATAGAAATTTAAAAATATCTAGAACAAAAAGAAGGACACCGTGCCTTTAGCTTTAACTAAAGTAGAGACCCAGAACTCCTATAAAACAACAAAGAGAAGTACCACCTGTGGATGGATCAGTGATGCCTGGCTTATTAATCTGTATGATTAATTGCTTCCTAATACTTCCCCACTCCTGTACTATGTACTTCCATCATTTGCCTGCACTAGCTGTAATTTTGATAAGCATATACGGTCACAGGCCTATCTGGCAATTTTTGTCCATTCTGTTTAATGACCTGACATTAAATAATTAGGCTGTTTACATAGATAGGGATGTACAGTACAGTTTCTCTTTCCCTATGCACTCATTGTTCCAGTACACTGAGTGTAGTAATGATGGACTGCTGAGTGTTTCTCCAAGACACTGAGTGCTGGCTGATGGCCAAGGGGAGACGTGAACACAGGAGAAGGTGTAGTAAGGGATGCAGAAAAAAGGCACCATCTCTTTTAATCCTTCACAGTGTATGCTGGTTTTATATTTCAGAATGGCTCCATAGTATTGTGTGTTTTGTGATTGATTCAGATACTTTGAAAGGTTTCTGAAGATACTTTATGTGTTATTTCATCAATAGTGAACAAAGATAAAAATGCTAATTGAAGAGGAATAAAGAAATGGAAAAAAAAATCTGTAAAGTGTTTTTTTTCCTGACAGTTTCGTAGTTAGATTTGTAGTGCAAAAACACAGCTGAGGTTGTTTTTCTAGTGCTTGTTTTTATACACATTCACATTATGGATGTTTGTATGCCTCCAAATACTGGACACTGGAGGAATTTTTCCTCAGAGGCATCCAGAAGGATAAGCACATACTTCACAGCCTTGTCTCTGTGAACATAACTGGAATGTGCATGTGCTACACATTTCTGTTCTTAGTTGTGTCGCTGAGCTGAACTGGAGAATTTACTCATTTCTACGTGCTAATTTTTTCTTCCTACTTAGCTTCCTCTAGCCATATTTTATTCTGATTTTATTCTGATTTTTTTTCTGGCAGATTTCTTTTTCATCTTTGAACATACTTTTTGGAAGTCACTGTAGAGAAAGCTCTCACAGGCCCCCCTAAGATATTGCCATCTGGCTGCTTCTAGTTGCCATAGTTTTCACTAGGGAGAAGAGTACGTATGAAATAGTAGACTTCAGTTATGCACTGTGTGATTGCCACTTTCTTCTTCATCTGTTCTGACAAGGTCATATCCGTGATAAACATTCAACAGTCACGTCCTCTTAATCCAACTCGAGACTGAATATGAATGCCACCTAAAAAATATCTGCTTGGCAAGTACTTGAGCTTTGCTTTCAACCCATTCAGGCTTGAGAATCTGTGCAGGAAAATTATTATAATCCAACACCTTCCTGGCACTCTGCTCTGAAGGAGAAAAGCAGCAGTTCCTTGGATTAGACATATAGCACTTCTTCCAAAAGCAGATTGTCAGCTGGACCTCAGGCAAAATGGTCTGGGTGGATTTACCCTTCTCCTCAAGGTAAGGCCACTCCAAACGCATCAACCGATGGTGCTTTTCTGGTTCAGTTGCCTAAATGTAGGATGCAGTGCCATTTGAGATGCCTGAGTATCGCACCTGCCACACTGCAGTCACATCTGCCAGCTCTTTGTGATTGTCCCAGTTGCCCTTGGACTTCTTGAAAGACATCAGGTGCCTGTTGTGTGAACAGCTAATTTGTGTCTATAGTAGCTGTGTGTACATTCACTGTTCATCCTCCTACCTGGAGCTAAGGACATGGCCACGCACTGTCAATTCATGTGCATGCGTGCTGCTGCTCCGTGATGTGGAGGCGGGGGGGTGTGTGTCTGCTAAGACATGAGATTTTTCACTCTTGTTCTTGGATGCATGCACAGTTCCTGTCCTTGATCATGTATCTGATCTGTGCATACTACATATCTTCTTGGAAAGCTGATCTTCCTTACACTGCAAGGAAAAATGTTCCTGATTTCTGATTTAGAAGCAGCCAAGAGGGACAGGAATCTTTTCCATGCACACTGGCTCATTGAGCCGTCAAAGGTTTTTGTGTATTTAGGATGTTCCATAATGGTCTTAAGTAACATCTTGTTTGGAGTCCTCTGTGTAGAACACTGCTTTAAATGTAATTGATCTTAAAATCTACAGTAACATGGCACTAGTATTTGTATTTAGACACCTGTAAGTTGAGGAATTACTGAGCATATTAATCGCAATTTGATATGCTGCTTCCCTCTTCAGACTGGATCTGTTAGTCATAATGTATCTTTCACGGGAAACAAGAAGAAGCTTAGTGTTTTGTTGTTGTCTTCATTGTTTCAGTACATATTCTGGAAATAAAACATGTATTGCTGCAAGTGAATAGAGGTCTGTTTTCCATATCAGTGGTGTTCCAGTCTTGTGCTGTGATTTTTGTCTTACGGACATCACTGGGAAGCAGAAGTGATCTGCAGACCTGCTATTAAGCTGCAAGGGAGGCACCAATTCTTCTGCAGTGGACAGCTGATGGCTGTACTGCTGCAACTCTCAAACCTGTAAGAGCAAACCTCCAACTTCATAAACTTTGAAGAGCAGTAAAATTTAACTCTGTTGGGGAGGTAGGAAAGTCACGATTCAGCTTAGTGTTACTCTGCTCAGGTGTAGGACTGGTCATGTGAAGATTCTCCTAGTAGGCGATGTGGTTTTGCCTTGTTAAATTGATGTTTAAGATATAATTGAGTTATTCTGAAGCTTATGAATACAGCTCTGGAAAATTATTTTTATATTGCATGGTGACAATCATGCAGATGAAAATCTGAAAAGGCATTCTGGAGTGGGTGCAGGGTTTTGAGCTATTTTCAGTGCATTAGCCTAATACATAAATACACCGATTTTGGCCAGCATTAGGCAGCCCAGGATGTTCATTCACTATGAAGCATCTTTTTGTATTTTGCTTACAGATGTTCAGAACAACTCTGTGTTTATCTGTATATTCATAAGCTTTTTGAAATCTGCCGAGCTCAAGTGGCTCTGAAATCAGTAGGGAAAAACTCTACTGTTGTTATTCATAAACTGGTTATGTACAATTACTATATAAAATCTGAGGCTAAAGATGGTTTTCTTGAAAACCAGGCAGTTTATAGGCTTGTGGTCCAAGCTGTTAACATGTAAACAGGTCATTTTACTTTGTTTTTTTTTTTTTTTTCCCTTTGTTTGTCTTCAATGACTATAAGAAAAATAGATGACTATGCCTGTTTATTATCCTGTATTTGTCACAGGGCTTAGTGAACATAACGCTATATTTATTTAGTTAAACCCATTTATAATCTTGTCAATTCTCAATAACTTTCTGAAGCATATTCTCTTGTATACAGATCATCATTCTTAATAATTAACAATGTAATATAAAAGTGTGCCACGTGGAATTAGTTCTTCTGTTGAGTTACATAAAATACTTGATTTTGAAGTTGTTCTACATTTTGTAGGCAGCAAACCCACTTTTTTTTTTTCTGAGGCATGCTATTGCCTTTTGCATACCGACTAGTCTTTTGACTGAGTCTTGTACGTAGGAGTTCCAGTTCTCTTTAAGACACCTAGGCTTCCAGAGGTCATCGAGAAGACTTCTAAATAGTTAATGGAAGAAGGTGGAGAAAGGCAAAGCTAACTGCTTGCTCTGTCGTCTCCTATCCCTTTGGTCAGCTGGTGATTTACAAAGTTAATTCTGTCTCTGCTTCATCTATGCTCTCCATGAAAGAGAGGGCAAGATCACCATTAGTTGTCCACCACAGTTGATAGTTGGCATGTCTTTGGTTTGAGAAGAAAATGCTTGCAGAGGGCTTGAATCCTTCATGCAGGCCTTATTTGACATAGCTGTGAGTTAGGTGAGGTCACTCAAGAGAGAAACCAACAATATATAGCAATATAGAGAAAATGAGGATATTGGGACTGTGCCTTCTGATACGTGAAAAGCCCTTCATTTAGACCTCACAACACCGTTCTGAAATGGGTTTGACTTTGGAAATTGTTTAAATGTAAAAACGACAAATATTCCCTTCACTTTCTGTACCTTGTAAAGGGTTCTGAAGGTTTTCATGAACAGAAACTAAGTCCACAAGATTAAAGTTTCCAAGCAGTAATGAGAGTGGCTCAGAACATTTTCTTCCATTATTAAATCTCTGTCAAGAGAATAGATTCCTGTTGTGCCTTTGTCTTTTTATTTTTTCCCCTTATGAGAACAGGATATAGGTATTTTAATGACTTGTAGATTCTATGAAGAACATAAGTGTTCACCATGGCCTTGATCTGTACAACATGCCTTGATATGGTTGGCCAGTTGCTCCACCTCTCCCCTTTGTTTTTGCCTAGTTCACCTCTAAAGAAGGAAGGAAAGGTCAAGCAATCAAAGTGGAAAATGCTGAAATGATCGAAGTTAATGTCATGTACTTTGAATATAGTTTCATGTAATTTTTTGTAGCAACTGAAGAACAGGATATAGTAGAAAATACGTAATTTTTAATTACTAGGTCACAAAGTAAGCTGTGTCTATAACTCACACTGGATCCTCCTGGATCCTCCTATATGTGCAGAGAAAACCTTTACAGAGCTCTATAATTCGTCCTCAATGCAGTTGCTAAGTCATGCAATAAAATGAAGGTACCAATTTTACTTCAAAAAAACCCCAAACAAAACCCACTTGGAAAGGTGATAGCAGATGCTGCTGCAGTGTTAAAACCTTGGCAACAAGAAATATAACAGATGCACTGAATTTCAGTCACCTGCTGTATTGAAGTTCTACCTAGAAAATTGATGATGTTGACATGACTGACATGTTCTTTTTCCATAAAAGAGTTTCTTGTTGACTCATTATGCCTTAGTATACCAGGATACAGAAATATGCTCTGTGGATTCATTATTTAGAAATAAAAGGAAGAATCAATATTTTTACCAACCATTATCTGAAAAACAAAAAGCTGCCTGTCGATAAGGGATGGTTGCTGCTGTGCTGAGAGAGTTCTGCTACATCTTCTGTTAAGGTTAAGTTAACATTTCTGTTTCAGAATTCTACTTCTCAGGGTTAATAACTTGGCAGATTCAGGCTGGAAGAAATTAAACTGATATTTATTATTTAGATACCTGCTTGTGCCTTGTGGCAGATTTAAAATCCTAATAGCTTCACTGCTATTCTCTGTTGTTTTATCTATTTATCTTAGCATTGCCCATAATAGCAGGCTTAGGTAGTAGTAGCAGGATAAAGCTAAATACATTATTTATTATTAACAACTTTATTTGAATTGTATTCCACTGAGATGTGTCGTGTCTGTTTTTCTCATCTCCTGGTTTTATCAGAGATATACAGAAGACGAAAATGCGGTAGCCCCAGAGGTTGAAAGACCAGTTTCAAAACAAGTCAAAGACAAAATCTTCTGACCTGCAGCCTACACCAAGCTCCCAAAGGAGCTTCATTTCCAGAAAAGACTCCATGCAGGTCTCGACAGTGATGTTCACCGTGTCACTGCACCTGAAAACAGAAGCCGCTCCTCATCTTAGGCACGGGAACACCGTGGTGATTATGGTAACCGTGTTTGTGAGAAGCCATGGTGTTACAAAAGTTCTCACCTTGGCTATTATGTTTTTTTTTTCTGTATGTTCTTTTTTTTTTTTTTTGGCTATGGAGACACTTGAAAAGGAAAAACAAACCCGACTGTCCTTCTGTCCTTCCAGAAGTACAGATGACTGCAGGTGGTAACTCTGTCGAGGCTACCTGTGGGCATTCCTATGCATGAGAGCCACTCTTGGTATGCAGTATTGGAATGTCATGCGTACAGTGAGACTACAAGTCAAAAGAGAGAGAAAAAAACACGGGCAAGAGAATGCTGTGGCGGCAGAGACTGGAGGTTGAAGAAAGTGGGAGAAGCTACAGCTGTTGGGAGAGCATTGCTCAGGGAGTAAAGCAGGTGGAATAGACTTGCATTCTCCCTATATTTCTTGTCCATTGTCGTGCATTTGTTTTATTTTACTGCTCCTACTGCTAGTTGCCCACGCTGAAGTCGTTCTTTAGTGGCATGCTGTGGAGATAACATAGATACTTCTGAGAGTATATTTTCCCTGAAATTTGGAGAATACTGAAATCACTGAGCGTAAATACAACCTCTTTGGCTTATTCCCTTAATGGAATGTTTTCCTGTGCTGGCATGTAAATTGAATTCTGCCTCACCGTGATGATGGAGACTTTGGATAATTTTAGAAGTGACCTGCACAGTCATTATGTCTTGGTTGAAGGTTGAAAAAAAGTCAAATTGCAAGAATTTAGCTTTCTTCTTTATGCTCAGCTGTGCTCAAGAGGATTCACACAGAATCACACAGAATAACACTCACACAGACACACACATTATTACATCTCAGTTTATAGTAAGCAAAATTATAATTGTAAAGGCCTGCTCTGTCCAGCGTCTGCAGACTCATGCCCTCTCACGTGGGTTTCTCAGGGTGCAACAAGAATTTGGTCTGCTGGCAGGAGAGGCAGAGCCTTTGGGGCTATAACATCAGGGTAAAGGATGCTCTGAGAGGGTTGGACTCGATGATCTTGAAGGTCTTTTCCAACCTAGATGATTCCATGGTTCCAAGGATCTGGGGAAAGCCAGAACGCGAGGGAATTCACAGTGTTGCTCACAAAAATTAAGAAAAAAAGTACAAATCTCTTTGGGAGTATGACACACAGTGGTAGGCAATGTATTACTTTCTTAGAGGCTTAGAAAAAGAAGACAGTCATTAAAGAAATAAATATATTTTTTTTAAACTTAGCTAGGTACACTGAAAAAATTTAAAAATAATGCTTGGCTCAGTTATAATTTATTTTTTGCCTGATTACTTTTCGCTAATAGAAAAATAAAAGAAATTAAGAAATTGATACCAAGTAGAACACTGATTTTTTTTTTAATTACTCTTAAATTTTAAGGATGGATTGAAGTAATGGAATTGTGTTTTACAATGGCACTCTGAGCTAGAAAAAAATAAGAAAATAAAAAATTTCATTTTGAAAAACACCAAACTTTTCAGAATTCTACAGTGGCATCCATTCAATGGAATAATCAAAAAGCGGCTATTTTTTTTGGTCAAGCCCCTGGATGCAATTTGGGAGAAAAAGGCTCATAAAATAGCAAGTGATTCCAAGTGTGCACAGCAAGAAACGTTTTCTGAGAGAGATCAAGCAGTCTGTTGGTGGAGTCCTAAATTATCATGGTAAAGCCAACAAAAAAAAGCCAACTTTAGGGAAGCCATCTTTCAGTTTAGTTGCTGATCATTTGCTGTGGGTTAGGACCTGAGTACACCCATTGCAGGCGCATTCCTTTTACAAGAGGCAAAAATGTTTGAAATGCTTTGATGCACTGAAAAATGCCGAGAAGGCAATGGCAGGAAAAGCTGTATATGATGATGGAGTCACACTTTTGGCGTAAGAGAAGGTGCACGATGCCACCTAGAAGCTCCTGCCAGAGACATTAAAGCCTCTTGCTAGGTAGCAGCTTTACATTTATCTGCTCTCCGCTTGGATGCCCTCAGTGCTGCTGCCATCACAGGAGGGATCTTCAAAGCTCAGGCTTTTGGAAAGGCTGTTACCTAGGTTTTATTGGAAGACCCAAAGTGATGGAAAATCTGCCATTTCCATCAGCAGGAGACTTCCCTGCAGTACCAGAGTGCAACAGTCAGAGATCAGTAGAAGGACTCAGATCCGTTTAACACTGCAGCAGAGATTTGTGCCACCGGAGCACAAGGGACAGTCTGCGAACCACACGGGATACTTCTGATGAAAGTAGCTGAGGTACAACTGGTATGAAAGCTCTTTCTGCTTTTTGTTCATTGACTTCAAGGTCAATTTGCAAAAACTGTGTCTCGCTGTGTCTGCTCATACAGCTGGGGCAGGAGGGAGGACGGGGCACTTGTTCTTGACCCGGGGATCTAGGATTTGTTCGATGAAATTTGTTTATCACTGCCTTACTTGCTAGGTCACTCCTAGGTTTATTTGGGACCCTACTCAGGAACCAAATCTCCTTTTATTTAAGGTATCTTTATGGAAATTTCTGAGATTTAAAAAAAAAAAAAAAAGAGAAAATAAATGTTTGACTAGTTGAAATATGTTTCCTGTGCTGCTTCTCACCAAGGATCCATTTAATCTAACAATCTCCTTCTGCAAAAGTTAGCACGAGTTCCGTCTTGATATACCTCCCAGATGCCAGCTATTAGCAATTTAGTATTTAATAATTGCTGATGACCTTTTCCGTATTAATTTGTCTGCCTATTTAATATGATTTTATTTTTGGCAATCACAACTGGAGGGGAAACTTGTGTTTCTGTTGACTCTAGTGGTGAGCCTGTTCAGGAAGTTTCAAAGTGAACTTGCTATAGTTAGCCACGATTTTGCTAGAGGTTGTTTCTTGGCACCTGGATGTCAGCATGTCTCGGAGTGGAGGTTTATTTCTGAGGAGTATTTGTGAGTACGCTGAGGTTCATTTTCTTTACTAACCCTCTGCATTATTGGTGAGTATTCCTTAGTAACATTTCTGTCCTGTCAGTAGAGCACAAAGCAACAGGTAATTTGGGAAATGGGGAAAAGCACAGTAACGGAGAATAAAACAAATTGCAGATCCTTCTTAGGGCATCTGAAAACATTTTGTTCTGAGCAGTTCCTGCTTTGAAAGATTTCTGTCGTGCGTCTTTGGCACCAAGGAAGGAGATTTTTCTTCGTGGTTGCTCGTCGTATGGCCTCGGCCTTGCTGCTGCAGGAGGTGCTCCTTCTGACCCAGCCCCTGTAGCAGGGGCTGTCATTCATCCGCACGGGATTCAAATTGCAGCGAACCCTGGCAACCAGCAGGACTAAGAGCACACCTCATTTCCACATCAATGAAGTCTCTTCAGCCTGTTGATGTGGACCATCTGAGGTATCTGGCCTTCAACCTGTACTTCAAAAAAGGGAGCAGCTGCCTGCCTCAGATAGAGCCAGCCTGCTTGGAGCTCTTAAAATCATCAGCAGGGTGAAGTCTCCTGAGAGGACGTCTCCTCTTTAGCTTCTAAAGACAGCTCCTTTGTTATCAGCACCAGTGACATCCCTGGAAGAGTTGTCATGGCTACGCACAGGCTATATTTATGTCAGCAAACAGAACGGGGCACGGATCTGGGCGTCGGTGTGAGGTTGCTTTGGCAGTGCCTGGCGTGCTCTGAGCCAGGTCAGGAGCCTCTCCCGGGCAGTTCCTGGGCACAGCTGACGGTTAGTATGGAACAGGTGTCCAAACCCAGTAAGCAGTGGGGATGCAGAAACCCTGTTTTGGAGTTTTCTGGCTGCAAAGAAGCGAGAAAGAATGATCAGCTTTACCCCTTCACCTCTGCGTGTGCTGCATGCCCGGAGACACTTTTGTACCTATTACTGAGAGCAAAATACACTGTGACAGTGCTTGCATACACACGTGCCCACAGTGCTAGTGCACAGATCTAATTCATCCAGAAAAAAATGACGTGACTAACCTTATTTTTTGTCAACTAGTTCCCCACTTGGTTTTATCCAGTTTATTCAGTGAAGTGATTCAATTAGAAACTATTTTTACTTTCTTCGCAAGGAGTGAAAAATGTTAATCATAGCTGAAATGCCTTTGAGTGATTCTGTTCGAATGTCACATTTCCATAAAGTCTGTGCAGTTTACTTTCTGCTGTTATAGTACAGCAGTAGAGGAGAAATATTAAAAAACTGTCATTAATGTTTTGAATACTACACTTGGCACAGACTGTGACCTTGCTGGGTAAAGCACAGAGAAAAAAAATAAAGTCCTTTTTCCCCAAAGCTTGCTGTCTAAGACTAAGAGAAAAGACAACAGATTGCTGCAGATGGTTGGAGAAATCAAAGGCAACAGTGAGATATTTTAATCACTGTGATAAGCCATCATCTCAGCACACCAGTACAAACGTGCCCCTGATTTGCCACTGCCTGGTTTTGTGCGCAAGGTAAGCGAGGGGAAGGCAGTTTCACCTATTCTGTCCTTGATGCAGCCTGTGACGATCCTTCTTGTTGGGAATGGGGATGGCAGAAGATTTTCAGCCCTAGTGGGAGGCTGCTGGGAGCAGGTATGCATGGTAGGCATCTTACGGTGCTTGCTGGGGAGCTGCTTGGGTAGAAGGGCTGCATCGCCCCTGGACATCGCTGAGCTCTTCATGGCCCCACTGTGACACTTCTGCCTCCCCTGCTGTGCCTCCCTTGGGTTCAGTCTTTCTACAGCCAGAAGAAATGGGGATGCTTGCAGCTGCTTGCAGATACCCATGCAGCACGCTGCTGCAGGGAGCTGCAGCAATTGCTTGATCTAGCTTCTCTGCAAGCAGAGCAAGTCTTCTGTTCAGCTTCGGAGCCAGCGAAACAGTTGAGACGTGCACTGAGGCTAAAACATCCATTATAGCTGGCAGCCTCGAGAAAGATGCACTTCCTTATTTAAAAAGGTTGGAAGAGATTCCAGAAAGAGGTAAAAGTTGCCATCATGGCGAAGCTTTAAGTTAGGATTTATCTCTCTGAAATGTGTTCATCTTAGCCATCAGCTATGAGGCGTGCTGCTATGAAAGACTGTTTTCCTCCTCAGACAGAAGCTGTGGTTTAAATTTTCCAGCACGTGTTACTCAGGAGATCATAATTTGTTCTGGCTATAACATTTCTTTATTTATTCTGGAAAGGTGTCAGGTTCTATGTACTAAACCTAAAGTTTGCAATATCATCAACAACCATGATTACACATTGTTTACCTTTTTTTTTTTTCTTTTCTGTTTTATAATTATAGTGTTTTAGATTTCCTGGAAAGGATACAGGGTTTAATCATGTCATTATGTGTGCTGAATGCTGTGAAAATTCTTTGTTCCAGCTCAAGTGGAACACCATTATAATACTCCTATCGTCTATTAAAAAAGTAATAAGTTGGGCCAGATTGATCCTAGGCATAATTCTGCTGATGTCAATGGTGTTACATCAGGAGGAAATCTGTCTCTGTCTGTTAATATGATGATAAGGTAAAAGAGAAAAAAAGGAGACTGAGTAGCAGAGATCTTGGGAAAGTAGGTTCCAAGGTTCCATTCTCATTAATTAAGCCCAATTTGTGGAATGATTTGAAGATACACAGCATTGCAAAGAAGTGTTAATTATTATTATTATTATTTATTTTAAGTGGACTATGTATGGTAGGGAAAATGGTCGGGATCCTATTGCTTCTTGTTTTCAGTTTTTGGCAGTGCACTTTTCTTTAGCAGAGCTGACCCTGAACCAGTGGAAGGTGCAGATGGGACCATTATTTTTCACTGCTTCATTTATTTTGATTTAACAAATGGCTTCGTTTTATTTCTTTCCTCATTCCTCTTTGTTCAGGGACAGTTTAGCCCTTCTGCAGGTCTTCAAAGGTGTTCAAAGACAGGGATAATGTGTAATGAGTTCTCCACTCACAATGCAGTCTCCCAGCCTGCCTTTGTGATCCATTCAGAAGTCTTTAAATGAAGCTAAAATTAAATGAAAAAATACAGATTGAGATTTGGTGTACTTGATGTGTGAGCTGAACGTAGGCACTTAGCTTGAAAGCACAAAGATGGTAAGTTCTGATTTTTTTGAATTTAATAGGTCGGATTTTGGGTGGGATGGGGACCTCTTTTTCCTGCTGCTTCTGGATGTGCAGCAACATGCAATCTGAAATGGAAATGTGGTGGGTATAGAAGCAAAAGGGATGAGGTTCTCACCCAGGAGAACACCGAACTGGGGCTGCAGATTTGGCTCCCCACAGTACAAAAAAAAATAAAAAAATAAAAAATAAAAGGTGTTAGCTCTGCTCTGCTCATCGTTAGATGAAAACAATCAAAAGCTTCCCATCTGCATCTTTGTGGCTACAGAGTGGCCTTGCTTTCTCAGGACAAGTAAGGAACGTGCTTCCTGAGCATCTTCTCTGGCCTGCTAAGAGGATGCTCTCTGGAGATGTTTGTGAGTTGGTTGGGATCCAGGTAGCAAACTTCCTGAGCAAGTGTTTGATACCAGGAGTGATAAAGGTGTGCAATGTGCTGGCACCAGCTTCTGCTGCTTCAGATCGAATTATCCAGCAGGAGCAAAATACTGCTCGTGGTCTCTGCCAGAGATTCACACGCACTGCACCCCACCAGAGCCTGTACTGATCAGTGGTGTCTTGTTGATAGCAGCGTGGATGTGAGGATCTTTACATAATAGAGAGAATTATCTGCTGGAAGGATGATATTTCAGGAAGTGATGGAAGATAAAATAATTAATTAAAAAGGGGAAACATTTGCAGCCAAGCTGCATCTGTTGCTACTGCTCTTACAATAGGCAGTTTTGATCTTATACTACAAGAGCAGAAATAAAAAGTGTCACAACAGATATGGAAGGCAAATTCTGCAGGCCTATTTACTATACAGCCAAATGTCTTACTGCATATTCATCTATTTACTACCTTGGATTCTTCTCTAATTCCTTTATTTTCAGTATGATAATAGACTTCTCTCTATGCAAACTCATTGTTACCATGAAATAGAATTTGTCTACACAAGGTAAGTTCGTAGAACGCGTGAGGGCAGAATTCATCAGAACAATTGGACTGTGAGCAGTGATATCACTCAGTTGCTTTTTGCCTCCTTTATTCTCATCTTTCTGCATTAGAATTGTTAAACAGGAGCTGCTCTGCCAGAGAGTCAAAGAGTATCTTACAAAAGCAGTTGCCATAGTGTTATACCTGGATGTGAATTCTTTTTATATCACTGGCGCGATGAGTGGTTATTTATTTGTACTCAGGCATATTTAATAGCTCTTAATAAGAAGGATGACACAGAGTTTTAAGGAACATCTTGTCTAGCAGAGCTATTGCTCCCGTTTTATTTAATAAAGATCACACAAAACTTTTTCAGCTAACTTAATTAATTACAGATATTCAATAAAGTTGTGAGAGGATAACTCTTTTTTCTCCCCTCTTCCAAGAATCCCCAAACTGCTGCTGCAGTTGTCACTTACAGCAGCAGCGCAACCTTCTGCTCCTCTTTTGGAAACCGTCCCACAACTGAAACTTCTCCCTGAATGCAGGAGGGGAAGATCTTCCCAGTTCATCACTCTCGCACCAAAAACCAGCAACAGAGGCCTCACTCATTCAGCACGATGGTCTTGGTGGGTGTGTGCTTTGTTCTCTGTTGTGGCTCTTTCATATTGCTCAGCAGTGGTTTTAATGCTGGACCTCGCCTGGCAGCTCTTTGGAGCAGAACATATTGCAGGAGGCAGGAGCATGCCTCAGCTGGGCTTTACCTTGAGACTCAGCTGATTTCGTTCTATTCCTGGCTCCACGGCTGACTTGGGTGACCTTCAGCTCTTCCTGCCCATTGTCATCATTTATAAGAAAGGGAATACTTTATCTTATGAAGCCCTTTGAAATCCACAGCTATGTGGATTTTTTCTGGTAGTAAGTGTTGGAGGAGAGTGTAGTAACAAGAAAAAATTGTTAAAAAATTCTTTTATCGCCTTTAGTCATAGCGTGTTTCAGCTGATCTATTTGCATATTTATATATCTACATAGTTTTATTCAGCTGGAAAGGAGCCATGTATCAGAACATTTTCCATTAAACATTAATTTCGATCTCCATTTTAAAATTCTGATTTCTCTCTACTCTTGTAGGACGCAGAAGTAAAATATTTGAGTGTATTGTGTAAAATCTTCCTCAGGTACTTTCTAATTGTGCAAGTTATACAATCAATATGTGATGATACATATGCACCTTGCCAAGTCTGCCCTGGATATTTCATGAAAACAGGAATTTTAACTTGAAATACATTTTCAGGTAGAGATTTTTACATACCTGCAGAATTCAACTTGACAGCTTCGTTCTGTACCTGAACATATTGTCCAACTGTGCTAACTTCATTGGAGGTACTATTTTCATTTATAATGAAGCTACTGAGGAAAAAACTGCCCCCAAAACTTGCATTATTTTGACATACTAAATATGAGAAAAATATTTTTTTCCCGAGCTGGGAGGTCTGTATCGTATTTACTATCTCCTTCATTGAAGACCTTTTATGAAGATTGAATGTTAAAAAAATCCTTCTTCTGCAGAATTTTCTAAAACACCTAATTCTTCTTTGAAGGTTTTTATTTCCCTAGAAGTATTGAAAACACTTTTTCCGTATCTCCTAAATTGAATGCAGCAGTATTCCAGTGCTACAAGCCAAGGTAAATCTTATTTCCTTGTAAAACTGCTACCTTGACATAACCAGAAGAATTAAAAAAAAAACCCTCAGGGAAAAAAACCAACAACCCTGAAGCCAGAAATTACTGCTTATGCAAGGGCAGCGTTAGTGGTTGTGCCATTCCCTTTTAAATAATTCCTCTCTAATTGGTAACCCAATGTAATGGGTAAGTGAACATATTTCACAGCAGCAGCTGTTGGATGTTCAATGACTGGAAAATACAGTGATGGTTAAGTGTATGGAGTACTCATCCCATCAGTAAGAGTAAGTTAATCATATACAATTCACTGAACAGTAGAGTTGCATTTGCAGAGCAGTGGGCTGCCTTTTAATTGTTGTAGGTCTTTTTCAGTATCTTGCAGTATCTTTTGTCTCAGCTGTAGCAGTTTTGGTTGCATCCCTAAAACTGTCAGTCTTCCTTATTTTTGCAAGGGCCTAACAATTCCTCCTTCACAATGCAGCTTAAATTGGACCAGATGCTGCATCAATAGAGCAGTCTGCCCATCTCAGAGGCATTAAGCCCAAAATTATTTAGAAAATTGAAGCCTTTAGCGTACTCTGGATTAATGTGATTAAGTAGAGCTTGCTTTAATTCATAGCCATCTATTCCTTTATTAATAGCCATTTCATCAACAGGAGCAGCACATATGGGTACAAGATGACTGAAAGTTAAATTGATTGCTGTAAGCCTGTAAGAAAAGCATTTAATGTTTCAGTAATAACTGATGTAAGACTTCACTGTGGGGCATTTTGGATAGAGTTAGACCAGCTTATAGACACAGTATTTATTAACATCCTTTAATTTTTAATACAAGCTTGCTAAATGAAAGCCTTTCTTTTCTATCCTTTCTTTATGTCAGCATTTGGTATACAAGATCACTGTAGTTATAAAGGAGAGTCCCTCATGTGAGTGATAACAGCTGGCCCAGGGCAGAGTGGAGTCTAGACTTTTGTCAGGCTTAGGAAAAGATAAAATGTAACAGAAGTTAGTTTTATATGAGTATATATATCCACGCATCCTCCAACGACACATGTTTCTGACCCTGTAGTCATTATAGGTACTGAAAGGGTGTGCGCCAGCTCCTGTACCCGTAGTACAAGTAGTTCTTGATTCATACGCTTACACTCCGTTTTGGGGGAAGATTTGGGTGATCCTTATTTATTTCCCAACTCAGTAATGATAAATGAATACATGCACACACGTGTAAGGAGAGGAGAGGGACATTTATAGTGGGTATTCTTGAGAGGCGTGAAAGAGAAAATCAGTAAGTTGCTCTTCTAAATGAATTAGGTTTTTTATTTATGTAATTGATTTTGGCAAGGTTCTAATGTATCCTCAAATGAATGGGTGCTTTTCCACAAAGTGATAGAAGACTGTCTCACAGGAAGGTAACCTGCTAATGAGATTGTCACAGTGTCTGCTAGCAAATGTCATGGAAAGTATCAGAACAGGTAGACTGGAGTTGGAGGGTTCTTGCAGTCCAAAATACTACTCATAAGGCTTTACTGAACAGCGCTTGAGATACTTACTATATGATATATACATAGGAGTCTGGGTGACTAGCTTTTATGACATGCCTGATTATTGGAAGTTAGGTGGGGTGAATCAGAACGCGTCCTATCCTCAGTCTGGGCAGAAGGCAGTCAGTGAGGTTCTCAGGGGAAACAACGTGGCCCCAGCCAAGATGTTGGCATGTCTGGGCTTGGAGGTTGAAAGAACTTTCTCTGTTAGGAATCTGCACTTTATTACAGATTGGATTTATGTAACCTATGCTTCCAGCCACAGGCTGTTCAGCCTTGAGAAGAGAAGGCTCCAGGGAGGCCTGAGAGCGGCCTTTCAATATCTTAAGGAGGACTACAGGAAAGAAGGGGACAGACTTTTTAGGCGGGTCTGTTGTGGTGGGACTGGGGAAATGATTTCAAACCGAGAGAGGGGAGATTTAGACTGGATATAAGGAAAAAGTTTTTTACACTCAGGGTGGTGAAGCACTGGCACAGGTTGCCCAGAGAGGTGGTGGATGCCCCATCCCCGGACACCTTCCAGGTCAGGCTGGACAGGGCTCTGAGCACCCTGACCCAGCTGTAGGTGTCCCTGTGCACTGCAGGGGGTTGGACTGGATGGCTTTAAAGGTCCCTTCCAGCTCAAATTATCCTATGGTTCTATGATTTGTGAGTGGTAACATGGAAATAATGGACAGTCAAATACAATGAATGTTCATTAGGTTTAGGCAGGAGGTAAATGCTTTCACTCGACTAATGTGAAGTGCAACATTACATTTATCCAAAAGTGGCAAAAATATTTTTTATCACATGTAAGTAGCAGTGTAAACAGTAAACTCTGTACTGGAGTTAATGTTAATTAATTTAATCAGTGACTGAAATAAAGGTTCCTCTTATTGGTCTATTACAGCATAATTAATCATCAGTAATAATTCATTTTACATGACTTCTTGAGGTTAAGCATTGGCACAGCCATTCATTAAAATTGGGGTGAGAATTAATAACGTCTAAAAGGTTCGCCACAAAAAAAAGTGGAATATCTGTAAAGATTTATTAGAGGCTAATGATTGATCTACTTGCCTTTATTTTTCAAACCTGATCTCAAATATGGGTCATGCAGCTGAAGAAATGTATTGGCTGGTGTTTGATCTGTCTGCAGTGGTTAATGGTCTTTGTGAAACCCCTGACAGCACGTAGCATACTTTTTGCAGTGTCCTTAAGGAGATGCTTGTCATCACTAAGTGGGGTTTTATGCTCAGGGTGAGATTCTAGGAGTAAAGAATTTCACTTGCCATAAGCAGAAATGAGAGGTTCTAAAATGTTCACATAGCCTTGGATGATGTTGGCCAGAGAACAAGCTGCCTCTTCTCACTGTGGGGGTGATCATCAGGAGGGCTGGCAAAAATACACGTGCAGCCAAGGAATTTGTTCTTTCCGGCAGTTTTAATGGGTGTCAGGGCTTTATTCTCCATTTGCACAACAGCTTGCATAGTGAGATGGCAGCTACAGTTTGCAGTGTGGTGTCCAGGTTTTGAAATAATGAACTAAGGCAGCCACATGTTCTTGTTTCAGTTGGAGGGGCTGACTGCTTGGTGAGCCCTCTGCAGTTTCCCAGCTCATCCTGTCCCTTTGCTTTGCTCCATTGCTCTTCTTTACCTGTTCTTTGCCGCTTCAGTCTTCTACTTTCAAACTCATTTGGTTGTCATCCTCTTAAGCCCTTTAAGTATTTCCTTTATTAGCCAGCCAATTTTCTTTTCTGATTTGAATTCTCTTTCTCACTGTTCAGAGACACTTATACCACCCACCAAATCTGCGCACGTCTTATTGACCTGTCTCTGACCGCGGTGCAGTTTTTAATCCTTACATCAGGCAAATTTTTAGCGCTGTTCCCCAATAATCGTTCAGGAGGATCACTTTAAGATGGGCAATACCATAGTTTATGATAAAGAGTTTTGCTGAAGACAGGTTGCTTGGCCATTTTTACAACTTTCTTGAACACTATCTTTAGTTCCCATGGACCTAAAAGTGTCTGAAGCCTTTGGCTAATACAGATTAATCCTGAATTTTCATCCTAGTAGTCTTTTCCCTGGAAACCCTCAGGATGTGTGTCGGTCGTCATCAAGTTCTCTGCTCTGTTGCTGTCTCTTTGCAGTTTGCTGTCTGTGAGAGGTCTCTGGTGCCTGAGCTGCGTTTTGCATGTTTGTTTTGGGAAATAACGATCCTAATCATATTCATGTATAGCGTATACCTGTCAGATTAGTTTAATAATAATTAGATATGAAAGAGAAGCTTTCAGAGTACAAATACAGCAATCTATCCTTTTTTTCCTTTATTTATTTATTTTATTTTGTTATTATTATTTCTCTTCCCCCAGGTATTAAGCATTTAGATATGAACAGTTTTCTTCCAAGGGCTGTGCTGTTGTTCAGCTTCACAAAGAGTGAGAATTCACATATTTCAGAAATCTAACCTTGTATTCAGAGATCTCATCAGAGAACTGACATCTTACTGAAATTGCTCTAGAGAGAAAAGGATAAAACTGCCATTTTTGTTATTCTAGTGGAAAAGAATAGATGTTAGAATATCTTACTCTTATTTCTTTATCTTCCAGATTATTTAACATTTTTCAATTCCTTACGCCAAAATTGCTATAAATAGATGTCCCTGGGGATCATATTTACCTCCATTTATTGGTTTTGAAAGTGTTCTCAGCTCATGGTATATTCTTCACATTTCTGTTATTCTTTTCCTTCCATTATGCCCATTTATTTAAGGAAATTCTGAAATTCTGAGTGTTGCATAACTCTAGGACAGAGCCTTTGCAGCTAAAAGCTGTAAGTTTTTCTTTTTCTTTTTCGTTTTTTTTTTTTTTTTCAAAAAATCAATAATATTTTCTGCTAAATTGACATGAAGAAAATTACTCCCTTTATAGGTTGAAGCTGGATTCCAGTACAAAGTCCAGGCATTTTCTTTAGACTTTTTCACTTTTCTATCCCTACTTTTTCAGTGCTACAGCAGAGCCCTGATACCGCCTCTGGTTTTGGGGAATATTTGTGTGAACAAATATCTCATTAAGCCTCTTTTCTGGACACTTTGTTCTTTGTAGCTCCTTACTGCTGACCCTGCTTTGCTCTCTGGGATCAGCCTTCTCTATCCTTGGCTGGTTCAGGAGGTTCCTGCGCTTTGAAGACTTGTTCTTTGTTTCTCAGTCCATTGGATATTTTTGGGATTTGTATGAACAATTGGTTTATTCACTGCTCTTTAAGGAAAATGTCAATGTTTCAACAATCTCGCCTCCTTTTGCAGTCATCTTCTAGTTCTACAGGACGTTGTCTTTGGTGAAAGAAGGACACAGCGCAAGTCCTGAGGAGGCTGCCTGGCCTTGCATTCACCAAGGCAGTACTGAGGAAGTAGTCAGGATTCAATCACTATACCTAATTCTGCTTGTGAAGTTGTCACAGGACCTGCAGGAGACCTGCTGCCTTCTGGAACAGCAGCTGAAATCCAGGGGAGTTGTCCTAAATCAACTCAAATAAACGGAATTAGTGGTGGTAGTCTTAATTTCATGCAGTTGAAGACAGCATCCCTTTTGTTGAGCTTGATAGAAAAGATATATTCTGGAAATGGAAGGTAGGACAGAAATTATTACCATATGAAATTCTTACCTGAAGTCAAAATTGCATCACCATGTGCATTCCACACATCATGATATAACTTATTTTCTTTAATTATCTCAGCATGGTAATATTGCTTGCTTTTGCCCCGCACTAAATATTTATATAAGGCAAGGCTGTGCATTTGGGTCTTCAGTGAATAAAAATGCTGTTGGCAGAGCTTATAGTACTCAAATAAATTATGTTGCATATTTGGAAAATTAATCATGAAGAACACAACATAATAGTGGGTTACGCTCTGCAAAATGGGGATAATAGAATCCAAATTTAGAAAGTACTTTGAAGTCTTTAGGACAAGAGCATGGTGCAACTGTGACACAGTGTTAATCTTTTATCCTCAAAGTTTCTCATGCCCATGGATAACAGGATATATTTCCTGGGCAGGTCTTTGCTCAATGGATTTATTTATTATGATAAAAAATGTCAACATCATTTCATTAACTGAATTTTTCAAAGGAGCTTTGCAATGAAGCAGTCTTCTGGGATAGAAAATTCACAACCGTGTGAGAGCAGAAATGACTGATATCAGACACAGACTAAAGCTGCGTGGAATGTAATGCGGGGGGAGAATGAATCTTACGCTTTAATTAACGGCCAAAGTGTGAGTTGCAGTTCAGTTCGGGTCCTATCCATGCAGCAAAGGGCAATGGGTTTAGGTTGGACACCCTAAGGTCTTACACTGCTGTGTTCTGTCCCCAGTTCTCTTCTATTTCCTTACATTTTTTTGGTTCTTCAAGAGCCCCATCCAGCCTGGCCTTGAACACTGCCAGGGAGGGGGCACCCACAGCCTCTCTGGGCAACCTGTTCCAACCACCCTCACAGGAAAGAATTTCTCCCTAATACCTAGCCTAAACCTCCCCTCTTCCAGTCTGTGGCCATCACCCCTCGTCCTGTCACTCCATGCCCTTCTGAAGGTTTCCTCCCCAGCTCTGCTGTAGGCCCCCTTCAGGTACAATCAGTGAATGAATGTGATTATCTTTTATAAAAAGCATATATGAATAAAACCCAGTCTTTTACAGTATGTCACAGATTTGGTACAGTAGCCTCATTGTATTTCTGAAGAGGCATATTCTTATCTGATCTACTAGGCACAAGTATGTCAAATAAGGAATTAATTCAAGGGAAATGAATGAGCAGCACTGCAGAATACAAGGACTTAAGTTTTGAATGACAACATTTTTTCTTCGAAGGAAACTGAATTTGCTTAAGCCAAACTATCCAATATAAACTTAAGCTGAGCAATTTGAGGTTGGTTTCTCCCCAAACACAGAATGTGACATTGTAGACATTAAATCTTTCCTCCAGTGTGATTAGATTTTTATTGGAGGAGTACCTTTGCATTTGTGATGTGTTCCCAGAGTCAGGGTTATAATTTTTTTTCAGAAACAAATAAAACTTTCCAGGAATTTTAATTTAGTGATGTTACTCTACTGATGGCAGGTTCAGCACATGCTCTGACATGCTTATCCTGATCAGACCCTTTATTAAAAAATAGAAGCCTTTCTTCCATTTTTGAGCTTTGTTCTGTATTACTGTTTATTTTCTAATACAGTGCAGAGAAAAACACACATGTAATGCAGCAGCTTTGAGGGGTGTCAAAGTAGAGGGTGATAAAATCAAAGAGAATTCTTATATTATCTTCCATGTAGAATGAATGGGGAAAACATAATAAATCTATTGTGGATTTTACCGCCTCTTATAAACATCACCTAAGGAAAAGATAGAGTGTGCACATACAGTTAAATCAAAACTGTATATTGTGCTGCTACTGTGCTGTTGTGAAGGCTTAGGAGCAAGTAGTAGATTTTCTTGCAGTTTCTTTGAGGAGATGGAATTAGATGTATTTGCTACAAAAAATGATGGACTCTGTTTTGTTGTAGCCTTCCACAGCTTGGAATCTAGGCGAAGACAGAAAATTGAATGATTTGCACTGCCTGGTGTTTTTGAGTGGCTCAGTCCCAGCCAGGAAAGTGACACATAAAATTTCCCACATAAAATTTTGAAGAAATTCAGTGACGTTTTTCAAAACAACCTGTCTTCTGTGCAATATTTTCATTGTACCATTCCATGTTCATCCCAACGTATTTTTGACCTTCTTTCATTTCTTATCACTGTCCAATCTGTTTGTTTTTTTTTATATGCTGCAGTTTTTCAGTATTTGAAAATCTCTGAAATGCATTTTGTTTCCACAAGCAAAGTTCAAAGTTTTTGTTAGAGCAATGGTCATTTTAGCATGCCATTTTTACAGAAACTTAAATATAGACCAGTTGTGTCTGAACTCTTGGCATCAATGTAAGATGCTGTCGATAATGTGAGACTGCTGTTAGTTATGAGGGCAGAGTTCTGTAATTCCCATTCTTTCTTACATATTTAATCTTTTATTAATTAACTTTGTAATTAATGTGTCCTAACCAAAAGCCAGCATTTCTCACTCCAGGGCTTGCACAACCACTTCTTTTGTTCTGTAGTCACCTGTTGTAGTGTTTAGCTTCACACAGGCACTGCATTTCTGTGGTGCCAGGTGTAACTGCTTTGTTGGTAAACATAGATTTATTGATATGTAAAAGCTCTGTCCATCTAATATGCAAGTTCAGGGTTAAATCTGGGCTTTGAAATGAGAACTGTGTAAAAGTGGCAGGATGGTGTCTTTCTGCTCCCAACGCTGTAGCTGAAAGATGTTAACTCACCTGCATAAAGACCATACAGGAATTGGAGTTAGGCCATAGCCTACCTCGTCAACCATGGCGAACAGAAGATAATACAGAGGTCCCAACCCTTTGCGCAGATAGCAGTGTTTGGAACAGAAAGGCTTTATTAAAGTTAAGTGAACAACGGAAAAGAGGGGCAATTCACTCGTATATTCGTGGCATTTAAGGCTGGTAAGGGCTCTCTGCATTATTTAATTTGATATCTTTTATATCACAGGTCATTACGTTTCATCCAGTTACAATTTCATTAAGCTTTATAACTTTTTTCCTTAAAGTTTAACATGTATTTTGTCGGAAGCATCTCATCCAAAAGGAGATCTGATTGAATTTCAGTGTACCAGGAGATGGGGAATCAACTGCTTCCCTTAGGTTATAGGACATAGGTTTACAGGAGCACTGAATGGTCAGGTGGTGTCACTGAGCATTGTAGAAGATAACCTTCTTCAATATTAAAAATATGTGCCTGCTTTTCCATTGGAATTTCCCTTGTTTCAGCTCCTGCCACTGGCTCTTGATATGCCTTTTCAGGGACCCTCAGTCATTCTCTTCCTGAGAAGATGCCTATACCTTTCAATTCAAAACCTCTGGATTTTCTTTTTGAAAGCTAAACATATCATGCCTTTTGGGGCTGTCACTGAAACTACTTTTGAGCTACTTAGTGTCAGGACTGATCTCACCAGTGCTGTTCCTACCAACCTCTTTTTTACTTAGGCGTCCCATTTTTTTCGTAATGTGGCAAAGGAATTCCATATTTACATGCTTGACTCCTGCCACTCTTGCACTTTCCTCAAAGATTGTTCCCTATTTGCAGCGTGTGCCACTTGTTCCCTTAAGATTTTACATATGACTGTTTTAAATACAGTTTTGATTGAATGGGCCCAGCACAGCGGGCGATCACTTTCTGAGACCATCCTATCAGCCTGGTCATCCGAGTTACCACAGATTTTGCAAGTTGAGACTTTTTTATTTCTTTAAAATTACCGACGAAAGGCTCTAACAGCAACAGGCTTTGTACCAGTCCCTGCAGCGTGCAGATAAAAATGCTGCCATTTGATGCGCGTTCCCTTTAGACAGTTTTTTTAGAACTGTCATTTAGACAATTCGTAATCCATTTAACATGTGCACTATTGATATTGTATAGTGCTAATTTTTTAATCAGACTGTCACGAAGTAATAAGTCAAATGCATTAATAAAGTCTAAGTCTATTACATCCGTGCTATTACGTTCTACATTTATTACAACTAGACTTGTAATTTCGTCAGAGAATGAAATCAAGTTTGGCTGACAAGACCTATATTCCATACAGCCATGCTGACTGGCATTAATTATATGCCTATCTTCAATGTTTTATCTTCAATTGAATGTTGTGTGAGATGTTCTGTTATATCGTCCAGGAGAAGTGTCAGACTGATCCCTAAGGCAATGCGGCTCATCCAGTTCCCTGATGCCTGCTGTGTAACACCACTCCAACCAGAGATAACCCCGGGCCTGGAGGAGAGGCTGAGGGAGCTGGGGCTGCTCAGCCTGGAGCAGAGGGGGCTCAGGGGGATCCCACCCGTGGCCACCAGTCCAGGCAGGGAGCTGCAAGGGGACGGAGCCAGGCTCTGCTCAGGGTGTCCAGGGGCAGTGGGCACAGCCTGGAGCCCCGGAGCACCACCAGCAGCACTGCTGTGCTGAGTGGGGGCCAGAGCCCTGGCACAGGGACCCAGAGGCTGTGGGGTCTCCTCCATGGGGATCCCCTAAGGCCCCTGGAGGTGGTGCTGGGCACCCTGCTCTGGGTGGCCCTGCTGGGGCAGGTGGGGACCAAAGAGACCCAGAAGTGTCTCCAGCCCAGACCATCCTGGGAGTCTGTGAATTGACAAAGTGCCAGTAGTAGGGATTTGGCTTCCAGATATCCTCTTCAGCATCTTATTATCAAAAAACAATTTGCTGCTAAAGAATACATAGGAATTTAGCAAACAAAATAAGAACATCTTATATATAAATTTTAAATCTTGTGGATAAGAAACAAGTTAATTTGCTAGTTAAGTTGTGTAGATTTTTAGACAAAAAGCAATATTCTTTTATCAAACTAATAATCTCCTTTATTTTGAATCTATTCCACTGAATACTAGGTCTGGATTTCTGTGAAAGTTAACAGCCTTTTGTAGCCCACTGTGTCCTTTTTCACTGTGGGTTCACTTTTTCACTTTCACCAGTTTTCACCAGGGCCTTTCTTCTCTTATTTTGATTCCACATGTTAAAAAACGAAGTAACTCTGACAGTCACCAGAAATATATTTTAGCGCGTGCTCATTGTTCCATTAGCAAATTTTTTCTTTGTAAATTTTCATTTACTATGTCATTCATCTGTCCTCTACTAACTCAAATAAACTTTTAGAAAATTCTTTCTTTAGATGTATGCACCACACTGTAGCTGCAGTACTCGCTGCCTTCTGTAGGCACTAGAAGAGGTTTTATTTCCCATGGCCTTTTTTGGGACAGAAGTTTCTAGTATTTAAGCACAATTTTGTTTAGATTAACGACTGCAGAATTGGCACATGGGGACAGATTGGTTTCTTGCTGTGTAAGATTGACATATATTGTAGTAGAGCTGTATAAAACAGTGTAGATCACACTGAGAAGGTGAAGCATTATATTTTGTGAACAGTGAATCAGAAATTCACGGGGGATAACGATCCAAACATCTCCTATTTCTGTGCTGATGACAACAGTAGAGTTTTGGGAAACGTAAGGTAAAAAAATGGTAATCATATGTTTGTGCTAATTTACAGCTATATTTTATAACTATATGAAAATCAACCCAGAAAACAGAAAAGTGGCCAGTAAACCAGGAGTTTACTGTGGCTGCTCACTGTCTCTTTAAGCAGAAAAACCGGGGACAGAAAAAAGTTCTCTCCTCTGTGTTAGGCGGAAGGTCAAATCATACTGCCATAATGGGCCCTTCTGCCCTTGAAAAATCTATCAGAGTGATATTATTTCCCTTCTTTTCACCCTCATTACTTTGGAGGTAAAAAAGTTAAAGTTACAAAAAAAAAAAAAAAAAAAGTTAAGAAGATCCCCAGACTGTGGGTTCTCAGTCTAACCTTTGTTTGTTTAACACATTGCTATTTTAGGGAGAAGCTGGAAATTTTGTTAGTGATATCTACTACGTAATAGCAATTTCCAGGCTGGTTTGGTGAAGCAGATGCTCAAAAGACCTATTACTTTTAAATATAATACTTTACATATTCACTAGGGTCTAGGCTTTAGCTAGCACAAATTGTTTTAGCTCCAAAATCCATAAGTTCTGATACGTGCATTGGCTGAAAATCTGCTGCCCATTCCTCTCAGTTATATTTGGACATTTGTGTCAGAAAATACATGAAGCTGACAAAAAGTGTATTGCAGAAAAAATGGAAAATTTCAAGAAGAAGAAGCTGAGAGACCAGCTCTTAACTTGGGTGTTTGGGCCACAGTCACCTAGGAGCCTAAGTGATGGAGCTGTATAGGTGCTTCCTGTACTATATAGGGTCATAGGGTCACAGAATCGCAGAGTGGTTTGGGTTGGAAGGGACCTTAAAGCCCACCCAGCCCCAACCCCTGCCGGGGGCTGGCTGCCACCCCCCAGCTCAGGCTGCCCAGGGCCCACCCAGCCTGGCCTGGGGCACCCCCAGGGATGGGGCACCCACAGCTGCGCTCGGCAGCCTGGGCCAGGGCCTAGCTGCCCGCTGAGGAGAGAATTTCCTCCTCACATGTGTTATAAACAGGGGACAGAGTGGCATGGGCTGGCCACAGCCGAGTGTCTAACCAGTGGCTCATCCCTTTAATTCAGTGGGCAAAGAGGAGCAAGTCCTCACTGACTAAAAAACGGAGCAGGAGGGAATAGTTTTGGCATTGCTTGAATTTCGTAACCCAGTTAACCCCGGGCTGGGCCAGCTGGAGAGGAAGCCCGCATGCCACTAGGGATGCTCGCAGATGAGGTTTCTGCAGCCAGCCCTTTGAAGTTGCTCCACTTTGCAGGAAATAATGACACGCTTACTGCATGCAGCAAGTTAAAAAGAATGAGCTTCTTCTCTAATCCGTTGGCTCGGGCACTCACCTGGGAGATGATTAAGAAGGTGAAAATCTAAACACTATTAGGAAGAACAAAATTGAAAAGAAGCACTGACGTGTCACTCAGATGTCTTTTTTTCCATTGCTCTTTACAGGAACATTTTTTGCCAGAGTTTGAATCCCCACTGAAAGAGCTCACTGTAGCTAATCCTCTGAGAGTGGCTATGTTTTCTAAGTGGGAAATGGATATAGGATAAACAGACAATCTGCTGTTGGCACACAGCCCTCCCTGCCACGGTGTAATGAAGTCTTATCGTCTGCAGCAAGGTTCTTCTGTGGCTAAGCTCCTTCTAAAGCTGAAGGAGAACTGAGCACCATGGCTGGAAATCCGATAATGGCACCTATAAATAAAGGATTTCTATTCCCGCATTGAACAGCAAATTAAATTATATTTAGTGATTCCATAAATCATCTTAAAAATGTGGTTCAAACTTGGAGCTTTTTTTTTGGAGGAGACTTCTAGAACTATTCATACTTGTTAAAACTTTTGGAACTTCAAATGAAGAACGCTGTTACCGTGGAATATTAAAAATCAGCTAATTAAAACGAATAGGTGATCTGAGGCCACTGTGACTCTCTGACTTAATATAAATAGACATTTTGTGATAGGTTCTGAAAGAGGCACTGAGCTGGAGAGTGGAGTAGCACTGAAAGAATACCATCCATCAAATTGTTTCAGTTGTTCACTGTTAGCTGGTTAAATCTCTCCTTAGAATACATGCAGCTTTTTGGAGGCCAGATGGATAGATTGTTTTTCTTTGATTGCTGCCTCTCCATTTTAGGAAATCTTACCAAAAGATTTGATTAAAGTTATTGTTATCACTATTTTTTACACCGCATAGGAGTGGTTAGCTGCTGTGTTGCCCGCTCTGTCTTTCTCTGTAGTGTACGATGAGCCGAGTTTCCATGTGCTGCTGAGGGCAACCTTGGGCTATCTGCCGGGTCCTTGTGAAGCACGGTGTACCCACAGAAGGACTGTGCCTTCTCCTCCGTTGCCTGATACTATTTCTTCTCTGTGTTTCTTTTAGGAAATCTTGTGGTCAGTCTGTCCCACATGGAGCCTTTCACCTGTCTGTTTGCTCTTGTGTACTCAGCTGATTGGAAGTTTCCACTAAAATCATTGGGAAGTAGGAATGCTAAATGCCTAAGATTGTTCTAGTAGAAATAGCCATGCCATACTCTGACAGAAAATCCACTAGGTTGAGGAGAGGCTTTGAGGAAAATTAAAGGTGAATCTGATAAGACTGGCAGGCGTTATCTCCTTGCTTTTCCTCTGAGGATGAATATTGATTTTAAATATGCTCTAGGTTCTAACAGTCTGTTAGCCACACATCTGAGGGTTTTTTTTCTTCAGGTCAGGCTATAGTTCTTGCAGTAGCGCTGTTATTTCCTTATTCAGAGGAAAGGAAGAAAGCTGATTCTTTGAACTTCTGGATTAGTCAGAGCAGACAGTGTTGACAAGATGTAATTGCTGCTTCAATTGAGAGGAAAGGTAATGCCTCTGTTGTTTTGAAGTTCTTGAAGAAATTCTCTTGTGATCTAAAGCTACTCATCTTAGACAAGCAATTTGCTCCTGCGTGACAAGAACATTTCATAAGGTTCACATTGGCTTAAATAAAAATTAAAGTCAGACGCCAGTCCTTAATCTCTTTTTAGTTGCATGAAGTAAGCTTGCAAAAGCTGGACAAACCACTGCCCGTTTACTCTCCTCCTTTATCTCAAGCAACAACAAAATTCCTGAGCTGGGCTTCAGCTAAAGAAAAAAAATTATTCTCCCTGATAATCCGTATTAAAACACGGAATGTGGAATCATTTCCTTCCCTGACCTAAGCTGGCCATCGGTTCACACCATAACACAGAAAGACCATTTCACTTAATTATCAAGCCAATTATCTGTGACTTTTATTTTTGTTCTGCTAAATGTACGATTCCTTCCTGTTAACCTACCATCAAAATTTGCCTTCAGATAATGAGTTGCTTCCTTGGACTTCAATAGGCGTAGAGCATGTGAAAGGCTCTTTGCTGGGCAGTATCCTGGCGGACAGGATGACATGGCTACAGGTTGTACAGAATGTGTACATTTTTGCCTTTTGATTTCAGTGAGCCTATCTTTGCTGTATTGCGAAGCACACTAGATAGGGACCAATTTGATTTTATCAAAATTTTCATTACAGGTATCCCAGATAAGTCCCTGTTTACTCCTCTGTATTCTAGGCTAAATTTAATCCTACTCTTTAAATCTCTTTTAATAGCTAGCCCACCCCTCTGTGCCTCATTTAAGTTTTCCCCTTTTCATGTGGCCCAATTAACAGATATAATACCGTCTTACTTTTCCCTGTTACATCTCTTTAATATGTCCTACCATTCTTTTTATTTCCTTCCACTATTTTTTTTTTTTTTTTTCAAATTTCTCTTGATACCAAATTAGGTTTTTCACTGAACATTCCTCAGTTGCTCATAGACTCAGATTTTTCTTGCTTAGTGACAGCTAATTCAAAACTCATCAATGGGCCAGACTGAGCTGGTCATTGCACTGAAATTCCAGACAATTCTGTTGAAGTCAGCTGAGTAATTCTGAAATTTTTGGTGGTATAAATGAAATCAAAGCCTGCCATAGTTTGAGTAAGTAGCCTATTATATGCTCAGCAAGAAGCAAATCTGAAAGTCCAGTTTACTGTTGTGGATTACTTCCTTGTTACGATTTAACTGGAGGATAGGGTATGTTTGTTCCCCAGTCATGGAGATATGAGGACAACAAAAATGCCTACTTTTGTAAATTCCTGACATGTGCTAGCATAGCACTCAGTACCGGAAACTTCATCTTCCAATGTCTGAGCACTCAGCTATCTGTTAGTTGTCACTGAAGGAAATTATCTGGCCAGATCCTTCACGTTTTAGGAAGGTGGATCTTTCAGTAGTATAATGAGTATTTAGACACATAAAGGAGGAAAAAATCCAGACCATAAAATAACCAAAAAATAGGAATGATGTATTTCAATGATGTAAACCCTGCTGATCTGCCTTGAACTTCATCTGCTGCCATAAAGTTCAGTCAGGTGCTCTTTGACTCGTTTTGAAGCCCGTTGTATCAGTTGATTTGGAACAGTTTGGAATTTCTTGTGTGATCTTGTGCAAACACACCCTTGAAATTTTTATAATCAATTATCTTATCTGTATCTTACCTCATGGCAGGTGAAGCGCAGTTTCATACCATCAGGATGTAGATGTCATATTTCTAATATTTTTGATATGATTTCATGCTTTAATATTTAACAATATTTTACTAGGTGTCAGGTACAAATATTTAATAATTATTCAATTTTTTTTCCTGTAACTTGACAAACTTCTGTAAAAACATCACTGTCTTACCTTATTGCCTCTCTGGCTAGTTTATTTTGTGATAGCCTTGTCCAAACTTGCAGATGTCTTAGAGCTGGTATGTATGTAGAAGATTATGTAAAGAGACTGAAAAGCAAATTACAGTAAATCAAAATGTGTTTAAAAAACTAACAAGGGAAACAAAGGATTGTGCTTTGGAATTCAATATAAAAAACCTGGATATGCACTAGCTAATTCTCATTAATAACATCTGATTTTATTTTTTGTCTCTTAAGGTAAAACTGGCCACGCCGAGGCTGTACGAGTAGTGTATCAGCCAGAAAACATCAGTTTTGAGAAACTGCTCAAGGTCTTCTGGGAGAATCATGACCCGACACAAGGTAGAGTGATGAGTGAGCCAGTATTTAATTATCTTACTAATTACAGCTGGGATAATTAGTGTTTGAGCTGCATGGAAGAGATGAACCTTGAAATCACACTGGAGCTCAAGAATATGATTGCAGACATTTATTGACAGAGAAAGAGAGGAAGAGAGAGAATGAGAGTACAGAAACTCACAATACCCCTCCTCCTTTACAGCTGTCTGTGCTGAGAAAATTCCCACAGAGAGGCACAGTAGACAATAGATTTTTTTTTTTTTCAGCTTCAAATATGACAATTTCTTCTGTAATGCTATCTTTTGTCTCTTAAATTAAAGCATATTTCTTTGCAGCTTCAGAGCTGGCCATTTTATTTGTGCCGAGGACCTTTATCCTTCATAAAATTTTTTGTTTGTTTTATTTGCCAGTGGCAGTGAATATCTTTTATGATTAGCAAAAGAAGCAACAAAAAGATGTAAGAGGTGGCGTGTTGTGACACCAGCAGAGCATTCTGGCTATTTGCCTTCTTCAAAGCTTCTGATTTATCTTTCTTGGAAGAGGTTTTGTGATGACATTGTACACATCTGTGCAAACAGAAATGAGAAACTGTGTTGAGAAAACATTTCACATGTTTATGTAGTTTCAATAAACATCATGCTTTCCACCATTTTCCAGAAATATTACACGCAGTAACTCATTTCAATATTTTAACAGCGATCATAATTATGCCACTTGTTAGCACATCTGGGAATGAAAAATGCAAATGATACCTACAAAATGCAACACCACCCTGGGAAGCAGTAACTTTGAGGAAATCCAGGGGCTGGTGTGGTTAAGTGCCTTCCACTGGGCCCAGAGTGCAGTGGAAAATCAAAAAATGGCTATTGCAGCTCCTGCCTATATGAAAAGGGAAACATTAGCCTGGGGGAAGGTACTTTCCGTACAGTTTCAGGACACTTTGTGTAGAGTCTGTCTTGACATACCAAGGATTATTTAAAGACATTGCTGGGAATTCAAAGGAAGAACAGAAAAAGAACATAGAGCCTAGAAAACTGGCCTGGTGCTGTGAATAAACACGTTCAACTAGTTGAGATATGACACACCTTGTACCTGATAGTGAGATTGGCAGCCCAACCACTGGTGAGCCACAGCAAGATCCAGGAGCTGCATGTTGAAGTTTGGAAAGCTCCACCTTGGAACTTGCAGCTCCCAGTGTAATTAAGCTCTTTTTCCATCACCAGCATTTTGAGTCTTTAAAATGAGGCCATTTATCATTTTAAAAGAGGTGGTAGATTCAATTCATGAGAAGAAATTCTGTGTCTGTGTGTCAAGTGCGCTGGCCTGTACTGGGATGTGCTGATTTATGCAACCCCTTCCTTTGTCCTTGTGTTGAGAACAATGTGCCTGCACCATCCTTGAAACTCTCGCTGATCTGCTTTGAGGCTGTGACCATCTCACATCATTCTTCAGGGCCTCTGTGGTTTGCTTGTAGGGTTCAGGAAGGCAGTTCTTTACCCCATCCTACCACTGTTTGATTTTAGGTCTTTTTTTTTGTTCTTTTTCCTTTGGATCATCAGCGGTTGGCTGTAACCTGACCTCTTAGTAATGGGCTGCTCGTTTGGATATAGCACAGAGAATCCCATTTCTAAATAATTGCTCCAAGTTTATAAGCTGGGATTCATCCTTAATGCCAGACCTTGGAACTAGTGACCAGGACTATAGGATTTTTTGCCTTCCAGAGCAGCAGTCCCTGCTGAAATGCTCTGGGAAACTACCACCTGACCAGTTCTCTGCCACTGCTGTAGCCTTGGCTTTGAGAGCATCTGGTTGGCCTTTGTCTGTGGCACATGGGCAATGTCTCCAAAGGGCTTCAGTGCATTAGGCTGAAAGAAGTGCGTGTGCTGGACGTAATGCAGTAGTTATGAGAAATAGGTCTCATCAGATGAAGCTGTGATTCCATCTGGCTTTAAAGCAAAGCAGTATCATGAGTTTATATCTCTGTATTCACTTTGTATCCTCACATAACCCAGGTTCAGAATAGTTCCCGTCTCTAATTTCAGAAGAGTGGATGCTGGCAGATGTATGATTCACTCCTTGATTTCTGGCAACTGGGGAAACATCACCTAATTAGCCCGGGCACAGAGCCACACTAATGTGGCTGTATTCCTTCTGGGATGTAAGCTAATATCTCCGCATGACGCTGCGCTGTGTGGATACCCAAGTCATTCACAGCTACCTCAGGCATCTACGTGGCTCTGCGGTGCCTGGTGTAGGCAGAGCTAAGCCTCCATCTAAGCCTGACTCAGTAGAAGTTCCAAATGGTTCTTCCATGATAATTTGCAAAAAGTGAGAGCATCACTTTAACCACAGAGATGTTCGCAGCCGCTGAAGCTCTTGTGTCCTCAAGACTTGGCTGATGTGGACAGATTGCTTTACCTATGCATTTTTATCGTTGCTTAGTGCGAAACTCTGTTCAAGCCATTTGCAAAGCTCATTACTTCTCTACCCCTTTCTTAGTTTGAGAAAAACTAAGCCACAAGGTCCCAAGTGCGAGTTTCTTTATTTTCTAAGATAGGGATATTTTCTAAGATAGGGATTGTATGCTTGTATACCTTCCTCAGGTGTGCACAGTTAGCAGCAGAAGGTTTGTAAGGTGGAATTGTTTCTTCACCTTGATTTGTACTTACTCCCTGCTTTTATCATGCTATGGGAAAAGTGGTTTTCTGTAAGGATACTGAAAGTGAGAATTATCTCTCTGACCTGTGATATTTTTCTTCTTTCCTGAAATTCTGCTGTGTGCAGAGTCTTACTTAGCCAGCCTTATGGGAATGCAGCTTGGTCTGTCAAAGAGAAGGTTTTTACTAAGCAGTTAAATTAGGAAGATTTCTTATTCATGAAATTCAGCACAGTCCTTAGATGAATTCAATGTCTGATACAGCGAGCGAGCTCTGGACTTTTTGAGTACAGTGCTCACTCAGAAGTGTAAAATCTTTGTCTGTGGCACTGCCATATCTTTCCCCCAGAAGTCAGGTTAATGCCGTTGAAGCCCTCATATCCCCACAGAGACAATGGACTTGTCTAATTGCTCTAATGTCATTAAAAATCAAATATGGAAATATTCACGTGTATTGTTTCAGATTCTGTTGCAATTAAAGACCTTTCAAATATCGATCTAGGTGGTACCAAGTTGCTAAAGGGTACAGACTGGCAGGCCTGTCTTTCACTGTTGTAAGAGCATATTAATATTCAGAAGTTCCTGCTTTCCAAACAGTTGGACCTCCTGCCTTCAAGATGAGGCTGACATCTCACTGGGATTCGAGGTTTCTCTGGGAGGCAGCCTGGCTCTTGTTTCATGAAGCTCTTGAGTCTGAGTATTGTACAGAAGACTACTGAAAAGCAAGAACCTTTGATCAGCCAAACAGCCTGTGAGTTGAAAGAGATGCTCCCAGATGAGCATCTCCTAAGTGTGGGGCCCTGCTAAAGTCCTCCTTGACTATTAATTTAGGCTGTATTTTATAATTCATTACATTTGGGATACTGAAAAAGCAACAAACAAACCCCAACTTCTGCCAAGTGACATATGGTTGTCATCTCTGTTCAGCCTCCACTGCACAGATCAGCATTTCTTCTCTCCTAGGAATAATCCTATCTATAAGAGGAATGCTCTGTACAGCTCTAGAAGTGCTTGAGGTGGTTGCTTCTTTGTGACTGAAAGAGAATGAATGTCGTGTGCTGAAAATACTGCGGAAGAATCTTACAGCTATTCACTTTGAACATCATTTTGTCTTTCTAAAGTATACAGAGGTGCAGGGCAGCTTCTGTATGGCCCTGTTTTTGCACTAAAGGAGCAGTTCTCAGAGCCTTCCAGATTTTTTAGGTGTCAGCCTGGCCATCTCCTCTAAATTGCATCCTTACGATGGATCGGCTTCCACCTCCACGCTGTGTGTCTAGGGGGATGTGGACTTGCAGCCCATCAGGTTGTGTTGTGCCTCAGCCTGCTTTCAGAATTGCTGAAAGCTAATCTTTGACTTAATGGTTAGGGGAACAAAAGCCATTTTCTTCTCTCTTCTTGACTTGCCGGTAGGTTGCCACCACTTTCTTTGTGCTGACACCGACAATCACAAAGTTCTCTGATCAAGCTCAAAACTAACCCTGTACGAGCTGAAATGCAGCTTTGAACCAGGTCTCCCATTGCCAGGAGTAGGAGTGCTAGCGGGACTGCCCTTCTGGCACCAGCAGTGCCCATCCGTGTGTGAGCCAGTTGGGAAACCCAACCTTGCTTATGTTCAGGGAAGAAGATGTCATATTTTATCTGATCAGAAAGTTTGGCAGCTCTGTGGGGAGTCAGAAACTATTTCTCCAAGCCTTTGGAATCTGTCTGATGCCAGAGGAGTCTGTCTGTCATGGTGCAAGTGGGATTCCTGTTAAGCTTGCTACTGATCATGATTGTCCTGATCGCGTGTACGGCTGAAGTCCTGCATGTGTCAGAGATTTCAGCCCAATCTAGGGCCACTTTAAAGGAAGATTACTTGTTCCTTTCAAGAGCTGTGCGTTTCTTTTTAGCAGAAGACAAAACAAATGCTATTTCTTCCTCTTGAAAAAATATTTGGGGCAAATTGAAAATCCACTCACCTCCTTTAGCTCCTTCCTCTGTTGAATCCAATCCAAAACCAGTGCTCGTTTTGCTAGTTCTGCTCCCTGTATTTATCAAGGGTACCCAATCCTTCCCAGCTACAACTACAGTGCTCTGGGGCGAGCCCCCTTTTACACAAATCATATCCTTTTTCATTGCTGCATCTGGCTTTTTGTGTGTGTTTCTGACAGTGGAAGGAGCTGAGGGGAAGGCAGGACGCACAGCCTCAGCAGCCCTCTGACAGTGGGGTCAAGGGCAAAGATGCCCATGGCCACACTGCCTAGGAGCTTCTGGAAAATTACTTTTAGCCATATTGATTCCCCGAGCGTACAGAGAGCCAAAGTTACTGGTAAGTAATCTCATTTGTCCTTTCTGTCATGAAGAAGTCCTTATCTCGCCTGTGTTTGTGCAGGAAATGCAAGCAGAACTGATATTTTTCCAGCAGTTGAGGACCATCTGCACTACAACAAGCTTGTCACCTGCCAAGTTCATTCAGAACACCTCTTAGTCCATATGTCTTGTGTATCCACGATAAAGAAGAGATGCATGAGCTGTTTCTCCTCCCTGTGACCTTCCAAACAGTTTGGCATTTAGCCTCAGTGCTGATACATGAATTCTCCAGATTAATATCTGGTTTTCGTTGTGCTGACCCGTTTTAGTTGCAGAGGGTATATTTATTTCTCACCAGTTTTGAAGGACTGTGCTTTTTTTAGACATTGCATAAGGAATCTATCATCTCCAAATAATTAAAATTAGACACTAGAAATGACATTGTATTGCTAATGAGCAGATGTGTCTACTTATACCAGTGGAAGAACAGCTGTACACATAAAAAATGCTACAGCGACCCTACACCCGCATTATGTATTCTGGTACAGGCCTGTAACTTCATTTAGAGATTAAAAGGAAAAAAATAATCTCTCTAAGTAAAATATAACTATTTTTGATAATTTTTTTTTACATTTCTGTGAGTCTCTTCCCTGTATGATTTGAATGAAATTTGCAAGTCTCAGATTAAAGCACAAAACACCTTTGTATTATTTCAAATGTTATTAAGAGCCCTGATTATTACAAGGTGTAACAAAAAATGGTAGAAATACAAATCCATTGTCACCAGACATATTAAAGATATTCAGAATAGAATTACAGACCCCCTAGGGAGCCATTCCTGGTCCCATACTCTCCAATATTTTCATTAATGACTTCGAGGATATAGTGGAGAGGATACTAATTAAATCTGTGGTAAAGACGATGCTAGGAGGCTCTTGGAGGAAACGAATAAAACCCAGCTCTGTGCTGATAAATTAAAAAAGCCATGGAAATCGATGTGCTGAGACACAATAAAGATAAATGTGTATTGGTTCAAGCAGCACTGAATACTCAACAGTAGAAATATGCGCTGTGTGGATTGTTTGATGGGAAACAGTGTCATAGAATCACAGAATGGATTGGGTTGGAGGGGACCATAAAGATCAGCTACTTCCAACCCCCAAGCAGTGTCTTCTGCTGCCTTCACATCCTTCAAACTCCTGCTCTTGCCAATGAAATCTCGGTGGTGGGACATACTTGACTGATGTCTAGCTATCCCACCAGCAATCAATTTAGTGGCCCCCTGTCTGTAATCCGTTCAGAAATACCAGTGGTCTACACTTTTTGCAAAGCAGTAAAGCCAGTAATGCTTCATCACTACTGCACTTTGCGACTTCCTTTCTTTCATGAACTGAAATGGCTAATGATGTTCCCGTTCTTTGTCCTTTCTCTAGAACTAAACATGCATTAAAAATAAATACTTATTATAAGGCTGTTTTGCGTCCTCAGGAATTTCAGCTGACATGACCTTATTTGCATATTAGACTCCTTTTATCCATGCAAATTAGAATAGACTTTTTCTGACCTAAATTTCCAGTTTAGGAGCTGTTGTTTTCCATGTCACAGTGAGAAGCTGAGATTTGACTTTGCATCTTTTTTAATGAGGGGGAGTATTAGCCAGTGCAGTGCTTGCAGAGAAGGCTGAACAGTTTGCATGCTGAAGTGAATCAGTTCTGGCTCAAGGGCAAAATTCCTTCTGGACTCTGATTTCTTCTTCATTTTAGAAGTAGTTCTAGCTTATTTATTTCATATATGACAACAATATGTTATCCAGAACTACTAAAAGCTAACTTTGCCTTGCTAAGATCAGTCAAATGCAGCCTTGAATATGAGAAGAGCTGTGGCATCAGTCTTTTATTCCATTGAAGATGACACAGTGACTATTATGCCGAGGGAAACATGCACCTGAAGGCATTCCTTTTGTTCATAATTTCTATATCTGCTAAGAAAAACTTTGGAAAATGCTCTTATTCTGTTTCTGTCTTTCTTGGGGTCACTTCTGCATTATTTCACGCTTATAGCGTAGGTGTGGCTGTAACAGAGGAGAGGAAGAGGAAGGTAAGGGGAAGGGAATCTTCATTTTAATTCAGGTTTGTTCATTTGTTCATTAAGTTCTGAAGGAAAATCTGGACTTCTCAATGCTTGACTGTCATCAGCAGCTTTCAAATTTCAAAGAAGTAAAAGGGCATCTGGCGTGAATAACAGCAGCTACGTTTGCATGTGCATTTACAGAGTTAGAAAAGAGCAACCTAAGAAGGTCTTCTTCTGCAGAATTTTGTGATGGGCTGTTTCAGTCTTTATAGGACTGAAAACAATAGACAAAGTAAAAAACAAAATAATACCAAACATTCTTTTCTTCTTTAAATAACCCACTAGTGAATTTACTGTACTCAGGTCTAGAAATCTGAGGCACTGAAGCATGACATCATTAATCATAGTTTGTGGTGGTTATTAGTAGGCTTTTAATCTTTGTTTTCATGTATAATTAGGTACAAGAGGTCAAAGCCGACTCTGTTCTAAACAACAATATTTTCAGTGAATGACTGTTTTTCTCTGCCTGCAATTTTCTCTCGCATATTTATAAGAGCATACTTGTCTGTGTTTGGAGAGAGCAGCGTCCCATGAGTTTAGCTGCCGATAAAAGCAAATGACAGCACTGTTATTTTTATTATCTCTAATTATTTTTATTACTATTGCAATAACACCTGGTGGATCATAGTAGGTTTAGATTCATACTGCTAATACATGCCTAAATTTAGGCAAGACATTAGTGAGCAGCGGCAGATAAATGAAGAGAAAGGAGAAGGCACATAAAGAAAACAATAACGGATCTGTGAGATTCCACTGCTGAGCTGTATATAATACCTGATCAGAATTTCTGCATTTCTTAATTACATTTTCTCATTTTATCAGTAGATGTTCAGCTTTCTGTAAGCAACGCAACAGAGCTCATCCATGAAGAAACGAGGCAATGAAGGCCCCACTCAGATGCCTACGCAGAAATGCCTATTGCCACACCAGATCCTGTGCATTCTGCCTGTCAGCTTTGCTTTAGAGGGTGTGGGCTCCCGTGTGCCTCACGTCATGTCCTCCAGGCTCTTGCTCCGCACATCTATTCGGTGTTGAATGCTCCCTAGACTTTAGGTTGGGTACCTCTGACCAGCATAGACGTGTCAGGTGGGATAAATCTTGAGGTAAAGCCGCCTAAATGTAGATATTTCCATAGGAATGGGGTGGCTCAGCTTCCATGACCGTCCCGTCAGTGGAAGTCTGGTCAACACAGTTGACTCGCCCCAAGCATGTGTGTGTGGTCAGCTTTTGGTTGCCTAAAAGTGGAAGCTTACTTCCAGCTGCATCAGTTGCATCAAGTTGTTAAAAGATACGACTTTCACTCCTGCCCCAAGTTCATCCGGCCCTGAGAAAGATTTTTAAGAGAAGTCGCCTCTGAAAGGGCCTAAAACCTTGTCAAAAGCTAATCATTCCGCTTTTGATTTAACTTAAGCAAAAAAAAAAAAAATTACTCTGCAATAAGTTCAATGCCATGAAGGATGACTCGTATATATTCACCGTTCCATTTGCCTGTGCTGTGCACTAGTGGTAAAAATGTATTTTTAATTAACAGTTAGAAATGGATTAAAACTCCTGTCTTCCAGTAGCGTTTAATGTGTTGTGAGACTCATAAAAAGATGAACTATGGTTTTACGTGGGCTCGGGTAGATCGTGCATTTTATTCAAAGGTCAAAGAGCATTCAAAAATGCATTTAAGCAATGTTATGTGTGAATTAAATAATAATCAAGCATATAGGGAACTCTCTCAAAGTCTTGAGACTTTCTAATTGTGTAAAATATTTGAACTATCTTGAGAAGCAGTTCAATGGATTTTATAAGTACAGAATAATAGTGCTAATAACAAGCAAAGGGAATAGGTTAGAGGTACAGCCTCAGTGAGTATACTACTGTTATTTTGCTTTGGTTGTAGCAGCATGTTGGCCATCGTGGTGGGAGCAGACAAGATTTCTTGTTGCAGAAAATTTGTGGCAGAATTCATCGCATTCCCACAAAACGTTATTGCTAACAGTGATGGAGTGTGTTCTCCTGTGTGTCCGTGCTTCAGAGTATCTTGTGGCATTAATGAAGAATCTGTTGTCTGAAGAAATTCTCTGTTGTTTCATACAGGGAGTGTTGTACTGACTGTCATCCACAAAGCTCATTTACACTAGCACTGGCAATCCTAAGGAAGTATTTCGTGATGTCTTTGCCGCTGGAGATACTCAATATCGAATGAGACAAGGCCATGGGAAACCTACCTTAGCTCACGCTACTTTGAGGAAAGGGGTTGGAGCAGAGACCTCCACAGGTCCCTTCCAGCATCAGAAAATCTGTGATTCTGTTTTAGCTTCAAATATGCACCAGAAAACCTGGTAATCTTGTGGTTTGATGAAGATTGGAGAAAAAAAAAGGTATTTTCACCAGACACTTTTCTAGCTGAAGAAAGTTTTAAAAAACATTGTTGTAGACAAAGATGTTCTAAGTATATATACAAGTCAGAATTTATAGGGAGAGCTGGTATTTTGTCTTGATCCCAAAGCAAAAGACCGAAAAATCCTTCTTGACACTGAAAACCTTTAGTATCTAAAGCTTTGGAAAGCTTGTTTCCTATTGACAGCATGTTTCCTTTAGTACCTGCAAACTCATTATTGCATTGTAACCTTCTGAAGAAGCTCTTCCATATTTCATTTATCCTTCCTGCACTCCAGCACCTTGAAAATCGTCAAGAACTCTCAATCCACAGCACAGTAGCTAACTTCTTTTCTATTAACATTTTTCTCCTTTAATCATATGCTATAAAGAGTTTTACTTTCCCTTGGCAACTTTTAAACTGTATGGATGTAATCATTACAGTGAGTGATGACATCAAGCCAGGGTGACTTGGTGCAATTGATTTTTACTAAATAATTATATGATGAGCTGAAGGAAGGAATTTTATTAGTCTTAACTCAGCAAGCATTGACTGGGAGAAGGAAAATGACCAATCAGTGTATCAGGTTTCTGTGGGTATAAGAAAATAAGTGACAGCTGCAGAGAAGCCTATAAATCACAGAAAAAAAGTTATGGTAAAAATAAGAGCTATGAACTGCCCTTTAAAATTTCACTGGGTAGCACAGAAGAGAGTAACAGGCTTCAGTCATTCATCTCCATTTTGCTTGGGATCCTCTGAGAAAAGCAAGGTTGACTAATGATTACTACATTTTTTTTTTTATACTTTTTAAATGGAAAGACTATAAGAAGTGTTGTGTAAGTATTTCTTTCAAGTCATTAGAGGGTTGAGTCCTCAGAAGAAATTCCTGATTTAGCCAAAAAAAACCAAAGTATATTTTGTTTCAGCCTTTCATAGGAAATATATTCAAAATTCAGTCTGGAAAGATCCTGAATGTTTGCAATGAATTCACCATCGCTAAAGCAAATAAATAAATAGATCAATAGAAGTATAGTACTGGGAGATACATGCTTTTATTTACAGTTTGGATTTACCTGTTTCTTGCTAACCTTAAGATACCCTGGAGTTAGACAGGAAGGACAATGACCTACCTCAGAAGCATCTCAGTATAAGCTCAACCTTAGCATAACAGCAGGATAGCTGCCCTAAAGGACCAACTCTGGCTCCAGCCAAGAAGACACGATGGCTTTCACAAGGCATTGAAATATGAAGGTACAAGCACTGACCAGCTGCACAGAAGCAGGGATGTTTTCATGTGTTCTGATCATTTGAACCAAGGAATGATCAGAATGATCAGTGTTGGCTTCTTTGATACCAAAGAAAAGACAGGAGGCCCAGACTAAGTCATTCCTATGCAAGTGCTTCAGGTGATATCAAAGTGCTGGTATAAGGGTTTTTTTTGGAGCCATTTCTTTGACTATTATCTACATTTTGGCAAATCATAATTTAAGCAGTGGCAGTCTACATCTGTGTTTGCATTGCATGACACTTGCAACCTGGGAATTGTGCCTCTTGCAGAAAATGGGACAGCATCACAGCTGCTTGTCCTTTCCATCCTGTGGCCATAAATTTCTGCTCCTCCTAGTTATCAGGCTTAGTCAGAGCAAGCACACAGCTCTTTAGGGCATTTTTTGATTAATTGGTGTTCTAATCTCTGCTGGCACAGTGAGGAAATTTTGTGGTCTCCAGAGTGGTCCAGGCTGAGAACCACTGAGATACTTCGTCAGCCAACGTGAAATTCCCAAATATGATCCGTGCCCAAGGTCTGAACACATTTAGAGCTCCAAATGCCCTCATCCACACTGGTTCTCTAGAGACAAGAGCTTACGAGGACTGGCTAATGCTCACACAGGCACTGTGCTTTGGGCTTGTGCTCTCTGGCACCATGCAGCCTTATCTAAAACCATGAAATTTTCTATCTTGCCAGAGGAATGCAAACTCTGTGCTTTTCTATCAGTTCTAAAATCAGCCTCTCTACCTAAACATCCCTTTGATGAGAGATTTTTAGGTTATCTTCAGCATGGAAGCTGATTTTCTTTGCCTCAGGTATCAACAGCAAGTGCCAGCCTTTTGACTCCAGGATATGTTTGTTCCCATTACTGATGGATGTGTTCCTGATCTCCTGGTCAGAGAGACAGATATTTGCATTTTTGCCAGTCACGGTCTTGCAACCTTTGGCATTTGTAAAATGCAGCGAGATGAAACGGAGTGATCCTGCAAGCTTCGGGCTAGCCAAAGGGGTTCTGGATCCTGTGACACCCAACGTGGAGCTCGAGGAGTTGTCTCTGAATCTTCTTAAATCAGGTGAAAATCAGGTAAATCACCTAGCCTTTGGCTTCCTTTGCCTCCTGGCAGGAACATCAAGTAGCCCTTGAAACTCTGCCTGGTTGTCTCTAGTTACACAAAGTCTAATCAACATTGGGAACAAGTCCCCCAGGTGTGCTTTTGTGACCACACGCACCAAGTATGATGGGACAAGTAAGATGACATTCTGCTCAGGTCCTGAGAAGCTTAAACTACCTGCTGGGAAGAAATGGACTTGATATCAGTGTATCTAACGGTTATCACAGCTGAGGATGAAGGGTATTTCAGTGTTCCATTCTTTCATTGCAAAGTTTCTCGAAAAGTTGGTGAAGGTCTTACTGTCAGAGATCTTATCTCCCAATGGTAATACATTTTGTTAACATCTTAAAGAAGCAGCGTGGTTATCATCTCAGCCTAGAATGAAAGTTCAGGAAGTTCAGGCCCTACTGACAGTTCTCCCCATGTATTATATCCTTCTGGAAAAGAGATTTCCACTGGCTTGTCCATGAATTCTATCCCAAGTTTGGCAGGTTTTGCACACAGAGTGACTTCAAGGCGACTGTAGCAGAACAGCTAGAGGCAATCAGCGTTCCTCTGTGCAGAATATCCTGCTGTACTGGAGGTGTTCCACTGATGTTGTGTAGGAATGATTCCTTCTTCCAGTAATGGAGGTTTACACAAACCTGGTTCACTGCTTCGATTTGGATTTAAAAGAAAAATTATATGCATCTCTTAAAAATGGAATTTGCTAAAAATGGAGTCTGGTACAGGTGGAAAGAAATAAATTTCCTCTTCAAGGGTCCAAATAATGTATTCTGATAAAACTCTTTGTAGAGAATTTTGGGAAGTTAGATACTGAAATGCATCCATTAGTGATAATAAATATTGCTTTAATCGATCCAATCCAAAATGTCATAGAATCATAGAATCACAGAATGGCTTGGGTTGGAAGGGACCTCAGAGATCATCTAGTTCCAACCCCCCTGCCGTGGACAGGGCTGCCAGCCACTCGCTCACTAGATCAAACTGCCCAGGAACCCATCCAGCCTGGCCTTGAACACAGCCAGGGATGGGGCAGCCACAGCTTCTCTGGGCAGCCTGTTCCAGCGCCTCACCACTCTCTCAGGGAAGAATTTCTTCCTGATGTCCAACCTAAACCTCCCCTCTTTCAGTTTTAGCCCATTCCCCCTTGTCCTACCATTATCCACCTGTGCAAAAAGTCGGTCCCCCTCCTGCCTGTAAGCTCCTTTCAAGTATTGGAAGGCCACAATGAGGTCTCCCCGGAGCCTTCTATTTACCAAGCTGAACAATCCCAACTCCCTCAACCTTTCCTCACAGGAGAGGTGCTCCAGCCCTCTGACCATTTTGGT
>VXAV01001929.1:417985-575426 GCA_013399715.1 Alectura lathami
CTCCATGATCTTCCCAGGCACAGACGTGAGGCTCACCAGCCTGTAGTTCCCCGGGTCTTCCTTTCTCCCTTTCCTAAAAATGGGAGTGATGTTTCCCTTTTTCCAGTGACCAGGGACCTCGTCAAAAGCCTTGCTCATTTTTCTGTAAAAATGTAACAAAAAATAGTGGTCTTTCATAGAATCATAGAATCACAGAATGGTTTGGGTTGGAAGGGACCTTAAAGACCATCCAGTTCCAACCCCCTGCCATGGGCAGGGACACCTCCCACCAGACCAGGTTGCTCAGAGCCCCATCCAGCCTGGCCTTGAACACTGCCAGGGAGGGGGCACCCACAGCCTCTCTGGGCAACCTGTGCCAGTGTCTCACCGCCCTCACAGGAAAGAAATTCTTCCTAATATCTAGCCTAAATCTCCCCTCTTCCAGTCTGTGGCCATCACCCCTCGCCCTGTCGCTCCATGCCCTTCTGAAGAGTCCCTCCCAGCTCTCCTGTAGGCCCCCCTTTGGGTCCTGGAATGCTGCTAACCGCTATCAGGTATTCAAAGTCCTTTCAAATCTCAATTTTTTTTTAATGTCTTATTTTACTTTGCAATAGATGTCACGAGTTTAAGTGAATTCCTGTTTAATTACCTTGGAACTTGAAGGCAGGGTGAATGACTTGAGGCTTATGGAGATTATTTATTTTGTCAGTTGTATTTATTATAAACTTAGAACAAATGTTATGATTTCAATGGAACCATTCTGGTACACAGAAGAATAGAGTTTGACTTGTCTCAGCAGAGAACTTTTTTGGAATCCAGTGGGCATCCAGTGTAGCTGGAATCAATGGTGGCAAGTTGGCAACCTCTGATAAGAATGGCTTTTTATTTAGCAGTACACAGTGTCTTCCAGTACCTTTAGCATCTTTATTAAATTAATTTTTCATATTTTCTCATTCTTATCTGAAGCCTAATGTGCATAACCATGGTATTATTTTAACACAGAGAGACAGCGCTGCGTGACACACAAAGTAAGAATGACAGTCCGGGGAAGGAAGGAAAGTTAACTACAGATGGCATGGTGGAATTTTCAGATAGCCAGGCAGAGATCATTTTTGATTTAGTGGCATTTCTTTCAGACAGGGACAAGATTGTTAAGCTCAATCATCCTACCACAGTTGTTTAGTAAATTGAATTTCCTGCCTTGTTTGCTACTCATTGAGTTAGTGAATCTCAACAAGTAAGAGTTGCCAGAGGGTTTTAAAAAATCAGTGATGGACCCTTGAGAAGTAAGTTTGCACATGTGAAGTACATTACAAATAATGACAGTAACGGTGGTACTTGATTATGTCTATACACATGGAATTTATTTCATTTTAGTATCTTGTAGTCTGTGTGGCTTAGGCAGACAATGCATTTGCTACTTATCGTGGGAGATCTAGGTACAAGTTGATTTAAGCAACAAGTGAAAATAAATGACATTTTAGCTTTAGTAATTGTTCACAGTAAAACTAACCCAGTTATGCAATTTTGGCAAGAGCCTTCTCTTTGAGGATATTTCCCCATTTGCATTTTTGTAAATCAGAGTCAATTCTCTTAGTATTCTCTTCAGTAAATGAATTAAAGCCATCACTTTCCTATCGCTATGCAATGGTTGCGCGTGCACCTGTTAAATGATCGTGTTTGCCTTCTCACTCAGAGCACCATGAACAGGAACTCATGCTAAAGCACCCTCTTGAAATGCATGCTAGAAACTGGCATACTGTGCAGCGATTGTCCATTTATAGAGGTTTTTGTAATCTGCTCCCTAGTCAGTTGTCAAGCAGTCTGTTAAGCAATAAATAGATCCGTAGAATGCTAATGCTAAAGCACAAACATCAATCAGCATTAATGTATCCTGGCAAAACTAATGCTTTACTGCCCTGTATTCATTTTAGGCCAAACTGTTCACTCCCAATGGCTTTACAGGAACTTTCTAGCACCCTGAAATAACTTGTAAAGAAATAAGCAAAGTATTGTGTGCTTTGCAGACCGTACTATTAAGAATTGATGAAGAATGTAGTTGTTGTTCTTGTGTGTAGTAAAGTAGCATTTTAGTCCTTAAAGTGTAACCCAAATAATGTGAAAACTCTGTAATATTTATCAGAATCACGTTCACTCGTATATACTGTTGGTCACTGAATGTACTTTTGTTTAATTGTGTCTTTTAAAATATTTCTGCGTCTTTTACATCATAAATGTTTCAGCCAGCTTTCATTTGGTTAACGTACTGCCCTTTAAACCATTCTTCTGTTTCCTTAGAAAAGATAAAAGGATAAAAGTTACCGTGTTTTAATGAGTAGTATTATGTTGATAATCACATGCAGGTTACAAATAGAGTTTAGCAGAGAGAACATACGTGCTTTTGATTTATTCTTCTGCCAGACTCCAAAAAGGTGTGTAGCGGTTGCAGTTCCTAGGCATTACTCCCTCTAAAATGGTGCTAAAACAGTCAGACTTCTCTGAACCTTTTTTAGCACATTTCTCTGTCAGTCTCTTTTGGAATTAAGACTTTGTAAGAGTCATGTCTTCTCTTCGTAAGTAGTGGTGGTGGCAGGAATTAATAACTTTGCTCCAGACTTAATTCAGCAGTACATGCATATTAGTCTTCTTGCTTTGTGAAAAGAGGAGAATGGCTAGTTATCTCCATGGGTATTTTGAACCTTTCTCTCATTAAGATGTAATCCTCCAGCACAAGAAAATTTGTAAGCACTTGGTAAAATCAAAGTTTCATTTATAGCATTTGCATGGTTCAAAATAAATATTTTAAAAGTACCTTGATTACAGTAACTGCAGCTTGATTATTTAAGGTTTTACATCTGTATTTGACAACTGTGTGATTTAACAAAATGTAAAATACTCACATTTCATTTGCATGTCATTTAAAAGGAGATAATTGTATTGAATCTCCTCAGGAACATTCAAAGAAAGACTTGGACTTCCTAAAAATACCTACTGAGTGTGCATGTAAGAGACAGTGCTAACCCAGGTGGATGGAAAGTCCTAATTCTAAGTCTGCTGAACTCACACATCGCAACCCAGTCACCTGGTGGCACGACTCTCATGGGGTGGTGTGTTTCCTCTCTCTCCAGGAATGCGACAGGGTAATGACATTGGCACACAGTATCGCTCGGCCATCTACACATTTTCAGAGGAACAGATGGAAGCTGCCTTGAAATCTAAGGAAGAATATCAAAAGGTAATGCTGGGCAAGGTGTGGAATTGCTCCACATAATGAGCAGGGGTGAACGAAGTCACCCATCAGCACAGCATCACTTCTCGTGCTGGACGTTTTTCCATGTTGCTGTTGGAGCTCCTCTTTCCAGTGTTGAAGTTGGATCCCATTTGTTTCAATTTCCAGCTTTTATGGAAAGGTTTGTGCGTATATGTGATAACTTCAGGCAACAACGAAATATGTAGTTACTTGTACAGAGACAGTTTTAGTCTCTTTTAGGGATTTCTTCATGTGGGCTCATCAGAGCAGAAGTCGGTGATCTTAAACCTGTCAAAGTGAATCTGGGCCCCATCCTCTGAGGGGTGAAGCCAAAGTCTCAGACCCCAGAGTTCTTGAACTCTGGGGGAAAGTCCTGCCCTCTATGTCAAGTTGGGATCTTAGGATCGCCTACCTGCTGATCGTAAGATGCTTTTATTCCCTAAATCCCTGTATTTAAATGTGGCAGTCGGTGGTTTAAGAAGGCCATTTGTTTTGATGCTAGGATTTGTGTGGGAGAAGATTGGCCACTTCCCGTTCTGTACACAGTCCTTTTTTTCAATGAAGATGGATTCTGTCTCTTCCCTGCCATGTAAGCTATTCTAAGCCTGAGTTTAACGGAAGGCAGAGAGATTGCTCTGTCCTGTGCTGTGGCTGCACTGTAACTTATCTGATCTGCCTTGTGGTCTTGCAGTGCAACACCCAGATTCTACAGTAGAAATATATAAATTCTTGTAGCTTATATGAAATAAACTACTCACCTAGGGCATCAGTGCAATAGACAGAGTAACTCTTAGGCGGTAGGAAGAGTTTACGTGCTGTTATGCATTCACTTGCACTATGACTCCACTAAAGTGTAATTAAAGAACCAGGAACAGTGCTGTTTGTGCATGCAGTTGGCGTTATTTTGCGTGCGGAGGGATGTTCTGAACTGCAAGCAACTAATTTGCAAGCTGTTCCTAGCAGTGAGATAACATGTAAACAAAGTATTCATTGACAAATATGTTTTCTTGTGAGTAGCTGAATGCATGGGGATAAATAAGTCTTTCAGGTGTCTGTCTTGGTTAACAGAGCTATTTCTGAAGGCCTGGTATTCGTATTTATCACACACAACTTCTTTCTACTCACTGGTTGCCTTAGATCCATTGCTTTTCCAAATTGTTTTTTGTTCCCTTTTATTAACATCCACTGACCACTATCACACTGTAAATCTTACAGCTTTCAGTTTGCTGTCCCAACTCCATTGTTCTCAGCAGTTTTTTTGTCATTAAATTAATACTGACTTGAAAGCAAAATTACAACACAGGAGATTGCAATATGATATAACAGAAATTTCCATCATGAAATAGATTTTCTTAATGGCACAATTTAAAATTTACCTACTTTGAAGTCTATCACCCTTTGAAAAGTGTGTATAATTAGTGCATTTATATAATTAGGCACAGCTCTGTAAGTGATCACATGTAGAGTTTGTTTTTGCACTGAAGTAGGAGAAAGGAAGGGACTGTGTTGCCCGCTAAGGAACCACAGCAAATATGTGCTGAAATTCCTAGAGGAAATGCAGCTTCTAGTATTACCAACAATAATATCTACAGTATTATCTGCTGTAGTATTGCAGTGGCAGTAAAATGGTTGTGCTGGAAACACGCTGAGCGAGCAATATGCTCAGGAATCCCTGTTCATATCAAAAGTTTTGCCTTACATTATTTTAAGGAAATGCAATTTCTTTATTATTGCAGTGATGTAAAACTAATACCAAATTCTCCTGGCAGACAAACATGCACTTCTTTACTCCTGATAATGGCAGATTAAAAGAAAAGTGGGAATGGAATAAAACTTGTTTTTTCCTTGATAGTCAGTGCTGAATACTCCAAGTAGGGGAAGGACTAGCAAATTCTAAAAATATAATAACCTCAAAACATATGAGTGACTCTATCATTTTATAGCACAGCAAAAGAATAAAAGCAAAGGTAGCTAATTTGGTTGTCAATTGTATAATTAAGTGTGTGGTCTTAGATGTCTTTTTTTGAGCTGACAACCTGGGAGACATTTAAGAATGGCCTCCAAATAGAACACTATGTGTTTGCTAGAATTTTTTGTTTTATAAAGGCAAGTATGATTGTTAATGTAAAGGAGATGGTTTTGCTAACTGAGGACAGAAACCACCCAAATCCCGGATTTGTGTCGTGAATTTCTGCCTCTTTTGCAGGCTAGCCCAAAGGGCTGCCTCCTCCGTGAAGCCAGATAGCCGTGTTCTGCTCTGTCTACGTTTAGCAAGTTGTATGGGCTGGGAGCAGCGGATGTGTAGAACAAAACAGTTTGTGCTGAGGACCCAAAACACACGGTGCATTTCAAGGTTTGCTCTTCACTCCCTATTTTGGTCCCATGTTCCATTAGCAAGTGGTGCATTTCTGGTTTAGCTCCATCAAAAGAATTGGGTTCATCCATCCCAAGGCCACTGTGTGATCTGAACCAACGCGTGGTAAGTGGCGGTGATCAGGAGATTTATGACAAAGGCACACTTCTGCTCCAAACTAAATGCTAATGGAGCTTACACGCTTAGGGCAGTGCAGTGCTTGAGTGGAGAAATGCCGCAGTAAGTGCACCGTGTCCCTGGCTCCTAACAGCCTACCAGTGAGGATCGTGATGGGCATCGAGCCCAGGTATCCTGCAGGGTTACATCTATTTTAAGTTGTGAAACTTGTTGCTGGCTCTTGCAGATGTTTTAACAGCTGAGAACTGGCAATATGCGTTGAACCATGCGTCAGTTGAACCTGAGGTTACTCAATTTTCAAGACAGTTGCTAGGTTGGATTTGGTTTTCGAATGAATTATCTGGGCAATAATCCAAATAGCAGAGTTAGAGTGGGAAGGAATTTTGTATTTCTTTTTTTCTGAATCACACACCTGCATTTGTTTTGTCAAACAGCTAACACAGAGTTTTCAGGCTACAAGAATATTCCGATCCTCCCTACCATGGTTGGCTTGTATTAAGGTACTGCCCCAAAAATGAACATTGTGCACAGCGAGCAAAATGCAGGTCTATTTCTTTGCTGCAAAAGCAGATATTTGGCAGGAGAAGATCTGCCCACAAAGCAACTAAAGGGCCCCTCCATGAATAATTATGAACTGAATCCTGAGCTCTTGGCAGAGGTGTTGGGAGATGTAAGCAGTGATAAGGTCCTGATGTCTTTTGCTCTTATAGTTGTAACCTCAAGAAACTTATAAGGGCTCAAAGAGGCAGAAGAATAGAAATGTTCAGATTTTATGGAAACACTAAAAATGTGGCTTTTACTGGAGCTCCAAAGAACTATTTTTTTTTACCGAACATATAGGAAATCGAGATAAATAAAGAGATAACTGTTGGGTTTTTTTTTGGTTGTTGTTGTTGTTTTGTTTTTTAATGGATGGAACTTTGCTAGAAGTAATGTTTTTAGGATGTGGACTGTAAGGCTATAATTCTGGAAAGTTTCTCTGCTCGAGAAGGTTTTCATACTGATAGAAATCCTCTCAGAAATCTAAATCATCTTGTCAACAGATTGAGAAAACAAATAAAATTTTTAAAAAAACTGTGCCAAAGCCAGTGTTAAAAAGAAAAAATAAAAAGAAGCAATGTTAATTATTTGCTTGGGGATCTGCCACTATGGTTAAGAAATTTGAAATGTAGTGTGTCTAGATATGAAGAGATTAAGTAAAAAGAATTATAATTTAGTATAAATATAAAAGATCCAGACAAGTGAGGTTAACCATTCTCTGGCATTCTCTGTGTGGAAATGTTGTGACTCATAGCCACAGACAGGCAGACTTCCTGGAGATCTTGAAGGGAATGAGGAATGATGGTGCGAGGAGCGGCTGGGCCACGCTGCAGTTTTTTCTTCAACCTGAGCAGCTAGGTTTTGGTGAAGGTCTGAAGAAGGCGCTCAGTTAAATGACAGAAGCTCTGTCTTTGTCAGAGTTATTTTTCTTTGCATTTCATCGAAGAACATTTTTAATTAATGTAACAAATGAGTTGGCGTGACGAGCGTGAATTTGACCGAACAACTACAATGTATTTTTGAATCAAAGAATGAAAGGATTACATTCCCTGTTGGTGTCCCTCCACAAGAGCTAATACAGTTGTACCGTGGATTATTTTCACTCATACGCAACTGAGAAAGGAATCCTTCAACTGATGACATCAGATCCTGTTTGGTTTCACACATGTATGCATTGGAGCATCTGAACTTGAAACTACTTTTTTTTTTTTTTTCCCTGTTTTTGCTTTTTTGGTTTTTTTTTTTTTTTTTTCATCTTCGCTGTTGTTGTTTTTGCCAGCATCCATCCGCCACCCCATAACACACACATAACTCTGAGGGTATTGTATCTGTTCTGCATGGGCATCTGAGATACTCTTGGGCACCTCAAATAGTGCTACATGCTTACATTTAGCCAGCTGATTTTAGACCTACCCTGGTCTCTCATGGCTACGATGGAAGCTGATCCACCATGGCTACAGTGGAAGCTCACGTACCTCGCTCAGAGGTGGACCCAGCCATGAATCAAGCAGCTGTGAGGGATGAATGCATTCTGAATAATAAGAGAAGCATTGGATTAGTATTCATAGAATCAAAGATCGTCCAGTCCAAGCATCAACCCAACGCCACCATGCCCGCTAAATCATCCCCCTGTTGCCCAACAGAAGAAGCAGAAATCTGTGCAGCTCAGCGGCCTGACAGATGCTGTGACAATTTCATAAACTCGCTGTGGGATGATGTGGGAGCAAACCACCCAAGTCCTCAGCTGCAAAACCGAGCAGCTTGTATTTGACATGCTAGAAAAGCGCAGAGGTTTAAATGCTGGAGTTCTCTGGCCAACGCAGAGAGCAGCAATCTGCAGGCAAACCAAGCAGTCAGGGCTCTATCTGTCAAGGCAAGGAACTGCAATTTACAGAGCTGCCGGATCGAGCTGTTCTGAGCCTAAGTTTGGTGAAGGAAGGAGCGCCTAGTGGAGTGGATTTACAACATGCAGCCGTAGCTTTCTCTAGCGTGCTGTGTGAATTTAGAGCACGCTTTCACCAGGAGACAAGTTTTCACATTTTTTTGGCTGGGAGAAGTTAAACAGATCTTTTAAAAAGTAGATTGTTGTTAATAAAGCGGCACAATAGAGTCAATAAAAAAAAAACACCTGCTTACTCCTCTTCAAATTATGTCTATTTCAGAGCTTTGCGTATCGAATTATCTTTGCTTCACTCTGAAGTGAATAGTAGCTACTTGATTCCTGATTGATGGTGGTAGTTCTTATGAAAATAAGCAAGCCTGATCTGATAAGCTAAGCCATTATTTATTTTGTAATCACTCATCTGTGCTACAGAGATACCCTTTTTATGTTCATCACTCTCTGAGAAAGCTGCATTCAGCTCTGGATGAGGAGGATTTGTGTGAACAGTTGCTAACTCTTTTCATGTTACCTTAAACTGCAGAAAATTTGCTTTCTGTGTCACGCCAAGAAAATTTGGTCACCGTGCAGCCGGAAGATAATTCAAAACTAACGCACACTTTTGACTGCAGTTCTTCATCACCACCAAGATGACTTTATTTTCAAATAATGAAATATATAGGACATATCTGTCCGTATGAAAACACCAGTGAGCATCCCTGAAAGCACAGGAGGACTAAGGACACCTCCCAAAACTCACTGAGGCAGAGGAAAAGTGCCACCAAGCTATGCTGAGTGCAGCATGTTATCCATTGCATACTGTTTCTGCTCCCCTGGATGCAGCACATGTTCCTTGCTTTTACTGATGCTGCACAAGGCAAGATTGTTTCAGCTTTCCCTTCTGCATATATGCTGTTCATTTGAGGAAAGGCCGAACATTTCGCTTAGCCCTTTGACTGCTGCGAATGCAATTAATCATGGATTTGGAGTTAGACCTATGAACAACATTATGAAACCACACTTTCAATTTTATAATCTTTTTTTTTCAGCTGGGAGGTCATGGGGTTCAGCAAAGAAGCCATTTGCTTTATTGTACTGTGAACAATAAGCCAGGGCTTCAAGCTAACTCTTGTACTGGACATTTAAACTAATATTAGAAATTGCCCTGCAGTAAACCAATGTAAATATCAAATAGATTTGAATCCAAGAGTAAGTGAAACATTTCCTGCTTTGTAATGCTTGCTCTGTTCAGCTTGTCAGTAATGTAAAAACACCCTGAATTTGTCTAGACATCAAGTTTTCCTGTGCTTAGGCAGATGAATTCTTGATCTGCAGGGCAGGTCTGCGTGCTGATCCATGAGATGGAGACTTAAGGGACTCAGCTGACTTGCTCACAAGACCCTAGTGCCCTCTGAGATGCTCAACCCCATCTGACCTGGCCTCCAGCTGCCACTTCAGGTGGGCACAGATCTCCCGTAGGTCCCGGGTCACACCACTGGGAAAGCAACATAATGGAGCCTGTAGTGATACCAGCACGCTGAAGCTAAATGCCTTTACATCAGCCTGAAAATGTGTTCCCACACAGTTCAGTGGCATCAAGAATCATTCTGAAGGGCTTCTAGTTCAGGCTTTTGAATTTCTTGATCTTGATTATGCATCTGTTATAGCACTCTAAAAGTTTCACAAGCTTATTAAATGTCAGGAGCATAATTTTAATAATGGTATTAATAATGATGGGTTAAGTGTACACAGTGCTTTACAGGGAACAAGATGGAGTTCATTCTCTTAAGGAAGTTCTTAAGGAGCTTAATTTAACTAAGAGATTACTTATGGGGAGGAGAGGATCCTCAATGGGGAGGATTTAACTGTATCCTGGGCTGCATCCAAAGAAGCGTGGCCATCAGGGCAAGGGAGGTGACCCTGCCCCTCTGTTCTGCGCTGGTGAGACCCCACCTGGAGTGCTGCGTCCAGATGTGGAGTCCTCAGCACAGGAGGGACGTGGAGCTGTTGGAGCGCGTCCAGAGGGGAGCCACAAAAATGATCCAAGGAATGGAACACCTCCCTGTGAGGACAGACTGAGAGAGCTGGGGCTGTTCAGCCTGGAGAAGAGAAGGCTCTGGGGAGACCTGATAGCAGCCTTCCAGTACCTGAAGGGGGGCTACAAGAAAGAAGGGGACAGACTCTTTAGCCAGGTCTGTTGTGATAGGACTGGGGAAATGGTTTCCAATTGAGAGAGGGGAGGTTTAGGCTGGATATAAGGAAAAAGTTCTTTACAGTAAGGGTGGTGAAGCACTGGCACAGGTTGCCCAGAGAGGTGATGGCTGCCCTGTCCCTGGAGACCTTCCAGGTCAGGCTGGACAGGGCTCTGAGCACCGTGACCGAGCTGTAGGTGTCTCTGTGCACTGCAGGGGAGTTGGGCTAGATGGCCTTTAAAGGTCCTTTCTAACGTGGACAATTCTATGACTCTATGACTAAACAGCATATAAGAAGGTCAAGGCAAAGGAATGAAAAGGTTAAAAACTGATTTTAGGATAAGCTATTGCAGTTCTTTGTTAGATCTTGATGTCTATGGATTAAATGTAGCTGCTGACTTGAGCAAAACTTCCAGGAAACAAAACCAGAGAAATTGTTTTGAGAAATGTTGTGTCTTAAATCTGCTCTGGCTAGTGAATCCTTCTGGGTCCAGTGGAAAGATGGAGCTAGTAGTGGGACTTTCTGCACCGATCTGGAGAGGGGGCAGGGTCTTGGCCTGGTTTGGAGTTTCCATGCAAATTTGAAAATTGAAACAAAAATTTTTTTTTTTTTTTTTTAATGGCTCAGTCATTTTTAATGAACGTAGTGAAGACTGGGAGCACTGCCGCTGTTCAAACAGCTTGCTTATCCTTAGTGCAAAGCTGTGTGATTCAAGGAGTACTTTGGCTATTCGAATCTCAAACTTCCTCAGTGACAATAACGTGCCCAAGCCAGAATTCATTTCATTAAGAGCAAGAGTAAGTACTTTTGGAAGATTTTTCTACTCTTCATCCAACTCTAAAATAAAAAGCCAAAAATTTGCCTGAAGCAGTTTTTTTCAGGTCAGAAATAAAAACATGATGGCACTTCAGAAAGTTCTCAGCTCCGCAAAATTTGCACATGGAAATGACAAATACTCAGCATTTATAAAATACGCTGCTTGGATATCTGAGTATGGACATAGGAGGGTCTGTGTAAGCACTCAGGTTCAAACAGTGTGATAGCTGGGTGTACTACAGCATGTACCAACAGCTGTCACACCCTGATGAGGTTCCCTTCCAACTGATGTTAATGTTTGCTAAAGTATTATCTCGCTGAACAAAATGCAAATCAGCTGCACAGCTGCAAGTCCAGAACAACATCATTAGAATCAATGGAATTACTTTGGATTTCCAGTAATGCCATTGAGATAAAATCTGGCCCAGGAGTTTCTTTCATTTCAGCAGTTTTGTTCCCCAATGAGTTGTTGGAGGATTCTGTGTATTATTTGCTGTTTGAAGTATGCCACTCTGTCAAATATAGCTCCCAGCTTTGGGGAAAACAAGTCAATACTTCCTGGAAAGGAAAATCAGAGCATGCTTTAACAAGCAACATTGTCATGTCAGTTTTGATCTTATGATCTTCTTGCATCAAGATCTTTTTCTCCTTTAATATCTTCCGCAGATCTGTTGTAGACTAATCTCTTATTCTGTTAGATCCAGAATGTCTGCCAGTTTCAGTACGAGCTGCAGAAAAAGGACAAGCTGCCCATCAGCCATAGTATTAATCTCATGCTGGAGCTTTATGGGATTGCAGACACTAAAACCAACCCAGCTAGGAAAAGGCAGGTGATCTCCTCCGTTCATGTCTATCCATCACTCCTGAGAAGGGATGGAGTTACGACAGACCCCCCATAGCTATTTTCTCAGTGCGAGTACTTTGTTATTGCACTCTGTGGGGCTGATAAACCTGATGGTTGAGGAACCAGCCCCATGGATGTCCGTGTTCGTCATGAGGTCAAGCAGAGCCCACATTACAGGGCTCTGCTGTACAGAACTGTACAGAAAAATCAGTTCTGTCTTTTGCTCTTTATTTTCCCACTCTACCCTTATTTTACCTTATTTTTCCCACTCTACCCTTATTTTAGTCCTTTCCTCCTGTTTCCTCCCTGCATTGTTTACTCACTTTTTCTGGATCACTGGATCTTCTTGGCCCACATCCCTCCCTTCCTAGTTCCACATCTTCACAGAATCATAGAGTTGTCTGAGTTGGAAGGGACCTTTCAAGCCACCCAGCCCCACTCCCCTGCAGTGCACAGAGACACCTACAGCTGGGTCAGGGTGCTCAGAGCCCTCTCCAGCCTGACCTGGAAGGTCTCCAGGGACGGGGCATCCACCACCTCTCTGGGCAACCTGTGCCAGTGCTTCACCACCCTTACTGTAAAGAACTTTTTCCTTATATCCTGTCTAAATCTCCCCTCTCTCAACTGGAAACCTTTTCCCCATGTCCTATTACAACAGGCCCTGCTAAAGAATCTGTCCCCTTCTTTCCTGTAGCCCCCCTTCAGGTACTGGAAGGCTGCTATCAGGTCTCTCCGGAGCCTTCTCTTCTCCAGGCTGAACAGCTCCAACTCTCTCAGTCTGAATTTCTCCAGTCACATTTTCCACTTTCTTCCTCAGAGGTATGTGTTTGGAAACTAGTCCCTTGTTTTTACCAGTGCAGACAAGGAATTGTGCAGATTTTCTAGCTGACCATTATTATCTTCTGTTCAGTTGCAGGGTCCAGAAGTAAATCTAACTACCCAACATGGCAAGGTGGACAAAATGTATTCCCTATTCATGCTGCTTAAAGCATCCCGAGATGCCTCCTGCTGCATGAAACATGTTGGTATGTGCTCTGCAGAAAGAAGGCTCAGGGGCTGACAAAGCATCCTTGGTGACGTGATGCTCCCAAAAAGTCCCAGCACTTTTTGTTCTGGCAGTTTGGTCCTGACCTTTCCCCAGGCAACTAGCTTCCTATGGCTCACTGAGGCGGAGATGTTTCCATTCTGGCTGCTCCTTTGCTTTAGTTATTTTTAGGTGAATCAATTAAACTGTGTCATTTTTTGAATTTTAAAGGAACTGTATTTAAGGTGTTCATAGGAGAAAACTTCCTTTATGTAGAGAAGCACTTTGTAAGCTGGAGAGAAAGGCATAATGGAAACATATAGCCAGAAAATTAAACTAGGTGAAGGTATATATTTGTAACATCAGGTGATTGACAGTGAAAGCCATGGATCCACCTTCTGTTCTGGACGATAGTCAGTTTTCTTCTACTTTTTATCATGAAATGTGGGTAGTCAGAATTGTAGCTTTAAACACGAATGTGCTCATGTCAGTGACTTTCACCATAACGTTTTTTTTTGTAATTTAGTTTGGGACTTTCTAAATGATTTCATCTTTCAAAATCAGCTTTCTGTTTTCTTTTTAAAAGATGAGATACCTGGGCAACATCATCTCAGAATGAACACAATCAATGACACAAATGTCAAATTACCTCCCTGGGCACGCCGTTGTTTATGCATGTGTGTTTCTGTAGATTTGGCCTTCATTCTTTGTTCCTAGATGGAAAATTTGGGGTTTGACTTTCCTCGATAGAGAATTTGTAATTTAACTGCATTACAATAATCTTAGCTGTGCAGCTTGAGTGCCCCAGGACTCTCAGCACTTGCTGTAGATGACTTCCATGTGATACCCCAGTTTTAACAGCACTAATTTTATGGTTATTTCTCCGGCACAGGTACAGCTCAATCACACTGCACTTTGTAAGAATTCCTGTTGAAGTCCGTCTTTCTCCAGCTATATTTTCCTGTATTGATACCCTGTAGTACTTCTTTAAAAAAAAAAAAAAAATTAAATGGCTATATGGTACTAAATCAAACAGAAAACATTTACTGCATTATACCTACAAATTTTCCTTTAGCAGCTGAACTTAGAAACTCACCATGGAAAGATGTTGGGTTTGTTTGACATATTTTCTACAAAAAACATGTTGATTGGCACTAATTACATTCCTTATCATTTTAATGCTGCTTCATTTGTTTTTGTTTTTGTTTTTAACCAAGCACAAATTGGCACATGTTGCATACGTTGATTTACCTGTCCCTTTTGAAGCGCTGCAGGAAATGGGCCCCTATTTCCCTTTTTTAGAATATCCAGTACTGAACAGCCACTGTGTGCAAACCACTTTTTTTTTTTTTCTGAAAGTTGACAAATGAGGTGACTTTGGGTGTATCACCCAGTCCTTCGTGCTGAGCACTCCCAGCTGCAAACCTCAAGGCTCAGTTTTTGTGAGTTTTGCCTGCATTCCTTACAGAAATAATACTTTTTTTTTTTTTTAAGATGGAAAATAAAAATATTTCCCCATATTTTATTTCTCAGAAATGTCAGAACAGTTATCCTGGAAAATTTGGAAAACTGTCTCCAGCAAATACAAATTCAACGCAAACAGGTGAAGTGCTGTGAAGCTGAAAACACCAGAGGAAAAATTCTGGAAAAGGAAGTGTTAGAAATTTTCAGTGAGGGCTTGTAGCATCCTCCTCCTCCTCTTCACACACAAATGCATGCTCATAATATCATTATTTTGCTTTCTATAATATTTTTATTTTTATCTCAGTCAGCTAGTTATATATCAGATGATTATTTTTCATCCAGCCCTTCTTGCCATTCTGTAGACGTGGTTGTGCCAACAATCACAGGAAATAAATTTCCCCATTATCCCCTGATAGATTATTAGAGGAAAAGCCTTCGGTGCGAACTGGGGATTTCATGGGGCCGGAGGAAAACCTGATTTCTTTCATTGCCCTCTGGTGGCCTTGCTGCACGGCTGCAGCAGTGCGAAGGCAGGAGCTCGCTTTCCTCTTTGTGTGTGCCACGCAAAACATCGGCTTTCTTTTCACTTGAGTCTGCTAAAGTTATTTGTTATATTTTTTATTTGTTATCTTTGTTATATGTGAAGTTATTTTATATCTCCTGCAGCCAACAGAGCACTGTTATGTTTATTGGATAAAGCTGAATTATCCTGCTCGTGGTTGTAAGTGATGGCAGCAAGCGATGCTGCAGGTTTAGTATTTTGCTAAGGAAGGCAGATGCACATTTAACTGTATGAGCATTATTTATCCAGTGAATTCTGGGGGGACGCTGGGCCACAGTTACATACAGTCTGTGGAAGTGGGCACCATATTTTATCATATTTTAGACACCGTTTGCTGCTGATGCTGTGTGTTATCATGAGATCATCGCACAGCTGAAGGAGGCCTGGCAAACGTTTCATCCCCCTTCTTGAAAATTATCCTTCGTCTCAGAACAGGGATCTTCCTTGGGAACCACAGGGCTAATCTTGTGGCTGTGCGGATCATGAGCGCACCGACAGCTGCGGGAATGGGGAGCGCTCAGCTCCGCCGTTGTCACGCTTGGTGCTCAACAGAAATTAATGGGGTCTCATTCTCATTTTGCAGACAGAAAAAGTGTGGCTGCTTTTCTCCTTTAATTTCATCACAAGGTAATGTTTGAGCAAATATATTGGTAGGGTGCATTGGGTATAGAGAATTAGATATTTACAAGACACACTGGGGGCAGGAGGAAGGGGGCATAATGCTTATGTTGGGAATAGGTTAGCATATTAAGAATTGCCTTTCATCAGCGTGTTAACCTTGGCTGGCTGGAGGCCAGTTTTGGGCAGAAGATCAAAGGAAACCAACCACTGCTCCAGAACGGCTGTTGGTATTTTTTACCTTGGGTTAAAACACAAGGTGGTTCTGAAGTATGGCTTGTTAGTCTTAAAAATGCAGTGACTTCTGGCTGTAAAACGCCTGTGCAGTATATATTGATTTTATGCAACATCATACTTCTGCTATTGGGTCAGGCATTAACTTAGCATCACGAGCAAACCACGGCTTTCATTGGAGGATGGAGCACCTGTGCAAAAGAGCAGGGAGCACACTCCTTTGTACCTCCCTGCTTGTGGATGCGTGCTGAGAGCGCAGGAAAAATTAAAAAAAAATCTAGCAGCTTTGCACTTACTTCCAAAATGACTCACTCCCTCTGGTGGGAACATTTAATTCTGAACGTGTGATGCTGCTTTCCCTCCTCCTCCTCCTCTTGCAGCCAGCCCCCTCGCCGCGTCGCATTCATCTCGCTTGGCGTGACATCTGCTCCGCGCACTCCGGTTTCTATGGGAGCTGCTGTAGCCAAGGACCCACGGACCCAGAGGAGGAAGAAAAAACCCAGAGTGGTTGAGTTTGGATGCCCGACTCTTTGCCCTCGGTCAGCGAGCTGGGATGAGTTTGGAGATGCCCCAAGGGTTGCTCACTCCCGTGGCTGGCTGTGATCGAGGGCCAGGAGCGTTTGCTTTCTCCTCCGGCAGATTGCAGGTTTGGTGGGACTTCACTCCCCGCTTCTTTTTGTTTTGTTGAGGTCTCCAATTTGGCAGCAAACGGCCTTCGGCTTCTGCCTTTCAGATGGTGAGGATGCAGATGCCAGACCGAAGATATTGTAATTAGGAGTCTATTTATAACATAGTTTGTCATTAGAATTACCATGTCATTTTGTGAACAAGAGAGGATAATGCCAGTTCACAATCTACACCTGTAACCCTTTATTTTTATGTATTTTAAGCACAGTTCTTTGATTTGTTCCAGCTCTGGATTCATTAGGAGGCATAAGTTAGCATCCTGCCATGTTGTCTGTGGTTTCTTCACTGCTGCATCCCCCAGGTACAAACACTGGCACTGCGGGCTGGCTCCCTTCAGCTGAATAAAGTGCAGAGCCCACCCCTTCTTCTTCCTGTTCTACTTCTTTATGTAATTGAATCAGAATATAGTTTGTGTTTCTTGGTTGACAAACCCATAGGGATTGTAATTCAGGCTGCAACATCCTGGCTCATGTGCCATCCCTTACCATGGGGCATTGCTGCTACGAGACGTCTGATATTCAGGAGCGGTGTTATCCTGTTATACCATTACAAAGATGTATTTATTTTAGAACAGTTCATACATAGGAGACTAAGCCTGCAGGAGCCAGGATTGCCTAGTAAAATTAATATGAACTTGGAAAACGTGAGAGGAAGGGTTGTCAGAGATTAATATCGCTCCTGTTTCGGGAGCTGGTGTAATAAAGGGCATCCATCAAGCTGCAGCGTGCTGTGAGTTGGGCTCAGTGTGGGATGGCACTGGGCTCTGACATGGCTCCAGAACGACAGCTTCCAGCTTGGTGGAGGCTGGTGCTGGGTGTGCTTTAGGGAACTGTGGATAGTGCTTTTTATGTCAGGTGTACAAGTCCCTTTCACGTCCCTGCTTCTTTTATTCCTTTTCTTTGAAAACCTTTTTTTTTTTTCCTTTTTTCCTTCTATTTTCTTTAATGTTTGGAATTTCAGGAAGCTAAAGAGAAGTGTTTTGTCTTGTGTGATCAACATCTTTTTGCATCTTTTTAAAATTTTGCATCAAGTGTGCCTGCTGCACTTTATATGGCTGTATTATCTAACCATGATGGTACCTTTTCCGTTTTGGTAGTTATTCCCATGAAATCCTGTATATTCTTTCCCTGATCAGTATCAGCATGCGTGATCTCAGGTCCCTTTCAGTCTGTTTTAGATAGCTGTCAATGGCATGATACATTCCCTAAAACTCAGTTGTAGTCCACTGTGTGTGAGACTAAGTAAGTTTTATTAGGAAAAACAGAAGGGTGGAAAATTATGCCAAAAGAAGAGGAAGGCCTTTCACCACGCTCCTTAGGATCTCTGTTATCTGCCCCATTTTAAAACGCTGCTTGGCCACCCGACTCACCCTTACACTTAATTCTGTTTCCATCCATTTTGTGCAGAGCCTCTTCCAGCTGGATGGAAATCCCATCCTAGTCTTTAAGGACATCTTCTTTCTATTTATTATTAATAGTTCTCCTTAAAAACAACTTTTTTTCCTTGTGTCTAAGAGCAGACATCGGTGATAGGGTGTGATCTCCTTTGGAGAGGTGGAACAGGAATTCTGCTGGCTGTAGAGGCCACATCAGCATGGGGGATGTCCTGCGAGCAGCTGCTTGGAGAAGGTGGAGATCTTTCCTAGAACAGCGCTGTAAGGAAACTGGCTGTGATCAGTAAGGACATGAGCCTAAACCCACAGATCCAAGGGCTGAGGGCTTGCTGCAGTTGTGCAGACACCTGATTTATGTGGGTTTGAAGTTATACACTGTTAGAAGTTTCTCCAGCCCAGTTTATCTTCCCTTTTTATGTGCATAGCACCTAGCTCATGTTCTCAACTTCCAATTGCTACTTTGGACGTATAGTTCTTACTGCTACTGCTAGAAAAAGGCATGCTGAAAGGTGTTTTCTTATCATTGCTACAGTCCTTGACTTCTTGGTTGTTGAAGAAATGTAGTTATATTTACATTTCTGTACATTTCTTTTGCATCAGTTGGATGTTTTGAGATCTCTCAGTTTATGACTTACGTGTTTATGTATTGATCAATGTTGAAAGATAATATTATAAATGGGATTAGCATGTAACAGTGATATATTAAATCATGTAATTCATCATTCCACAGAAGCCTTCATTAATTTAATTTGTTTAATTAAAATAACCATTAAATTCTGGTGCTGGATTTACTGGCACAAAACCACTACTGGCTCCCTTTTTGTTAATGGGACATAATATTGTACAAGGTCTCAACAACTTCAACATTTTGCTAATTGAGTCATCGGTTCAATTAGGAATTAGTATTGCTGGGAAGGAAAAACAAATCAAATATAGAACCTACTTAGCATTTAAAACTTAAAGCAGGGGGTTCCCTTGTTCCCTTTTAGTGAATGTGAGCAGGAGGTCAGGTTGTTCTGTGAACATTAAAAAATGTCATCGCCCGACCTGCTATCTGTGTGACAATGTGTCATGTTTATACTGACAGGTAGAAGCAAACAAAACCCAATGAAAAGGTAATGAGGTAGAGCACCGAGAGGCTGGGAAATCTTACCCTTAGAATGCTCTGAGATGTTTATTAATGCTGATGGTTCAACATAAGAGCACAAACTGCAATAAAATGCCATTGTATCCTTTTCCATTTCAACTTGTGTTTTTTGAAATTGCCCACAATTGAAAGGACAAAAATGAAATAATTCTGTGTCTGAGCAGAAAGCTCAAAGTATATTCGTGCTGGTAAGTAGGTCTCATTTCCATTGTGGTGCAGAAACCTGTGCACAAGGTGAAGAAAGTCCAGTTCCGTCCCTTTGGTGAAGCTGCCTTCACTAACCTTGATCTTCCCTTTTTGGTCTCAATTTGTTCGCCTCAAAGCAAAAAAGCTGAGGCCTTTTTTCTGTACATAAACACGGTGAGTGCCTTCGTGCATTGCTCCTGAGTCTCTCTAGACCAGGTGCCCCCCTGAATGACCTAGGCCAGCTCCTAACTCTTGAACACAGGGCCTGATGGTTTGATAATTCTGGAGTAGAAGCCAGGGTACAATCCAGTTATCTAAATGTAGTGCCTGGTGCAATCTGAGCTGCTTCAGGGTGTCTGGGGCACTTGTATGGGGGGCTGCTGGATAGACCAAGGGGCCTGCAGGAGGCCTGCACCCTTCTGGCTCAGCAGCTGGAGGCCCAAGCAGAGGACCTGCGTCAGGCACCTGGATCCAGTCTCTGGCTCACCAGTAGACACTTTTGCTGCTGGCTTGCCCAGAGCAGGGACATGGGGTGGGCTACAATAAACCAGCTTGCTTGGGCTCACTCCTGGGGCGTTTTTAAGCAGTGCTTTAAGGTGCTGATGCTAACGTGCTGGATGTGGCTGCGGACTGGGTCCACGCACGGCCCTGTAGATAAAAAAGCATGGCATGTTTTTAGCATGTCCCTGGCATGCTTGTAGCCTTGTTCCACTGCAAAGCCATGCCCGTGGCGGGTCTGAGGGCGACGAAAAGGGCTGTCCTCAGGAGGCGGTGGCAGGAGGGGAGTCTGGCTGTTTGGATGTGAGCCCAGCTGCGCTGCTTGGCCTGGGGACTGTGTAATGAATAATGAATGATTCAGCACACTTTATTTTCCAGTATGAATGAAGCCATTCCACATCAAGAATTACTTCTGTGTCTGAGAAAGGCTTCTACTGTTGCCTTTGATCACAGTGAGTTCAAGGAACACCCTTTGCAGTTGTATTAAATAATGCCTTATACTTAGGTGGGTGTCATTTTGCTTGTTGACGAAATTGGTGGAAATAGTTAACAAAACCAGTGCCATAACCTTCTCTGGTGGCTGGAGATTTTCATATGCTGCAAGCACTGAGGAGCAGACCTGGAGGCACTACTGGGTGGCACTGTGAGGCACCAGGAGGATGTGGGGTGGTGGACCTGGGATTTAGCAGCTCAGCTATTTTCTGTAGAACTGGGAACGGGAGCTGTAATGCTAATGCACAAAGGTCTCGTTCAGACCCCTCTGCAGTACTGTGTACAACTCTGGTCACTCATCTCCACGGTATCTGATTTGGTACAGGTGTGGAAAAGTCTTACTAGGATTTTTTGGGAACATGGAAGCATTGTATGAGAGGAAAATGAAAGAGCATAATTAGCAAATAAGCTGGGAGGAAAAAAAAGAAAATTCTAGAAATACATCTCTGGAGTGGATTTCAGGGAGAGGGAAAAAGTCATTAAAGGCAAAGAACAATGTTAGCACAAATCCAAGAGGGTGTAAATTGGCCATCTTTACATTTAGTTTGGAAATTAGATGTTCTCTAATCATTAGAGCAAGTGAGTTCTGAAACAGCTGCCCAAATGGAAGAGAGGGGGCAAGAAGTCTGTATGCAAAAAAATGAAAGGATGTATGTGAGCTTCCAATGGCAGGAAACTCAACTTGATAACACAAGAGGAGGTCTTTCAGACCTGTGGCAATATAAGTGCAAAGTGCTACTATTTTATGAGCAATTTTTATTTATTTTGAAAGAGCTGGGTCCACATTAAGCCATTATACTGCATCCTGTGCCTTGTCTTTATGAATTTACAGATTGTTTGTGAGAGCCATTATTATTTTCACCAATATTCAATTTCCTGAACCCCATTTTAGACTTGTTTTGTGTTTCCCACTATTCACAGCAGTTTGTATAATGTCCCAGGCTGCAAAGCCTGATGTGCTGAAAAGACCTGATGTAGAGCAAAGAATAGCAAGTCCTATGGCCAACTCTGATGATTTCCCAGGACAAACAGACAGTAAGACTGTACAGGACTGGTTGTCACCATCTGCATGAAATACCCCGACACTGTCTAAAGCTGCCCATGAGAAACTCTTCCTGACCTCCCAGCTGCTGTCATCCTTATGACAGCAATGAACAGAGAAAGCTGAACGCGTCTCTTTCTGTGCAGTAATCTCAGTGTAAGATGGCTTTTGCTCTTCACTAAATACAGCTGACAAATCTATCTATATATCATATATACATATGCATAGTTATTTTTATTTCTTTTATTTTTACTGTTGCCATGTGTCAGTTCATAAAAGACAAATAAAAGATAAAAGATGAGATAGAGACCTCTAAAATTGAGAGGGACATCTCATGCACATTTGTTTAGATCATGGGTAATTGATATGTGAGCTTACGCGCTGAACATGAAGTTAATAAAAATGAGTGTGAAAATAGTCCTGTAAATTAAGCTTACTAACATGAAGTCCTGTCTTTAAAGTTTAGGTGTCAAGCAGAAGTGACATTTTGCCCTGATTAGCCAACCCTTTTGCCAATATATAATACATTTAGAATTTACTTTCGCTTTTATAGTGAATACAGATCACAAACAAATAAAATGCTGAAGTTAACCTGTTCACCAAAATTTAATAAGTGGAGTAAAAAGGGCTACATTTATGGAATAAACTGTCTGAGTACTTTGCGAATGGACGTAACAGGGATTTGGTGTCTTTCGAACAGAACCTCACTTCCAGTTTCAGGCTCCTTTTTACCAAAGACATCAACACTTGAAATAAGTACTAGATCCATGGTGTCTCCTACAGGACAAGAGGTTTCGTGTGAGTGACTTCAGATCAGTGCATATGGAGATGCTGATGAGTACTGCAGATTGTCCCTTATGTGGAGAACTGGATTGCGGTGTGGTCTGTTTTTTTAAAAAACTGCTAGGTTAATTATTGCTTTGATTATGGAGCTGGAACTGCCATCTGTCACAAGCTCTGTGGGATGACCAAGCTTATTTTGGCTTAGTGTTTTCCTACATATAATGTTTATTATTCCCAAAATAATACTATGTGGGACAGATACTAGTATCCTGGGACAAACTGTCATGTGATGACTTTACTCATGTCATCATTTTGTACTGTAATGCAATTACATTTTCACGTGACACTGTTACACTGTGAGCTACATATTACACTGTGCACAACTTGGAGTTGTGACACAGCTATGGAGAAAAAGTGCATCTGACTGACACACTTCGTCTGTTTAATTAATGTTATTTCCATGTGATGAGTGTCTAGCAGTTAGCCAGTAGCTTTCTTGAACGTTGAGAGCACTTCGGAAAATAGGATGTTACCTTTGGATTAAAATATCTTCATTTTGTCAGGGATCCTTCTCAGATCTGTCACAAATTGACCTCCTTCTCTCTTGCATTGGGAAGCTGTAGGATCAAGTCTTCTGGTGCTGACTGCTGTTGCTGTATTACAGGGAAAAAGGCATAGAAACATCCAGATTTGTTTGAAGCTTTGCAGATAAAAGTGAATATTTAACTATCACCTTCCACTGAAAACACTGCCAGGTGATAAAACACAAATCTGTGGAAATCCCACTAAATAAACAGGCAGAGGTATTATCTGCTAGCTCATTTCTTCATGGAGCTTCAGCTCTGATTTGGGGAAAAGCACATTGCTGAAATTGGCCTCACTGTGATGAGGACTGCAGCTAGCAGGAAAAGTTTCAAGTTCTGAGCTGTGTGAAGCTGGCGAAAAACTCACATTCTGGGTGGGCCAGAGCTGGATTAAAGGATCGTTTGACACACTGGCAAGTTAATATAGTGACACCACCAAAGCTTCTTGCAGGTATTTTTCCTGAAAAAAAACAAGTAGAGGAAAACTGTAGGATGTGTCACTTTTACCTGTTAGTTGCTAAAAAGAACCCTCCATGTCTTTGCATGACATTCCGCCCCGTCACTTACCCCTTGCTTCTTCATTCTTTTTCTTTGCATTCTTTGATCTGGGAACAATAAAGGATATTTGAACACAAGATGTGTGTGGGGAATAACTTTAGAATTACACGATTATTTCCAATGTTTCATACTAAGCTAATCACCCAGAAAGGAGAGGGCCGGGGTATTACATCCTTTTTCAGTTCATTGAAACGATTCTGATGGAAATCCTTACGACCATTTCTAATCACGTGAAAAAGAGGAAAAGGAAAGAAGAGAAATTAATTGCCAGCAGCCTCGCTTGCGTGATGAGCTGTACTGACAAATGCAGTGTCTGTCTACTGGCAGTGAATAAAGTGCACGTGATTTCAAACTCTGTGAGATGAGAATGTGAAATCTGTAGCAGATCTCACATCACCGCCTCTCCTGGTCGACCAGAAAAAAGCTCTTTTCTTTTTTTTCACAATTTTGATTTGGAGTTACTGAGTTTTTCAATTAAATTCCCATCAAAGCCACAAACAAAAAAATCAATACGGTACATCTAGTATTTCTAACATTGCGTGAGTACTGCTTGAAAGGAGCACACTAGCAATGTTTTTCCCCCCATTGTTTTGTTAATAATGTTAAAAATCTGGTATTTTTAGGGTCACACCTCCAAAGCATGATGCCAGCTCAGAAGCTTGTTTTCCTCTCCCTCAGGCACTGAACATGGCTTCTCAGAAACCCTTTGCTTATTGCTGTGCATGTGTACGTTTGTGCCAGCCGTTTGCCCAGTGCAACACCAGCAAAAGCAAATCCTCCGGTGGGCAGCAGTGCTGAGGACGTGTCAACATGGGGCTGCTCCCGAGGACACCCTGCAGCCATGCCCGAGGCACTGCTTGCAAGTGCTGCTGTATGGCACAGCTCATCTCGAGGGCGAGCCTCAAAGGATCCGCCGGAGGAGATTGGTAATGTCAGAGGCAGCAGGATTGGGCCCCTGGAGCGTTTGGGATCATTTTGCTGACAGTCTTTGCAAGCGGGTGCAAAAGCAGTGGCGAATTGTGAGCCTAGCTGCCGTGTCAGCATCATTTTAATTAGCTATATATTGCTTCAGTTAGCTCTGTGGATAGCATCAGTTGTGTTATTTCTTTAGGTGAAGGACTGGAATGCAAATGGAGTGCTCTTAAGTGTAGAGAGCAGAGGATGGTATTAGAGCAGGAGAAAACTTACAAGTGAAACGCAAAGAATCGAGTCTCAGTGATGTTGCTGCTTATGGCAAACTTGGTTGAAACGCGCATGCACCCATTATCTTACCTCCTCATGTGCACACAAATCCCATTCCCTGCTCGTTCGGAGCCTGCATACTGTTAGCACAGTCACCGGGGTGTTTGGGCAGCATTATTAAAACAGTATTAGTATGCAGCAAGGTGCTCCTCGCCCTGCTAAATCACTTTGTAAAGTGGCCCTACAAGCTCTGCCTCCCTTTGTTATGACAGCATTACTCCTCACGCTTCTGATGCAAGACTAATAAGACTTAAAAGTAGAGAGCTAAATTAAGGAAATGAAGGCAGGGTTAGAGGCTGAATGGGGCTGATAGGGAAGAGTGGGTTAGTGGGAAAGGCAGGAGGCTGAGCAAAGGGAGTTGGGCTATGTGCACAGGACACGACAGTCCTAAGTAGGAAGGGAACTGAAGCTTCCTCAATACCATTAAAAATAATAATAATTAAAAAAAAAATCCAACAAAACCCAGATATTTGCAAAATGAGATGATCCAGTGAAATTATGCATACAAAAAGAAAGAGGGTGAGGAATAAGGAGGACAAAATGCACAAAGGAAATAGGGAAACAGCTGGAAGGTTAGAATATTCTTGTTCGAAGGAAAGAAGGTTCAAGTCGTTTTTCTTTCCTACAGACTTTTAGTTTAAGAATGCTTGTAACCAAACAGAACGCCATATTCCTCGTCCTATGTGGTATTTTTTAACACTTGCCAAATGGTGTCTGCTAGCTTGTAACAGATGTAAAAGATTATTTCCCAAATCTGCGTGAATTGTCACTTTACACTTGCAAAGTGAAGACGTCTTGACTGGAAATACAGGAAGAATGAATTATGCATGGAAAGTGCTGCATGCCTATTTTTAATGGTGCATGAGCATCGTCTCAAATGGAGTTTGTTTCCTTGGCTTACCTTTCAGGGGAGTGTGAGCAAGGAGAGTGAGAAGGTGAGCAGGGGAATCTGTTGGGAAACGTGTGCTGAGGATTCCTGGTTGCAGAGATGCCAGCCTCACACTGCAGAGTGATGCTGCTCTGGGAGGAACTAAAATTGGTCTGCACAAAATGTTGGTAGCTCTGTGGTGCCTTGTGACCGTCACTAATCAGATGGCATTACAGCTGCAGGGCTACAGCAGCATTAGGAGTAGGCTTCCTAAATTCAGGCTAGTTAAATGGCTTGTTTATTAATCACCCCAACATCCGTTGTTCGCATCCAGTTGTGAAGGAGAGGAGAACGAGCAGCTTGCACATCAGAAAGTTTGTGATGGAGGACAGATCGATGGGATCCAGGCAGCTGGATCCTTAGAGGAGGAATGAAAGTGAAATGAAAGCTTTCCAAATGCAGGACGTGTTCAGGTGGTAGCTTCGTAACACGTGATATAAGCAGGAATGATAACAGAGGTAAAGTTGCAATTAATTTTTCATTCTAAATATGTTGTCAGTGTGAAAGAACAGAGATATCTCATGAGAGGGACAAATATCCTTTCTCTGAAAGTGATGTATCAGTGGCACCTGGGAGTCATTTCTTGTGTGGCCTGGCTTTGCCAGCTCGCTTCTTGAGGAATGTGGTATAAAGTTATGGCTGGAAGGCTGCCTTCTGCTCAGTTGTTGTTTTTTAAAAATGATTTAACCTGATTTATTCATTCATTGCAGGCTTGTAACTGTGGGTAGAGCATTCATCCCTATAGTGGAAGAGTAACAGCAAAAAATACGTATACCATGAGCAACGCCCAACTATACAGAATATTTGCAACAATATGCAATGCCTCCAAAAAGTTTTGATCCAACAAGTGGCGATCTTTCGCTGCATGTCACACTTGGGCACATAAGGAAGTCAGACTCCAGGCTGAAATTCCATTAAAGTTTTGGTATGCCCAATGGCTTTTGGAGTGAATGGTGAAGTCAAGGTTCCTTTGGATGCTGGGAATGTGGTTCCTGGCACGTTTGCAATATTGTGACTTTGTGTTCCTTAATTTCAAAGGGAAGCATTAATCCATTTTGAGGTTACAGGCTGAGGGATCTCATTTTTGTCTGCCTCTTGATTTCTTGGGGGAAAATCTGCCGTATATCACGGTGCCATAATGTTTATTATATGTGTTCTGTGCTCATGCAGTTACATCTTCTGCACCATGTGTGAAAATCATGGTGACCCCATGCGGGCCGATCATTAGCTGGCAGAAATAATCACAGCTCTGGTGGTTTCCAAGCATTCCCTTTGTTTTATGTGAGCTGAGAATATGACCTGCATCCTTCCAAACCTGCTGTGGTAACACAGTCGGGTTACCATCCCCTCTTCAGCAAACCCAGGAGGCTTTTTGCAAATGGCTTAATGGTGCTGAGAAGGCCCCAGGTCTTACAGTTTTCTTTATGTGCTGCTTGCAGTTTTAAGGTTTGGGAATATGTTAACTTAGCTCCGATGAGAAGGGGAAACGGCTCTGCAGTGCTGCTCTTCATCTGCGGCAGTACATTTGTTGGGTAGGCTGTGTTCTTTTAATGCTTTCCTCAAATGCCATTTTGTAACAGTAAAATGCTCACTAAAAATACTAAAATATTTTTAGTTGTCGAGTACAAATCAGATTGAGCTGCACATTTCCCTCGTGAGTAAAAGTGATGAGTTTGTGTTCATTAACTCGGGGCCATCTGGTGCAGACATGCTGCAGTCTGTGAATCAAGCATGCATCAAACTCCAGGGATCAGAGCCACGCCAGACCCGATGGCTGGGGTCTGGGGGTGGAGGGAGGAGGAAGAGGGCTAAATATGTTTCACTCTGTTAAAAAATTGACTCTGCTCCACAACAGGTTTAATGTAACAGGATTGCAGAGCTGTGCTCCAGGCTCATCAGTGACTATTGGAGTAGACTTCAGGCTGCTTGCATGCCGTTGATGTGCTTGTACCTGTTGTCCCGACTGTTTTCTCTACAAAACGACTAAATCTCACTGTGTTTCTTTGAGATTTTAAATAACCCATCTCGACAGTGCAGCTACACAGGTGCGTACAGGGAATAAAGCCAAACACTCTTTCTCAGTTTTTCTGGGTTTACACTGATGCAAGTCAGTGGTGTTTTCACTTGCACAGTGTAACAGGATCAGAGTTTGTAGAGTTTCACAGCAAACTTTCCAAAAGGGAGTTGTAATTAGAGGCCTTGGTTCCATCTGAAATGGATACCAGCCTGGCAGGCTTCTTGCGCTTCCCACCCAAATGCCTCCAGACTTTCTTCTTGCCTCTCCTGTGTATGTTTTTTCTAGGCTCTACCTTTAGCTCATGGGAAGCAGAGCGTGTCAGTGCAGTGAAGCTGCAATGTAAAGCAGCAGCAGAACTGTTATTAAATATTTTCTGGCCCTGAGGCCAAGTAGCCACATTGATCACGTTCATGTGGGTGTTCAAATGGAAAAACAAAGAGTGGCCATGGCCATAGTGTCTTCCAAAGTCAGTGCCTCCCCCACTGTGTGCCCTGACACAGGCACTGTTGGGACAGACACCAGGGGTGCCACGGACCCCCCAGCTGTGCCAGTGCCTGAGACTGTCCTGGACTTGCTCAGTTTGCTCATGTAAATGTAGCCCTTGGGGCTGGGGAAGTCCTTTGCATGGCCAAAATGGAGGTGGATTTAAACTTTGCTTTTTCTTTCCAGCCTCAATGCCTATAATAACATATTACACTATTGTTGTACAAGATATCTCATTTTGAATAGGCCATCTGTGTCACTGTAACATCTGCTTATGAGGGTTTTCTATTCCTAACATCAGGAGGGGCGAAATCTGCAACAGGGAGCTGAAATTACTGTGAGCTTGCTGAAAGAGCCGTATATCTAGGGCCATGAAGTTGGGGGTGTTGTGGGCATTGTCCGTGCCATCGAACTGCTGGTTCCAGTGGTCCCTTGTGGAGTTTGGCACAGGAGAGCAGACACTCCTCTGAGTTCCTCGTAGGTGCGGGATTGCTGGATGCTTGCATTTGGACATCTGAACCAAACCCCTTGAAATCAGAGCCTCTAAAAATCACTCAGCTGACCAAAGGTACGTGTTGATTTTAGGAGCTGAACTGTTTGCTCTCTGGGCTCCACTGGGCTCAATTAAATTCCCCAAACATGTAGGACAAGTGGTGTTGAGGTGATGTGGGTTATCTGAGATGACCACGAAACACTGGCAGACATGACAACATGCTTAGGGATGTCTCTTTAGACAACCATGTTCTGCAGTAGAACTTTATTGTCTTCAAAGAGAGCTTAGAAACTGAATTCTAAATGCCAAAGTGAAGATTTTTGGAAGAAAATCCCATTTCATCTATTTTGTTAGGTGTACCATGGTACAGGCTGTATTCTCGGTATCTGTGATGCTCTTTGGTGGTCCACTGGCTCGTAATCTAAAAGTTGTGCCCCCCCTTGCAGAAGGCAGGGTACTGTGTCTCCTCACTGAAAAAAAAAAAAAAAAAAAAAAAAAAAAAACAAAAAAACAACACAGCTGGAAACAGGATGAAACCCATACAGGAGAGGATTCAGGTCTATAGTCTGTCACTGGCTTAATAACGCCCCCCAAACCCCTATTATTAATATATGAAGAGAATGAGAGCAGGAGTAAGTAAGCACTTCTGAGCAAAGATCAAGTTTCCATGACAATATCCCTACCGTCAGATAATCCATATAGCTTAAGCTTGTCTGTCCTGCTGGGACGTATTTTGGCATATTTGGAAAGGAAAGTTCTGAAACTCAAACAGAATTACACCTTTGAAAAAGTTGCTTTTTAAAGATTCTCACTCTTTTCATCACTCCCTCAAATGACTCTTTGTGTTAATGGGACGCAGTCAAAGGAGATAACAGTCCAACACAGCCCCCTTGTTTCTTCTCTCTGTTCTCTTTGAGTCTTCTCATCTTAATGACCGTCCCCTGCTCTGCCTCTTAATTTCCTGCCTGGATTCAGTCACTCTGCTCTCCCATTAAGGGCATTTTGTGAATGACATCTTTGAAAGCTCATCATTGCTTTCATTTGCCTGTGAGGGAGATGACTGCTTACTCATCCCCTTTGGGAAATCAAGTTTACCTTCCAAGCAAGTCTTTTTTCAGTGCTTTGTACCGAAGTCTTTGCAAAGTTCTCAGTAAGCTTGTTGACTCTGCCTTTGTGCCACCTCTAGGAAGTGAAATACACATTGATACTTGTTGAGGGAAGAAAACAGGTGACTTTCAGGCTCTAATAGCTCATTTTTTTGAGTAACTTTTTCCATAGGACGAGGTGATTCTTTGTCATCCTCTGTTAAAGGATGTTTCAAAGTTGCTGATTTCTTTCTCTGTAGGGCTGCTTTCCCCCTTCAGGCTCATGGTGTTTCTGAGTGAGACTTTGGATTTTGGTTGCTAATTCTGGATTCTGGTTGTCTTTGCTGTTACTTAAGCGTCTTTTATGCTCACTTTATGGCTTCTTTGCACAGTGAGTGCAGAAAATTCACAGCGATGAAATTCAAGTGCATGGCTTATGTTGTAAGTGGGCTGAACATTCATTACAGCGCTTGACTTTGCAGTGCCTTGACAAGTCCGAAGCGTCCCCAGCCTTCCAAGTGGGTGACAGCATGCCGAAACCACACCTATCCCAGCTCCTGGTGTCCAAACCCGGTGTGCTTTTTTTGCCAGAACCAGCAGTTCTTGTGATTTGCTCTCCACGCATGCTGTTATTGCCATCTGTGAGGCAGTGCTTTGGAGTGTTTTGGAAATTACAGGACTGGGTGCAGTTCTAAGTCAGGTAGCAGTACCTCAGCAAAGCGATTTCTACTTCTGGTTTTTGTTGTGCTAACTGAGAGGCTCACTTGTGCTTTCTGAGGGAGATTTTTTAAGTGTTAATCTCTAGGAACAGAGATCTCTGGGGGCTATGAGGGATAAAACAAGGTTATTTTCATAGATCTGCACTTAGCTTTTCTCTGTTCCTATTTTCTTTCAGAAATTGCATCTTATGTCAGAGAATAAAAGGCAGGAGTTTTATTCACTACTGAAGTGTCCTTATTATTACTCTTATTCTGTCCTCTCCTCTTTTCTTTTCTGGGCTCTCCTATTTAGCTCTGTGCATACCTTCCTGAGCAGGAGGCAGCATTCTCTAACTCAATAGGCCCAGTCCCAATAAAGTCAGCAAAGTTCAAGCTCCTCAGTCACTTTGGGGAATTCAAATATGCTGCCCTGAAAGCCATCAGGGGCAATGGCTGTCACATACCATGCCAGCATAATGCATCTAGAGCCATGCCAGCGTACCGTGTCGTGAAGCTATGGCACAATATTAACCGAGGGAAGAGCCAGCCTTTCTCCTTTGTAAATAGGAGTGCAGTGCAGCTGTGCGCTCACTGGGTATGTGGGAACAGTATTAATTTAAGTGCTTTAAATCCATCTGGGTCTTCTTGGCTCTGTTCTGTGACTCTAGAAGAGCTCTTTTCTGAGGCAGTGTGTCTGAAGAATTCTGTTTAATTTGGGTAAATAATCCATTGCTACGAGTTGGTCAGAAAAGAAGGTTGAAGAAGTCCTAATTAATCAGATCTGTTTCTAATTGGCTATGGCAAAGAGATTTCCAAGTGTGCCAAGTGCATGAAGTGGTTGAATAGCTGTCTTTGCCTAAATAGGACAGAGACTGAAACTGTTGTATTGAACTTGTTATTGAATTTGTTTTGATCTGTGCTGGGGAGATGGCAGCAGAAGCCAGGTAGATGAATCGTGGCTTCTGTGCATCCCCCTGGGAGTGCCATCCCTTTGCCTGTCACTCACTTTGCTTGGACTTTGGCTGCAGCAGTGTCAGCCCTAAATTTTGAACAGTTTTGATGAGGCTCTCATGAAAGAAATACATTTGACTGGCACCTCTGGAGCAAGCAGTGTTTCAACGAGGGAGCAGAATTACATTGCTGACTGCATGTCATTAAAGAGAGAGGCATATTATCACAGAATTATAGGGTATCCCGAGTCGGAAGAGACCCACAGGGATCATCAAGCCCAACCCCTGGCCCCACCCAGCACCACCCAGCCCCACACCCTGTCCCTGAGAGCGGGGTCCAAACGCTCCTTGGGGCCGTGCCCACTGCCCTGGGGAGCCTGTGCCATGCCCACCACCCCCTGGGGCAGGACCTTTCCCTAACTCCCAGCCTGACCCTCCCCTGACACAGCCCCGTGCCGTGCCCTCGGGCCCTGTCGCTGTCCCCAGAGGGCAGAGCTCAGCGCCTGCCCCTCCGCTGCCCTGGGAGGGAGCTGCAGGCCGCCGTGAGGCCTCCCCTCAGCCTCCTCTGCTCTGGGCCCGACAGACCAAGGGCCCCCAGCTGCTCCTCACACCTCTTGCCTCTGCGTGCTTCCCCATTCTTGTAGCTGTACTTTGGGACCATTTCACTAGCCTAGATCTGCTCTCTGATGGGGAACGGCACAAACCAAGCTGCTGGGTTCTCAGCCACACATATTCTGGGTGAGGAAATCTGCCTGTTATGATGACGCATCGTTTTAGAAAAAGCCCCAACCCTGTGGCCCTCTGAGCCTGCATATTGAGGCTGTTTATTTAGCAGGAACATTTGCTATCCTGTTTGCTGGGGGCAAGAAACTTTTTAGCAGTCCTGGGTGGATGTAGGAGAGGAGGACAGGGTCTGTCTGAGCCCAGCAGAGCCTGTGGCTTACGCTGAGACGTCGTTTCCCCGCAAAATTATGGATAAAACATACAAGCTTTTCTCCTGCACCAGCAGCAGCGTAAAGGGCAAGATGGGTGAAAGGAAAGAAGGAGAGATAGTGATGTTATAGGAATGGCTCCAGTCAGGTTACAATGAGGTGGTATCAAAAATGTTGTAAAAGTTCTATTTATTAATTGTTTCTTAAACTGTGCGACCTATTTGTTTGATCTTTCTTCTGCATTTCTAAAGCAGAATGTCATTTATTTATTTTTCTTCATTCCTTTCTCCTTGTGAACCATATTTCTATACTTCGTACTTGATTTAGTAACCATAGCAATGAAATAAATGCATTGTCTTCATTTACAATAGTGTCTAAATAGGTACTCATCTCTAAGTCCTTTAACAGGGGATAGTTCCCTACCACCATAATGAGAATGCTACAGGCTATGTTATTGAAATAATTTTCACTTTGATTTTGTGACATCAAGCCAAAAAGTCTCTGAAAATGCATTTATGTCTCCGTTATTTCTCAAGTGTATACGTAGAAATATATAACCAGAACATTCCAGAGGTATTTTTTTCCATGGATAAAGAACATGCTTAGCATTGTATATTTCCAGATACAAAGAGATTTGTTAATAGCTTTTTTCTTACACTACCCTCACATTATCAGTAACCCACAACTTTCTATAGAGGAAAGAAAATATGTATTGATTTTTTCCCTAAGAAAGAGTAAGAACAACTACATGTTCTTGTACTTGAGCAGTCTGTAGGTAGATCAAATAGGCAGACAGAAAAAGAGAGAGAAAGAAAGAAAGAGAGAGAGGAAGAGAGAGAGAGAAAGAAAGAAGGGAGGAAGGAAGGAGGGACGAGGGAAGGAAAGAAAAAGAACCTTCTCTTTATGTTCTTAACTGATGGCTTTTGCAGCTAGGTGAAAGATACGTAACTCCCTTTAGTTTATTAAACATTTTTATATTAGTTCTTTTCATCATAGATGTATGTATGTGAAATTAATTTATTCATTTTCTGGAAAACAGCCATAGATTTCTATACATTTGTGTCTCAGTCATGCTATAGCCTCACAGCAGCCTGTAAGAGTTTAACATGTTTGAGTAGCACTTTGCAAGTATTTTATTTTGTTCAGATCTTATGTCACAATCAGAGAATGCCATGGTAGATTTGCACTGGAATTGTAGTAGTTTCTGTGTGCACTCTTTCTGTACCTCTGCCACAAGCAGGAAGTGCTGAACTCATGTCAGCGCCGGATCGGGTACAGATAAATGGAAACCGTGTGTTGCTACAAGTGGCACTGTGAGCATCTGTTGGATACAGTAATGTTACAGCTACTGAGATTTAAATGTAAATCTTTCAGCTCAAGGCATATTCTTTAAAAGAAAAGGCTTATTACCTGTTTTACATATGGAACCTCAATTTTGAGGAAAAAGAGACTGGAAAGGATTTGTACTTCTAGCAAATTAGAGACCTAAATTAGACTTCACTGAAGATTTTACACAGAAATATGTCTTGACTAAAAATGTGGCTTTTACTACAGGAAATTTTCTCCTGAGGATGAATTTTGTATTTTTGGATATTGAAGCTTCTGAAAAACTCCACTTATGCTGTTGATTGTGTATATATATATGTGTTGATGTATGTGTGTGTGTACATGCTACATAAACAGACATTAGCTGGATTTTTGCTTTTTCATGAAAGCTAAATAAAATCAGCAGGGTAAGAGCAAATGATAGTGCAATGCTTTCATTTTATTTTATTTTATTTTATTTTATTTTATTTTTAATATGTGTGTGTGTTTCTGAAGGGAAATAAATCTCCTGCTAGCTCTTTAGCTCTACTTTTAACTGTAGGTCTTAGCCATTGTGTCTTACAAATGCCCAGCTGCAAAAGCCAGCTGCTGACTCTGGACTTTTAAACTCTGTGCATCTCTAACAGGCTAAATCAGGAAAAAGTCTCTTGCAAGTGGATAGCATGGCTAGCAGCAGGATAGGTAATTTATGCATTCCCTGGGGTTTGCAGGGAATCTGGAAATTGAAAATGAAGCTTAGCCCTATGTCCTAGTAACATCACTTCTGTATCACCTACCCATATGTTGCTTAAAGAGCTCTCACCTGTTTCACGACTGGGCTTTGAGCTTTGCCTCCTTGATCTAAAACTGTGCCCTGGCTGCACTCTGCATTTTGGGCACAGAATGGGGACTTAAAAACACGGGACAGGAGGGGCTGCACTGGAATTTTCCAAAGGAGATAGGGGGATGCTGCCTTTGACTCAGCAGGATAATCCTTTTATCTCATGGGGAAACTTCTGAAATCTTATTTCTTTTTAGTTCTTGCAGTGCTGGTTTAGATGACAGTGCAGGTAGCTCCTGCAGAAGGGTAATGAGCTTGGGGGTTTAATTTTTTAGAGAGGGTGGTAAAGGCAGAGGCAGTTCCTTAAGACTGCAGTAAAACAGGAGTGAAGCCTACTGGTGGAGAGATCCCTTACACCCATACAAGAACAACAGAAATAATGGAAATAACAATGTTCAGGTGGTGATCAGTCCTTTCTTTTACATATATCTCAAAGTGATAATGAATAGAGAGGTTATAGTAAAACAGAGTGTTCATCCTGTCTCACCAGAAAATTCACGGGCTCCTTTCCTACAGAAAATTATTGTCCTAATCTTTTTCATTTAATCCTTTGCCCTGCCTTCTTCCTTCAACCCCTTCCTTGCTTCTTTCCCCTTAGGAAACAACTTTGCCAACTGTAGATGTCATAGGGTGTCATCCAGCTATGGTAGCTGTACTCTTCAAAGCCCAGAAGCTATGATTTGATTGTTTGTTTTCCTAATTGGAAAAAATAAAAATATCCAGTGCTAGATTTTTAAGAGAGTTTCAAAACTCTCCATGTCCCAGAAAGATAAGCAAATACTCTTATAAAAAATCTTCCTTCTCATCTAATTGAGCCCTCAAATAAACCCTAAAGTTAGCAGATGTTTGTGGCAAAGCCCTTTTTTTTTTTTTTTTTCTCAGCACAATATTCAGATTCCTCATATTTCTGAGGTTACTATGAATTATTATATCAATGGGCCAATAAAAAAGTACAATGAGTGTAGAATTGATAGGGGTATTGGTTGGCACATGAGAATGCTGAGCCAGGAGCCACTGACTGACACTATTTACCAAAGCAAGTGAACATATTCAGATTTCTCCTGCTGCTGCAGGAAGGTGTGAGTATGAAGGTGTTACTGGAGAGGACTTGATCCAACAGCACGGAATGACACAGGCTCCAGTTCTTGGTATACATTTATTTCATGTCTTCATCTTCCCAGAGTCCTTCAAAAACCTTGGCTGGAGGTGTTTTTGTCATCTCAAACTTCCTTTGGTATTTGCACCTACTCAGAGTACCTCTGGCTTCCTTTTGGTGCCATGTCCTGTTCCTTTACCATAGTCCAGCTTTAGAAAAGTTGATTGTGTGTCAGATTTGAAATGCTCACTGTCCTAACTGGCATGCTGGGTAGGAACATCAATGGTGAGATGCAGCTTCTGCATTAGACACCTGCACTGAAGTGTCTACACCAGGGGGCTACCTGTGTGCTGGTCAGTGGACCCAGCAGAGTCTAGAGAGCTCTGCAGGTGAACAGAATTCTACTCAGGGAGAGCAGAACTCCACATTTAGGTCCCCATTAATTGTACAGGGAGCTTAGACACCTAATGCACATGTAGACACCCAAATGTAGTTGTCCTACTCTCAAACTGAATTCTTCCCCTTAGGTCTAAGTCATCTGCCATAGATTAAATGACGAACAAATGTGTCATTGGAGATACCCTGACACATTCCTCCTCACCTGCAGCAGCTTGTCCACGTAGATGCAGGTCTCCTGCAGGCTGTGCATCATACCCACCAGCCCTGTGTGGACAGTGAGAATGCTCCAGGGCATGGCAAATGGCGAGGGACGTCTCCACGTGGTGACTGAATTCGATCCGTGAGGGTACATAAATGTAGGTGTCTGCGCCTGATGCTGGGTGTCACTCCTAGTCTTCTAGAAAGAGATTCTCCGAGCTGTTAGGCAAAGGTGTAAGGGGATTTAGCCCACAAATGTGAAGCGTATGTCAGTGCCAAACATGACGTTCCTGACGCTCCCTGGTTTCCTCAGGACATTTAAGGAATTCATTTCAGAGTTTCTTTTCATGAACATAATTTGATCCTAATCATCTTTATACATGTAACATTAAGTTTTTTGCCTCATTAACTGTTGCTTTAAAATTTAGGTGGTCAAATATTGATGAAGTACCAAGCTCAGGGACAGACTATATCCTTGTTCACCATATCCAACTTTTTTTTCCATGTTATAAATTTTTCATCCGTTTCTCGATACGCACTGATCAATCACTTTTCCTTTTGCCAGATTAAAATATATAGCAACTGAAAATGCATGTCCCAAATTACCTCAAGCTGCAGCTCCAGAAGGGGAAGGAGTCTCTTTTAGATCCTATGTCGCCTCTAGGTCCTGTGTGGATGTCTCAGATATCTCATTTTATGCGAGGCCTAATGAAAGAAGACGTTAAGCAGAGAAGCTGGGGTTAAAAAGTGGAGCTTACAGTCAAACACTGGCAAGCAGCTGCTCTCTGGCCTTTAGCTGAGCAAGTATGTACATTGGCTGGTATGTTTTATTTAAAACTCATGCATCACAGCTGCTCTGGGCTGCAGGCATAGAGCATGCTGCAGTCATTCTGGGAATCCTTTTCTCAATGGCTTGGAAGTGCCACTGTCCCAGAGAGTTAAAGGTGTTGCTGACCTCTGACATGATTTTCTTCCAATAAATTTCGATTGTGGAATTTGTTCATTGCTTTGTAATGAGGAAAATGATATGAAGGGTGTGTGATTTGATTAGCTAAAATTATCTCGGAGGACATGTGATACTGCTAGATGGGCTTATAAAAACTCAGTTATGGGCATGATCTCTATATGGGGAATATATTTGTTATTATTAAAGAAGTAAGAAAACCAATCAGTTGTGCTTTCCTGTGCAGTTTCACCGGGGCTGAATAAATCAGAGGTTTAGGTTTTAATACCCAGTGGAAAGTGAAAACGAAGTAATGGGATAAAGCACATGAGCTCTGTCATTCTCAGTCTGTAGTACTTTCTGCAATTAGAACAATAATGCAGAAAAGCATCGCCTCCTAAAATCTGTGATGTAGGTTGTACCGACTGAACAGTTTATTTCAGGCTGGTTCCGATTTGCATCAGTTGCTTTGAAGTAATGAAATAACGAAAAGATTACAAAACCAAAACCGCGTTCATGTGTCTGGAGGCAGGAGATGGAGCAGTCAGGCCACTGGTGCAGACGTCCCTGCAGAAGTGCTGCCTTACTTCAGGAGATGACTGTCTCCAGTTCTGAGATTAGGAGTACAGATCCTTCTTACACCATCCCCAATCTTTCCACAGCCTTTTAAAATGAGGTTGCCAGAAGTGGGTTTAATATTCCAGTGTTAGGCTCCATGCAGTAAATGAAAATCAAGTCGCTCTCTACTGCTGCTCCTAGTCTGCTGTACACACATCCTTGGACTGCATTAGCGCTTTTCATCACAGCATCCTAATGGGAGCTAGTGCTAAGCTGTTTGGCTACCGTGACCCCTAAATTACTTTCAGATGCTATTTTCCATTATGCAATCCTTTGTTCACACTGTTCCTGCTTTCCTTCTTCCTAGCTGAACGCAGAGTCGTATGTCTGTTTTAAAATATGGGTTTGCTGATTGAGCCTAATGTACTAAGGAATCCAGGCTGGTTTTATGACTGCCTCTCTCTCCTTAATACTTATTATGATGTCAAACTTTGTGTCATTCACGAATGTTACCAGCAATGACTTTATGCTTATTTCCAGATCCCATAAAAAAAATTTATTGGTGTTAGGCCTAAGACAAGACCTTTAAAAGGGAATGCAAAGCTTAAGACACGGCTCAAACAGTTCAGTCTGTAGCCACTGAGAAGCAATGCATGTCTGGGAGTAATTCTCAGATTCAGAGAGCGGTGCAGATGAATGGTGAGTAGCCTTGCTTACGATACGGATGGTCAACGTGGTGCAATAAAACCCTGCTTTGCCTTCAGCTACCAAAAAAAAAAAAAAAATTAAGAGTAAAAATGAGGCAAATATTGGTAGCTAACACAGCCAGCTGGTCTCCTCCAGTTCCTGCTGCAGTTAATGGAGAGAGGAGGGCTCCTCTGCTCCGCATAGGACGTGGGCACGCAGAAGTGCCTCTGGTCTCTGTGGACTGTTGAAGGATGTCAGCTTCCGTGCCTGAAGCTGGGGGACGTGAATTACTCCTTTCCCCCAGCTGCTAAATAACAATCTTGACTTTTTATGGCTCCCTAATTTGAGGTGCCGAGCACCTATGAAATTCCCTCAATAAATAACGCGCCGAGCTTGCATTAGCGTCGTAGCGTTCAGAAGCCATTTTAGGCATTAGAGTGGTGACAGTGCTCACATTTCATGAGCAGCACTAATGCTTCCCCTGCCTGCGTTTGTTTTACAGTGGTCCTTAATTTCCTGCTTGCACATTGGCTTCCAAGTAATACAATGCACTGAGTTCTCATTTTCTACAATTCTTAGAAAACATACAGCATGGTGTAAGCAAAGCACTGCAGTATTCCTACATAATCTTCTACGTGTGCAGTGTTATAGAATAACAATGTACATCTGAGGAAATGAACCGCTCTCCTGCATTTTTTTCATATAAATTAACTGTGTATCTAATTGCCTCATCTGCCAGTCTGCAATTTGCATGTATTCACAGGTATATTGCTTTTGTGTTTAACTGCTTCATTTCCATGAATTGTCTGCATAAAGAGGTTGTAGAGCTCCGTGTAGTGCAGAGCTAGAATATTGAAATGCATGCCTTGGAGAGAAGAAGGATCACTTAAAGTTGATTAAGATCATTTTAAGCAGAGTAAGCACACAATGAAGGAATGCTGCCCACATTTTGTATATTAACAAAACAGCGCTGGAGGGTGGTCTGTGAGACAAGAGGTAGCACAGTCACCCCAGAAACCAAATGTTCCTCCTCCTATGAATAACTTTGTTGAATTCAGGGGAGTCAGCCCAGAATCAAATCTGTGCAAGAGCCAAGGGAGGTCTTGCCATGTGCACTGTCTGGGGGCAGAGGGAGGTGTGCAGGTGCAACTCTAGCCGTGGCAATACCTGATTTTGTTGATTGCTTAATTGTAACATTCTCAATACACTTGCTTCAGAGTGGAATTTCTTAAATAAGCACCACTCAGAGCTCATTAGCACCCACAGGTATACAGCAGCCAGAATTGTCCTGGTTAACAAAGTACCTGCGGGAAGCCTCAAGGCTGGAAATGATCTTGTGTGGAAACTCGAAACTGGATTCAGAGTTTTGGAGCATTGGATCAGCTAAATCATGTAGTGCACTGCAGTTCAAAGCCATATGGGACTCTTCTTCCATGATGCTGGTTCTGTATTCAAGGATGGGGAGAATCTATGGGCATGTTCGAAGCTGGTTCGTTCCCCACTTTGTAGTGTTCGCATGTGGGAAGGCTGAGGTTAAGCTGAGGCTGGTGGAGTGGCCCTGCAGGTGTTTTCCTGTGCTGCAGCCTGGTTATGAGCCCTGTGCCATGTGTGCAGCCTCCATCTACCCAGCTGGTCTTGCAACAAGCTGAGCTGGCATCTGGCCTTGGAGGGCTTTGGTGCTTTTTTGCTGCAAGGATAGAGAGAGTTTCTAGGCATCCACCTCTCAGGCTTGGAGATGGAGGCGGAAATGAAGGTGGAGATGGAGACAGGTGGAGATGGAGATGCATTTAGGGCTGTCTGAAGCAGCTTATCAGGATGCAGCCCCTGGCTGTGTGAGTGCTGATAATGCCAAGGCACAGACCTGGACACTGCAGTGCTGCCATTCTCACTCATGCAGTCTTGGCATAGTTTTGGCCCTGATGAACTTCTTGAACACTTCCCAAAAACAGTTTGGGAGCTACTACATGCCAGAGACCATTCTCAAAAGACAGTTTGGATGCTGCTACCCTGTTCTGGAGTGTAGGAGAGCATGGACACAGCCAGACTGTGCCAGCCATCCCACATCCCACTTCATTACCCATCTAGGAAGGACAGGCAGTGCATGACGGATGCTCCCCATGCTGCTGAGTGAGTATTGATGTCTATGGGAGCTAGCAGGAGATGGATGCTCCACCAAAATGCAACAAGGCTGGAAGCACCTGGCCTGTTGTCACTCACTGGGACGATGTGGACAAAGTTCATCCACCTGCAAGGAGCAGTGCGAGCCTTTTGTGTGCACACACCCTCACGTGGGCTGTGAGTGGTGCAAATCTTGCCTGGGTACTGCTCAAAAACCAGCTCACACTGAGCGCTGAGCGCTGCGTTTATGTGAATTGCAACGGGCTCTCATCTCTGATAGCTCGCGTCCAAAAAGTGCTGATTGGAAGAAGAAAACTTTCAGCTAATTACCGTCATTTTTTAATTTTTTTAAAATTTTTTTCCCCTCCGAGCTCTGACTACTGTTCTTAATTTCCTGGCCAGCTTGCGCCCTTCCCCCGCGCCTCTCCGAGCATCTGTGGTCGTTTCAAATTGAGCTGTACTACCTGCTGCTCCGACTTTCTAACATACCATACCAGTTGGTTTGCCAAACAGTGAACTGCCAGCCATCTGCCATCCGAAGCAGAATTTACATTGTTTCATCTTAAAATAACGCCTTCGGAATATCAAGTAACTCTCTGCATCAGGTTTTTGAGAACTGAAAATCGGCCAGGAGTAAAACACAAATACCAAATGTGCCTGTAAAGGGAACGGAGAGGTAAAGTTTTTAAGTTGCTGTTTACCTGATCTGGACGGAGACCATAACACTGATAATTTTCACCGTGCAAATGCAATCTTCTTAACACAGCAGCAATTTCATGGTGGCCGGTGAGGTGGAGCAGGGGGATCGGAACTGGCTTCTTTGCACTGCATGGTGCTCGGTGACTTCTGCTCGAGTCACCGAGCTCCTGGGCCTCAGGTTGTCTGTCTTCAAATACTTCAGACTAAGAATCCCACGTTCATGCCCTTTGGCTGTGTGGTTTTCATGACTAGATGCAAATCAGTTGTAGTCAGAGTGCTGAATTAGTGGAGAGCTAATTTGCCTGACTCCTTAATCCCGTTCGTTAAGAGGAAAGCCAATAAAGTTACTAAAATTGTGAGACACATTCTGCTGTTTGACATTAAGCACTTATAGTCAGGAGGCTTTGGGATATGTATGATATCCGACAGCTCTGTACAACTTAAGCTATCCCCCTGCTGCACACCTGTGATGCAGGTCCCCATAGGTGGTGCTTGCCTGTAGCACTCACTGAATAAAATGTAATCTGTTTGATCACAGTCCCCCTGTCCTGTGGTCTAAAATATAACATTGGCCAGCGTATTTCTACTTACAAAAGCCCATCAGCATACCCAGCCTACAGCCTGCTATGAAAAGCAGTAAAACAGAAAGGGGTTTGGATGTCACCAGCAGACCTTAACGTGTTTCTCACTCCTCCCACAAACCTTCCATGTGGTTCTAAGAACTCTGGAGCCCTAAAAATGCTTTGGAATGCAGGTTTCTTTTAGTCGATATTTTGCGAATGTCCCAGTTGCTGAAGAAGTCGTAGATTGGTTGCATTTATCAGTGGAAGGTGAAGGAACATAGACTCCATGTAAAGGCACTGAAATTCCAGACCATGGGATTAATTTCCAGTGCATTTAGTTCCTAATTAGGGGGAAAATGGATGCATCTTCCCGCATGCAGTATAATAACAGTCTTCTCATCTTCCAGGACTGATGTGTCTGTGGGAAGGAAATACTTGGAGCAGCATCCACCCTTTAACAGTAAATTAATTCCTTCAAATGGAATCATCACAAAGCTGACATGTCTGCATGCAGACCCAAGGCACCAAGTATGAGTCAGACTGCGTATCTGCAGTGCCTAATACATGCTAAATACCGAGAAGCTCTTCTTTCCAGCAGCATCTCCTCCAGGATCTGTAAGCTCAGATGGAACATATGTTTGGGGCCAGAAGCATGTCAGTTTGATTACTTAAGCACTCAGAGGGAGATTACTCTTATTTTGCTTTAGCTGTTAAAAATTAATGGCCTTAACCTATACATGGCGTTTAGGTTCTCCATTATCAATGGAAAGAGACCAGATCTCCAAGGACAAGTCAACCCATCTTAGCAGAGATCTGCACGCAGTATACCTCAATGACAAATTTTCCCACCTTTTTCTCTCCTGAACCTCAAGAACTAGCTAAAACAACATGTCTACATTTTAGATGAATCCTACTAGAATACATTTCACCTGCTATTTTGGGCTCCTGTTTGTTGTTTATTTTTCCTCCAGCTGGTTTCCCATGTGAAATTCTTAAGCCTCTTATGTGGAGCAGATACTGCAAACTAGATCTTTCTTCTGCCAGAACCCAAGAGCTGCTCTGGAGAGTTTTTTTGAAAGGCTGAGCCCTTCTCAGTTAAACATTTGTCCTCAGGAGAGCACTTCATATTCTGAATCTGAGTTGGGCATTGGTAAAGTGAAGCCCTCATTTAAGCTTCAAATCAAGTGGGTTGACCCATCTTTGTGCATGGAGTTTCAAATATCAAACACCTATAAATAACCCTTAGCCTGGGGTGAAGCTGAAGGAGCCGTGCAATGGGCACTTGCATTGGAAGATCCTGCTCCACACCACTAAAATGTTGTAAGGGTTCCTGGTGCGGTTGGCCTGTTTTGGAGCAAGAGAAACTCTGCTGAGCAGTGATTGAGCATGGTTAGAAAGCTTGGGCAGATGAGGAACTGTTCCCAGTTGGCAGGTGGGGTGCTACTGGTACGTTTGGGAAGTATGAAAGCGTAACTGTGCCATGTCAGCCGGGCCTCAGGGCCAGAAAATGGAACCTGGCACGTTTTATTTGCTAGTAGAGATGACAGTGTGGGTCTCTGTGTTATCTACAGAGTGCTTAACTGCAGTACTCTGAATTCATGCCAGGCACCTGCGTTTTAGGTGTTGTAAAATCGAAACAGGGGCTTGAAGCAGCCTGAATCTCACTGCGTGTGCCATGGTTTGCTCAGAACTGGGCAAGGGCCCAGATTCTGTTTTGGGAGCTTTCTTTCTGCATTATTTATGTACTTGTATTTTAGTAGCCACTACAAGTCCCAAACCCACTTAAGGAAAGTTACGCTAACGTGTAACAGCAAGATTGTCCTGGCTCCAAACCCACTTATGATTCATGTATAAGATGAGAGATAAGAACTATTTTCAAGAAACAGACAGTGGGAACACGGGATAACAAAGAGATCCATTAGTAGAGGTATTCAGTGAATTTTCTTCATTGCCTCTTCTCCCAAAGGTCTCACAAAAGATAGTTTATGATAAAAATGCTGCTAAAACTCAAGAAAGTAACCTCAGTCAGGGCTTGAGGGTGGTAAGGCTCAAGCTGGTAGATATGTATTTACTGAAGCCCCAGAACAACTAGTGGAGCATGTTGACACCCAAATTATTTTCAAAATGATTGTGAACAGAGAAAATTGCTCATGTTGAGCTTCATGCCTGCACATTCAGCCTGCTTCTAATAGGCAAACGAGGTAGTTTAATGCTGTCAAAGGTGCCTTAATACAAATGCTTGGATTTTCTGTTTGCTAATATTTCTTATCTCTCCTCATTCACACAGAGAAGCTCGAGCCCTTGCTCATCCTTTCACCTGCAAGCTGCATTTGCGTATTAGCAGAAAACTGTTTCTTCTTGTCCAAGATCACTGAAACATTTCTTCAAAATCGAAAGCCACCTATTCAGTGCTCTTAAACCCTTGCAGCCCTTTAGAAAATCAAGGATGAAGCATTAGAACACTCTCTGTCATTTGCATTTACCAGTGAATTGTGCTCATTAGCAAATCTTGTGGTGTCTTCTTTGTACCTGCGTTGATGTTTAGCCACCCCAGAATGGCGTCCCCAGGCTTCCATGGGAATTTTCAGCATCATGCAGCCTTAGAGTATGAGAAAGGAGCTCCAAGTAGCATCTAGCAAAAATTGCTCCTTTCTGAGAGGAAGACGGGTTCTGGACTTTAAAGTGGGCTCAGGTTGTGAAAACCCAACTATCTCCAGGTTTGTAGAAGATTTTTATGAATATGTGTTTGACTATTAATGTCTTTAATCCCTCTCCTTTAAGAAACCATTTATAGGGCAAAAAAAATGTGCAGCTGAGTCTATTTTCATAGTATTTTTTGCCTTTAGGGATTGAAATATCCACCGAAGATAAGACATCAATTTTTCAGTTCTTTAAATACCTTCAAGCATTTAAAGCACCAAGAAATTTATAAACAAAAATATTTGAGATATAAATATTAGTGTCCATAATCTCTGTACTGTTTATTTATAGGAAACCAAGGAAACACAGGAATGGTAGGTGGATGAAATGAAAAACACTGAAGAAAGCACTGAAGAAAAAGGCAGAGTGAGCAAGCATGCTGTGCTTGGTATTGTGCCCAAGTTAATTCATGGAAGACGTTCAGACTGTGTTGTCATCTGTATTATATCATTTTTGAAGAAAGTGCTGCAAATGATGTAATTATTAGGATGATCATTTCTATCCTGATATAAATGGACTCTTCCATTTTGTGGGGAAAAAAAAAAAAAAAAGAAGAAGAAGAAGAAGAGCAAAGAAAAGTCCATCAGAATTAATTCAAGGTCTTCATATTGCCCATTTATAAGCCTAAAATAGAAAATACTTGAACAAGAAGCAGTGAAGCTGTGGAGGTCAGATTCAGACAAGGGAGCAGTGATAGTACTGAGAAATATTCATAAATGTAGAAATGTTCCTAAAAATGGTTGAGAAAGGATCACTGAAGGACAAAAAGCTGAACAGAAGCCTGCAAGAGGCACGGATGAGGTGACCTACACCGTGACTCCCACGGTCCCCGCCTTTGTATGCATCTGAGAACTGGGCAGGACGGGGGCTGTGGAAAGCAAGGTGGAGACAAAAATTGCTTCAATGTGACTTTTTTTTTTTTTTTTTGACTCCTAACCATTTCCCAGTGAGGAGCCACATACATTTTCATGCCTGATGCAAACTGGCTTACGTTCCTCACCCGAGGCAGCATCTCTGTTATCTGTAGAAAGAAATGTTCTGAAGCCCAAGAAGAGCCATTAGTTTATCTCCCTCTGAGAAACACCTACTCTGGGAGACTGCATACTGTATAATGCGCTGTCTGTGGGAAGGATGGAATTCAGAAAATGTTCAACTCGTGCTGAAAACAAGGGCTGCAGACTGAATTCCACCTCGGTTCCAAGAGGTTCCATGCTGTTTGTATCTGACAGAGCCTGACCTCTGTACGAGTGCAGCTGGTGTCATGTAAAGTTTGCTGAGACAAAGGTTGGGCAGGTATTCGTGCGTGAGGGAGACAGGTTGTGGAGACCATCTCCTGGAATAGTGGCCTCTGTTCAGTTCTGAATCCATCTGGGTATTAAAGTGGTGGCAATGGTTTGTTAGAGAGTAATAGAATACGGCCAGTTGTTATGCACCAAAGGTTTTGAAGCTTGATGTTCCAGCCTACAGAACAGGAGATACGAGGGAAGAGATGGTTTTGCTATTATTCTTAAGTGTCTAACTATGGATTAGATCTCGCATATGGGACATTTCAGTCTCTTGACAAAGACTTGGAAAGAGACAATGGCTGGAAGTCCCTGCTGGGCAAAATCCAACATGGTATTTCCTGACAGTGAAGGCAGTTGACCATTAGGATTGTAGAAACGTGGAATAATTTAGCCTGGAAGGAGGTCTCTGGTCCGACCCAGTGCTCAGAACAGATCAGGTCGCTCATGGCTGTGTCCAGGTGAATCGGAAGGGTCTCCAAGGTTGGATGCTCCACAGCCTCTCTGGTTCCCTGTTTCAGTTTCTGGCCATTTTCATAGTGAAAATGCTTTCCCTATGTCTAAATGGAATTTCCCATCTTCCAGCTTGTGCCCATTGCCTCTCATCCTTACACTTTGTGCCTGTAAAGGAGTCTTGTTTTACCTCCTTAGACAGTTTAAGGAAGCAGTAAGATCTTCCTTTAGCCATTCCTGAGATTGACTGATCCCAGTTCTAATTTTTTTTTTTTTTTAGAAAAGGCATGAAACATTGCTCTGTGCAGTAAGTTTCTTACAAAACGAGGATATGTTACCTGTGAAAATTACAGATCTCAATAACTACTCACTTTTCCCCATTTAATGTCCATGCTTTGTATGGGACAGCCCCAGCTTTTGTCTCAGGGATGAGTTTGCCAGGATTAGATGTATGCCATGTTAGGCTTAACTGATCAGAACACGCCTCTTGTAAATCTGTGGTTTTGACAGATTTTTTTTGTTGCTGTGTTGTTTAAATTTGAATCAGTTTCCCGGTGTGGTTTGGGAAACTCTGACTCAACCCTTGCTTCCTTGGAGATGGCGTGCACCATGCTTTCCTTGAAAAACCAGGGCACCTGGTTGAGACATCGTGCCACGCTTCCTAGGCCATTTCTGAAGTGAGGGAAATTCATCAGCCTAACAACAGAAAGAGACAGATCTCAGCCGGAAACCTGGGGATGATCAGAAATAATCAGAGGTGGTCAGAAATGGTCAGTATATATGTGTTGTTGTTTTTTTTCTGGATATTCAGTATGTTCTTAAATATAAGTCTTTTGATCCATGAGCTCTTAGCTGAGCTACATGGGAAAAGCAAAGGAGGCAGAAGTTCTTAAAATGCTAACATTTTAGATTTATATTCTTACAGAAATGCAATCTTATTGCTATTTTTTCCATTAAAATGTTCACAAAACCATTTTCTAGGTTTCATCATGCCTTTACCTTCCTTTTTTCCTTCATTTTGCCCTGTCATGTAATAAAAAAGATGTAGATGTTTGATGCTTTTTCACTGTTTCATTGCCATCTTTTATTTCCTTGACGTTATTTGTGATGGTAAAGGAGAAAAAAAAAAAAAAATGGGGAAAAGAAGCTAGGCAAAGGTGAACTTCATTCTCATGTACATAGGAGACCAGAAGAATCCTAAAATATATTATAAAATTAGTGATTTCTTAAGAAAGCTAAAACATTTCAACAAATGCAACTTTTGCATTGAAGTTTTCATTTTCTGACAAAAATAATTTTCCAAAGAAAATACAATTAATTCTAGTGATGCTGTTGCTCTGAAAACCCTGTGTTGATGGTTGCTATAGAAAACCTTTTGATAAACAGGTGTATATATAGTAAGCTTTTAGTCAAGTGCTTTCTTCATAATTTTTTTCTTTTCCATACCTGCATGATCTTGACGAAATAGACTTACAGATGGCCGCATCCTAATCTCACTCTAATTAGGGTAAATCAGAAGTACTTCATGAGCATCCCTGAAACCGCGCTGATCTGAAAGCGGACCAAAATCTAGCTCCCGTGGTGTGTTTGTTTTATGATTTGATTTCACATGCTTTTTGCATTTATTTATTGATGTTTGGCTTAAACATCTCCAACCTGAAGGTGACACACAGCCTAGTTCTAAATGTTTTCCTATTACAGTCCAGCTAGTGCCCAAAGCCTAATTTGGCTGGCTGAGCACAGGATCCTTTCACACCCCTCTAGCAAAATCTTCTATCAAAGAGTCATGAGCCCTGAGAGGACTTTGAGAGAATTTATTGCATTATTAATAAACCAGCTGATTAAAGGACACAGTTCCCTCTGGCTTTTCCTAAACTGGTTTTGTTCATGACTTTGGTATTTTAATTCAGGCGCATTCTGTAATTAAGACATTTTGATTCCATTTCTATTAACAGGAGTTAGGACCCAAGCCACCTGCAGTTAAACAGTGGAGAAAGGCCTGAGGACACGAGTCCAGCATCCTGCAGTCAGCTGTACGATATTTTCAATGTGAAGGGAATAAGGTCCTTTTAGCTACCCAGCGTCTCTGTTAGAGTTAAAGAGAATAAGAACAGAGAAAGACGAAAGTGAGGCATCTCAGCACGGAGTGCAGTCTGTGTCTCACCTCTAGCTCAACACCTTGCTGATGTAATGCAAGGGAAAGAGATCAAACTCACGAGAGCTACATTTGCACAGGAATCGTACCAGCCATTTGCAGATGCAACACCGAGATTTGACCAGATTCAGCCCTATTAGGGAAAGACAAAGGGTCTAATTGATGAAAGAGGCTTTAATTATGCTTAGCATATGCAGCCCGTGCTGGCAATCCACTTTCAGTAACACAGAGATGAAGACCTCGATGAGTTGAGCTGGCTGGTGGGAAGGATCAGCGACTTCCAGCTGCGACGAGCTGAGCCCGTGTGTGAATCAGCCCCAGCAGCACATCCTGGCAGAGCTGAATTTCATAAGCCACGGTGTTTTGGTAAGCTTTCGTTGGAGCCTAATCACTGACATCTATATTAGTACGTAAGTGCAGCCAGGGCATGGGCTCAGATGTTGGCCCGGGGTTTTTAGTAGAGTCTTTGACACAGTTTTGGCCAGATTAACTGGTGTTCTCTCTGCTGTCCCCAGATGTGGTCTGAGAGCTAGGTACCAAGCCAGGCACCAAGCTGAAGCTTGGATATGCCCTCTCCTTTCGGGGTATTTGGTTGTTTGTACATAAACAAGGCCATGACAGTTCATCTCTAATCCAGAGGCTAGCTGTTTGCCCCTTATAGAAATGTTCCAAAATGAGGTCACTTAGGGCCAGATAAATAAAATTCAGGAGGAAAAAAATACATATATATTACATTTTTTACGTATAGGTGTGTATATACACATATATTCCATATTAACCCAACACTTTACTAGGAGTATTTGCTAGATGTAGGGTCAGAAATGTCCCCCGTCTACATTTCTGTGTTCCTAAGTACCTATTACAGAGACGTAACATGTCTTTTTGTAGTGACTGGGACACAGCATTCTCTGTACTGCAGCTCTTTGCTGACTCAAATCGCATAAAACTGTTTTCCCTGCAGCAGAACTGCCTAAAGACCCGCTGACAGCTGACTGCAGGAGATGTTGGTGGCTCAGTTCCTGCAGCAAGGGATGGAAAACAAACATCGATGTTGTCAAATAGCTGCCTACAGGTGCAGAAACAGGCCAGCCAGCCTGGAAAACTTTGAATTGTCTCCAAATGTGATTAGTGATTGTGGGGAAGGAAGGTGGAGGAAGGATTATCACTAATCACACATGGGAATATAGGTCTGGTGAAATGCTACAGGAGCGCATTGATGCAGAAAGCCGGGCAGCAGGCTGTACAACTTGAAATGGGTGGGAGAGCTTCTTAATCTCAAGGACTCAGGACAAAACTCCGTCACACTGCTTCTATTTTAATTGACGCCCAGTCGTGCCCTAGTCATTTAGAAGAATAGATTCTACGTTCTTTAAGTAAAGAAGATCTGTCAAAGTTGTCCTCCCTCATATTTGTCACCTTCACTCCAGTATATCAGGGTAAGCCAGCCTTCGCCTGCAGGAGATGCTGCTGCTCACGTATCGTAGATTTCTGCACCGTGCCTTGCGGTTAGGCTGTGGGGAAGCGGGCTGTTTTTCTTTCATTCCAGCTCACCACTGCCTCAGAAAAATGCTATTTTTCTGTCCCTACTGATCCATGAACTAAGCACTAAAAAGAAGACCGTGTGCTGAGGGTCACCTACCCGCTCTTCTTCTGTACAGGTTTTAAAGTGCTTCCTCACATGTAGCTCTATAATTTTCCAGCCTTTCATAACAGGTAGACTCAAGTTATCTGTCAGGGTCATAATAGGAAGGCTGTTGTGTCCAGTGTCTGATCTAATGGATAAAGCTGGAAGTTACTTTCACACTGATGCCTAAATTAAATATGTCAGCCTGCTGAGATCTAAGCTCAAGCCCACCTTTCCCCCCCCAACTCCCGTGATTCTAAATAGGTTTCCAGAATTCTTGTGTTTCTGTCTGGTATTTTGAAGCTCTTCTAGAGGGACGTGTGAAGCCGGAAAGTATTTCCATTTTGTATATAAGACCCAGTTACTCAGTATTATTATGTCTTAAATATTGCTGCAACCTGATGTAATGAGCATATGCTCTCTCAAAGCAAGCTCAGAGGAGAATAATATTCCAATGCAGAGACACTTCTAGAGAGAAAGCAAATACCTTCTTTCCTCGTCCCCCTCCCCAAGCCCCCCGAATGCATGGAGTCAGCTCTTTCAGTTTCACCAAGGGGTTTTTATTCCTTTGCAATATGGCAAGCTGTTCCTTCCTTCTTAAATTTAGTTTAATCAGCAGTTACGGCACAGTGTGTGGCTTTTCATAATTCTACTGATGTTTCTGCAAATGGTTACTTAGCGCTGTGCATTATTATTACTGTGGATGATCACTTACAAACATCTGTTGGGATTTACATAGGTAGAGCTGAGCCTGCCCTTGGGTGGCAGGATGGGTTAGAGGTCCTTTCCAGGCCTATTTTTGTAATACTTTGCTTATCCAGTTGCCTGGGTATCTTTTTTTTTTTTTTTTTTTTTTTTTTTTTTTTGGTATGCCTTCAGCCCTGGATGNATGCCTTCAGCACTGGATGTCATTATCTGCCCCAAATCATCTTTTTCTCTTTTTTTGTGGTGCCCTAATAATGAGCTTTTGTCATGTGCAATGACTACATCTTATTTTTCCCCCTTTTTATCATAATATCATCTGCTTGGGATGTTCTGAGAAAAATGCAACAAGCTATGATAAATCACCTTGTCAAGTTGCACGGTAATTCAAGCTGTTGCTGAAGTTACAGATAAAATCCAGCAAGAGGCTTTGTGGGGAAGGAAGGTGGGGGAAGGAATCCAGCTCCTCAGAGCCCTCATCTCTGTTCTGTTGGTAACGAATCTATGGGTGGGATGAACTGTGGGGGTTGTGTCAACCTTGCTGTTGTTCCTAATGAATCAAGAAGCTATTTTGGAGACTTTCTCCGTCTCTCAGGAGCTGTTTCCATGTTGCAACGTCAGATGTGCATTTTGAATCACTGCCTCCTCAACCTGCACCTGCAGTGCAGTAAAATCTATTAAGCTTAGTGCAGTGTGTACTATCAGATTTAAAGGCTGGGCAGACCTGGCCGTGAACTTTATAGAGCCCTTTGCAGCCTGAGGTTTTACAGCAGTCACAAAAGTAGAGATGCAGCAGCTTTTGCAGATGTCTCCGTGTTTGTTGTCAAAGACCTCAGAGGAAAATAAAAGCTTTCTCCTTTTCTCTTACAGAAGATAAGCAGGGACACAAGCATTCCCAAGTCAAGTTAGTCTGTAAGTAACACAAGTCTCAGAGTTTCACTCTGTAGTTCCTTCAGACACAAAAATGAGTTCTGGTGGGGGTGGAGTGCTCTCCTTTTGTAGTTGCTTCATCTGCTGACAAATAAAGGGCAACTACATCCTTTGAGAATGAAGGACTTTGCTTTCAGATGAAAAGAAGAGGACACAGACAGTCCAAATAGAACGGCAGGACACAGTATGTATTTTCCTTTCTATGAGAACAGCCGTCTTAAACTGAAATCGTTCTCTGAAACGCAGCTCTTGATGGCAGATGGGCAGGAAATCTGCCTGGATACTGAAATATGTGCATAGAAATGAAAAGCAGAACAGAGTAGAGGTAAAAGCAGTAGCTAAGTTTTTAACTAGCTTTACTCCCAGATTTTTTCCCCTGATGTTGTAGTATTACAACATTTTAACACATTAATGAATATTAATCCCATCCCATAGAATGGTTTGGGTTAGAAGGGACCTTAAAGATCATCTACTTCTAACCCCCCTGCCGTGGGCAGGGACACCTCCCACCAGACCAGGCTGCTCAGAGCCCCGTCCAGCCTGGCCTTGAACACTGCCAGGGAGGGGGCACCCACAGCCTCTCTGGGCAACCTATGCCAGTGTCTCACCACCCTCACAGGAAAGAATTTCTTCAGAATATCTAGCCTAAATCTCCCCTCTTCCAGTTTGTGGCCATCACCCCTCGTCCTGTCGCTCCATGCCCTTCTAAAGAGTCCCTCCCAGCTCTCCTGTAGGCCTCCTTCAGGTCCTGGAAGGCCGCTACCAGCTCCCCCCGGAGCCTTCTCTTCTCCAGGCTGAACAACCCCAACTCTCTCAGCCTGCCTTCGTAGGGGAGGTGCTCCAGCCCTCTGATCGTCTTCGTGGCCCTCCTCTGGACCCCCTCCAACAGCTCCATGTCCTTCTTGTGTTGGGGGCCCCAGAACTGGCCCAGTACTCAGGTGGGGTCTCACAAGAGCAGAGCAGAGGGGCAGGATCACCTCCCTCACCCTGCTGGTCACGCTTCTCTTGATGCAGCCCAGGATGCAGTTGGCCTTCTGGGCTGCAAGCGCACCTTGTTGGCGCATGTTGAGTTTTTCATCAACCGACACCCCCAAATCCTTCTCCTCAGAGCTGCTCTCCAGCCATTCTCTGCCCAACCTGTATTTGTGCTTGGGATTGCCTCAACCCAGGTGCAGGACCTTACACTTGGCCTTGTTGAACTTCATGAGGTTGGCATGGGCCCATCTTTCCAGCCTGTAATAAAAAATAAAAATAGCACCAGAAAAGATGTAATCCAGAGGAATTAAGATAGTATTATTTCTAATATCCAGAAGTTGTTGGTGCATGAGAAGTGTAAAATAAGCCCAGTGGATATTAGTGCTTAAAACACAGGCAAGACCTCTTTTTGGGTGTTAAATGGTGCTATGTACTGCTTACAGGCAAGGAAGCTCCTTTGTCCATGCTGGGCATTTGTTGGTTGTACATGCTAAGGCCAAGAACTCTTCCCAGCATGTAATGCACGTGTGGAAAACTGTCTTTAGGGCCTCAGAGAGGTTAACAGGATGGACGTGAGCTCTGTTGTAATATCTGGCCTCCAGGCCACTGAGCAGTCTCAGGTGCATTTTTGTGAAATACAGAAATCAGTGAGACTAAAAGGCTGTGATTCCCCCAGCAGAAGGGGGTTTCTTGTAATAAACCTTTTTCAGCAAAATTTATTATTAAATTACCTTTCCATATAGTAATAGCAAGCATAGTGTTTTTTGGTTGAAGTTCGACTGGGTAATAGATATACTTGGAGCAGTGAAATAGCAGGAGAAATGCTTGCTATGAAACCCAATTACGAATCCCAGTTTTGCACAGATGCTCGTATGGGGCCTCTGTTGTGCGTTGCCAGATGCGAAAATATCCCTTTGTTCAACAGTTCAACACAGTTTGTTCAACAGACGGTGACAATTTCGTAGCTGCTTTGTTCAGCTGAACTCATATATAAATTACGGGCATGGCCTGGGTTTTCCCTGCCTGGGAGATAACCTCTTGGATCTGTGCTGCCTACATGGGGTGGAGGGCAGCTGCTGCCTGTACCTCTTGGAAGAAAGCTGTAGGCAACGCAGTCCGCCCGCTTTAGAAATCTCCAACCAGACCTTGCTCTTGGGAATCTGCAACCTCCAGGACACGCTGCAAGATTCAGCTGCTGGTGTGGGGCTCAGGGGAGACAAGTGTCATTAGTCAGTGTTGTTTGGAGGAACAAATAGGGGTTTTTTTCCACTGTTTTTCCTGGTAAGAGATAAGAAATCACATCTGCATACTGTGGTTTCTTCTGTCTGAGTTTTTAAATCGATGCAGAAGATACTTGCGGCCTGTTTTCCGTCCCTGTGCATGCCCTAGTAGCTGTCCTTTATGCTCGTGCTCTGCCCTGTTGTGCCCAGTTCTGTTTGCAAGTTCCTCGGGGCAGAGACCCATCATTCCTCATTATCCTGACAAGAGCCATGCAGACTCTTGCTGCTATATATATCATCATCTTGCATATAAAAACAGGGTTGTCATGGTGATTTGAAACCCCCTGAAAGCGTGCTGTAATGCAGTTAATCTTATGCACATATCTACACTTATTTAAAATCAACCATACGACAAGGCACCTTATGTGTAATGGCATCCAACCCACCCCTTAAGAAGCAAAAAATTTGCATCAGCTGTGCAGCTGCCTTTTAGGGGAGTAATATTTGGAGCATCTAACTGCTTTTGACTTCACCTGGCTGCCAGCTGCTGACAGCTATTCCTACAGCCGTGCAAACAGTCTTCTTCATTTATAATTTACAAAATACAAACTGTACCTTTTTGTCGGAGTTCAGGGCTCATGCGGAGGAGGCATTTGGGAATTATTCTTATTGGCGCCTCAAAGTTCAGCATGAGGGTGGTAAGCTGCTGCTTTTTCCATGTGGTGCACTCCTTAAATATTCAATGAAGAGACAGCCAGAGGAGAAAAAGAAAAAAAAAAAAAAAGGGATTAATTTTGCCAACCCTGTTGAGATGCTCGGTAGGGGGAAGTTCAGTTCCTATGGAAGTCAGTGGGAGTAGGATCAGGCCTTGAGAAGTTACTGAGAAACAAAAAGGAGGTAGGAGTTAAGTATTAATATTCAATTTTCAATGACTGTAAGTCTGACCTTCCAGAAGAGAGCCCTTTCTGCACCCATCAAGTGCAAAGTATGCTGTTCTTTCCAGGTCTCTATGGGAACTCAGTCCAAAGGTAAAAACAAGATGCTCCTCATGCTGCACAATGAGAAGCAATTTATACCATCATAGAACAGAATTACGACTTCATCCTAGAAGCACCTGTAGCGTAGCCCAGCTCTGTTTTTGGAGGCCGTTTTGTCTGACGCATGCTGAAATCCCCAGACACCATGGATGAGTTAGGGTTGCCATTCTTTACCTGGTTTGTTTTACTGTTCTGGTAGTGGAGGAATCTCTTTTTGAGAATCTTTTCATTTAAACCATGTATGCAGCACCAATTAGCTTCTCAAATGGTAATTGGGAGGGAGCGAATAGTGGTTAATTTGGGGCACTTGCTTCAGGTGAAAGGTGTACTGCGTTCAGGTGGAGGAATGTAGCAACGCTGTGAGGAATTGCCCCTAATGCTGTAGCCATCCTATTTACTGCCTTCCCATGGGGCTGCCAAGCTCATTTTGCTCTTTCCTTACCCAGCCTGTAGATGGATCACCCTTCTGTCTCCTCATTAAAGACCAAGAAGCATTCAATCCATCTCATGCCTGTGGAGTTTTCCTGGCTGTGCTGATCCATCAGAGGTTGTTTTAACCTACAGCTGGTGGTCCTTACCACTGAACACATCATTATTAAATGTTTCATGATTTATCTCAGTCTGTTTTGGCGATGCAAAGCACCAGTTTCAATGTGTGGCACGCAGTGCATTGGGGGTTGTGTATCTTCGGGGGTTGCAGGGGTTCTTTGGTGGTTTTTCTTGAATGGCTGCTTCAAATAGTATGGCTGTGGTTCCAGTCTTGTGTCTGTGCATGGTGTGGTGCTAATGTCAAGTGTTTTAGATTCTATGATGGCCTGGAGCAGCACAAGAAATTAAAGAAGCAGATTTTATCCCTTTTTTTAATAACAGAAGAGTGTTAGCATCACTTCTCTTAATTATCCTCCTTTTAAAAAGAGTAATACTGAAAGAAAAAAAAAAAAAAAAAAAAAAAGCAAAGCCTGCAGGATCAGGACAATTTGTGATAAGGGAACCCTTAGATTCAGAAATAGGCCTGTGACTCTTACGGTAACGCCAGCCTTTTGGGAACAAGAACGAAAGGTGTGCAGGATAGCTGAGGTGGGTGTGTTATGGATCCGTTTGTTCTTTCTGCCTTTGTCGGAGGCTCAGCTCCTAGCCATCACTGGGGGCAAGAAGCTGGGCTCTGGGTTGGTGAGCTCTGGTTTTGTTCTGTGAGTCTGCTGTGGGCAAGCAAGGGGTTAAATAAATGAAAATAAAAATCCAAGTAGGAGCAGGCTACTTCTTGTTCAAATTGAAAATGAGTTTTCTCCTGGTGGTTGCTGTGGTATCTGTGCCCCTTTACTGATGAAGGATTAACTATGGGGAAAGTGTGGTGTAAGGACTGGACTATGTTTTCCTCTATTTCTTCTCCTTTCTTTTGATTGTGCTTTATATTTCTGATTTTTTCTTTGCTGGCATATCTTCTTCTCCATCATCCTTGCCTTTGTTCCTTGCTTGTGCTTGCTACCACTTGTTACTACATATAAAATATTTCTAAACTGAAAAGCTTTCCTGCAGTACCTTTATTTCTTGACTAGCTAAGTGCTTTCCCTGTTACTTAGTACGAGTCTGACAGACACATGCCTCTGGCTTATTAATCTCATACAGTGAGGTTCATTATGAGTATGTGCTATTAGCAAACAGGAAAGTGCTTACTTATAATTGCTGTTCTTTAAAGGTTGCCTTGTCTGTGGATTCAAATTCATCATCATCTTTGTTCTAGAAAGTGAAAACCTGTTCCTGCTAATAGGGCTGGCCCTTATTAGCCTGAGCAGGAGTCAGCAGTGACTTTAGGGGAAGATCTGCACTGCTTTTTTTTCAAGAACTCCTTGGGTTTTTCTGTGGGATGGCGTTAGCCAGGAGCACCTCTGCATTCATACTGCAAAGGCTGGATCCTCAGCCCTGTCTGTCCTACGGATATATATGAATACTATAAAACACTCGTGCAGATGTGATCTATTGCCACAAACTCCTGCAAGTGAACTCAGCAGACCCTTCCTGCCCTATTTCCATATGTTTCTGATCTAAACATAACCTCAAACCCAGGTGTTATCCTAGAGAAGCAGGGCCACTCACTGTGATGCCTCCGCAGCCGCTCTGATCTTAGTGCCTCAGCATGCTTTGCCAAATTGCATGCAAGAAGTGAGAGAGCCAAAAACAGCAGCAAGAACCCCCAAAATGTCAAAAGCAGACAGCCTTGCCGTGGGAGGAAGTAGTACTGTTCTCTTGATGAGACCCAACACCCAAGGGTGCTTCCAGCTTAGCTTCTTGCTGTAAGTGATTCTGCTGGGCATGTCACTGACAGCATCAAATTTGGGTGTCGTATGTAGGATGTCATATATAGGATGACATGTAGGGTGGTCTCCAGACCTAGTTATTCTGGATGTTCTGCTCTGCTAGTGATAATTAGGGGTTGGGAAATCTCTTTGACTGGGTTTGCAGGGTCAGATCTGTCAGGGCTCCACAGAGAAGAGGAGAAGATGGTGAAGACCAAGTTAATAGTCTGTGGGAGATGCTGACAGTCTGTTTGTTAGACAGTGTCTCTATCAGAGAGAGAGAGACTCAATCCAGCCTGGAGGGAACCATTTACTGTCAGGTGATGGATCTAACTGGGTCACTGGTCTCATAGCTGACGGATTGGCCCTACAGATGGGTGTCATGCCAGCTGCAAGTGAAGGCCAGCCCAAGGCTGAGGTACCCATGTTTGTCTTTTCTGGAGGCAGCTTTCAAAGTTATGAGTGCCCTCACTGGGCAAGCTACTAGGTCCATAATCTGTGGACTCGTTCATGAGCAGCCAGAGATGACTGAGGGCTCCTTGGGATTTTCCATACCCAACCGAATTTGCTACTCTAGGATAGCCTGGACATTTCAAATGGGCTCCAGGCAAGAGCATGGCCCAGGTGAATTCTCTGAGGGATACTTTCAGGCCTGGTCCCCAGAGTACCAGGTGAGGGAACCCTCTTACAAGCACCCTAAAATTTGTTTGAATGGTTGGGAAATATCATCTTCCAGATATTACTAATGGTATTAGTGTGAGTGTCTTGGAGGCATGTCTTCAGTCATATTAGTTTTTCTAAATAAAAAGATCAGCATAAATGAAATAAGAAGGCATTTTGACTCATGCTGGGAGCCAAACAGCACAGCAGTAAGAAAAAGCTACAGAGTGACCACTAAAATATTGCCAAGAGAGGGGTTTAGAGAGTCTGGTACCTTAACTTATGAGAAGTCTGTTCACTGTCTTGTCCCACCACTGCAGCAGTGGAGGACCAGGTGGAGACATAGCTGCACTTTTAAACTTATGTGATGCTGAGGTAACTGATGACTACTTCTGGAGTTTTGAGAGAAGCCTGAAAATGACTCTTCATAGCATCACGGTCATAGAATATCCTGAGTTGGAAGGGACCCCCAAGGATCATTGGGTCCAGCTCCTGGTTCCACCCAGCCCCAAACCCTGTCCCTGAGAGCGGTATCCAAATGGTCCCTGAGCTCCGGCAGCTCAGGGCAGCTCCTGGGGAACCTGTGCCATGCCCACTACCACCTTTCCCTAACCCCAGGCCTGACCCTCCCCTGACACAGCTCCGTGCCGTGCCCTCGGGCCCTGTCGCTGTGCCCAGAGAGCAGAGCTCAGCGCCTGCCCCTCCGCTGCCCTGGGAGGGAGCTGCAGGCCGCCATGAGGCCTCCCCTCAGCCTCCTCCGCTCTGGGCCCAACAAACCAAGGGCCCTCAGCCGCTCCTCACACCTGTCGCCCTCCAGACCCTTCCCCATCTCCACAGCCCTCCTTTGGAAGCTCTCTAATAGCTTTATGTCCTTCTTATATTGTGCCACCCAAACGTGCACGCAATACAATATTCACATCAGTCTCCTTATCCACCTAGCTATGCTTTACTCTACCAAACTGCACAGGCATTTGAACAATGTGGTTTAATTCAATAAAACGTTCTACACATCCTGTCCAGAACATTCTGTGTTTTCCTGTACGTGCAGGGAGATTCATGTACAAAAACTGTCTGATGCCCTCACAGCTCTGGTGTCCGAGTCCAGGACCTCCATGCGTGAGCAGAGGGACTGCAGCTCTCTGAGAACTGCACCTGTAATTTTGAGATCAGGCAGTAACAGATTGCAGCGCAGGGCGTGCTACTTCTATCTTGAGATGAACAAAAGCGAAACGTTAGCTGTATTTTAACATTTTCAGTTGCACATTTTAGCTCTGGGAAGCCAAGGAAGTCAAAGGCAGAATTTAAACATGAATCCCTCAATTTGTTCTCTCATCATTATAAATTGCTGTGGTCTCTCACAGCGTGATCCTGGGCTGTTCTGGAATGTATAGATGTGTGAAAGGTTGCAGAAAAAGAATATTTAAGAAACAGTATGCAGTGATCTGATAAAAGATGACAACATAATTAATATCCTCAAGGAGGCAGAGTTAAAGCTCTATGAGCCTTGCATTTCTCATTTCCTGACTTTTGAGTGCTTAACTGTGCATATTTAATGTTATATTAAAATAAAGGAGAGGTGCATGTTACAAGCAAATAGTCCCTTTCCTGCTACTTGAGGATATTGAATTATTTCACGGAAGATGCGTTGTTTTGATGATATCTGCACAACTTGAATTGAAGTGACATCAGCTGTGATCCACATTTATAATTCTAATTTATAATATCGTATTAGTAAATTGGGTCATGTATTGTTCTATCCAGTATCAGGGTATGTGCTGCTTTTTTGGCAGAGACAAGCTAGATAGGAAATTGAGAGAGTTGATCTGATTGGAAATAAAAAGAGGCCAAGGCTGTTTTGCTGCTCTGCAACATGCTGTTACATAGAGCAACTGGTTAGGGCTGGGGAGGAAAACATGGTCTGGGGAAGCAACCTAGAATGTATTAATAAATTTGCTGCTGGGGATCTTGGAGCTCAGTTAACGTAAGACTTATCTGAAGTGAGGTAAAGCTGCTTAGAAACAGATCTCCAAACATAAGGCAAGGTAGCGACTATTTGAGCAGTGTGGGGAAGGGGCTCAGTGGGGATTATTCCTAGAGATGTCACTTCGACACGCTGCAAATGTTTCCTCTTTTAACTCCTTAAAAAAGTGAATTCACAGCAAGCACCCCGGGTGGAGTGTCGCCCACTTGCTCTTTCACCTTCTGTGCTGGCTGTGCTACAGTCTCCCAGCTCCAGCACCTCCGGTGCAAAAGTCACAAGTCTGCACAGCCATGCAGATGGGAGATCTGCATTAAATAATCAAGTCTCACATCAATGCACAGCACTTGGCTCAGGTGGAGTACTGAGGTGTTGCTGCACATAACGACGTGACTGTTGCTTTCAATGTCCCTTACCCTGTGTTTGCTGGCAGACGTGTAAGGCTGTATTTGGGGGTGTGAGTTATCTTCGTGCTGTGCGGCTGTACGGGCAGCTCTGCTTGGTGGGGGCTGTGAGCTCTGTTCCCTTTTGGAAAGGTAAAACATGCTCATCCTTATGCTCTCAGAGAACCAAGTTTTTTTTCTTGCCTCTAGGTCTTTGTATACCAAGCACACATGAAGTACTATCAGAGCACTGACCCTTTCTTACAGAATCACACAATCACAGAATGTTAGAGATTGGAAAGGACCTCGAAAGATCATCTAGTCCAATCCCCCTGCCAAAGCAGGAACACCTAGAGCAGATCGCACAGGAATGCATCCAGGCGAGTTTTGAATGTCTCCAGAGAAGGAGACTCCACAGCCTCTCTGGGCAGCCTGTTCCAGTGCTCTGTCACCCTCATTGTGAAGAAATTTCTCCGCATATTTAAGCGGAACCTCCTATGTTCCAGCTTGCACCCATTGCCCCTTGTCCTGTCACTGGATGTCACAGTGAAGAGCCTGGCTCCATCCTCCTGACACCCACCCTTTACGTATTTATAAACATTAATGAGGTCACCCCTCAGTCTCCTCCAAGCTGAAGAGACCCAGCTCCCTCAGCCTTTCCTCATCAGGGAGATGCTCCACTCCCTTAACCATCTTGGTGGCTCTGCGCTGGACCCTCTCCAGCAGTTCCCTGTCCTTCTTGAACTGAGGGGCCCAGAACTGGACACAATACTCCAGATGCGGTCTCACCAGGGCAGAGTAGAGGGGGAGGAGAACCTCTCTCGACCTACCAACCACACCCCTTCTAATACACCCCAGGATGCCATTGGCCTTCTTGGCCACGAGGGCACAGTGCTGGCTCATGGTCTCTAAGGACTCTCTTATCCTTGATAAGATAATCCTTGATTACCAAATAGTGCTGGTCAAGAGACTGAAGTGCCTTTGCTCTAGGCAAAATATGTGTGAGAGATGATGTCTGTGGAACTTCACCAGATATAAGGCTACTGCATTGCATTGAAATTTGCACAAGATCACACATCCAGAAAAATATACCTACATCTGCCTCCCAGGACCACTCCCCAAAATAAATTTTCTCATCAGATCAATACAATGTCTGGATAGATGCAGAGAGAAGAAACATACACAAATGGGTTTTTGTAGATATCTAAGGCCTTTTCATGGTCCCTGGCTTTTCACACCAATGCAGGCCTGGCATAATGCTGTTTGTAGATGTAGATCTAAACCAAGCAGGGATCAGATCAGAATCAGGTCTGTTCTGTGGGCAGGGAATTGCAAAAGGCTTTCTACCGTCAAGTGTCCAGTTACCGTTCACCCAATCTGTTGTTCTGGAAGACTGAACATTGTACAAACTGTAAAAACACAGGACCAGATGTATTGGGTCCAACTGTAAGTCCACCCAGCCCACTGCTATGATGGCATCCATCTAGCCTGGATCCTCATCTAGTGTCCAAGACTGTCACCCACTGGAGGCCGTGTCTAGTTTACTGGCATTTTAATAATTATAATAACTATGCTGGAGGACATGGGCTTTGTTGCAGCTTTCTTGGAGTTCTGGTTCACATGGCAGGAGGAAGGGTATCAGCCTAAACGTGTTGGCATGTGGGAAAAGCAGGGGTCAATCTCTTTTGCTGTGGTGTGAGAGAGCCAGGCAATACAGAGGTGTGGGGATAAGGTGACTGGAGCAGGAGACGAGATTGTCAGGTTAGGAAGGGAGGTTGGATGCCCCAGCTGCCAATCCTTCCTTTCCTGTAGGAATTAGGAGGCAAAGGATGAGCTCCAGGGGCTGCAAGGTCATGCTGTTTGGGTTATCTTTGTTCTTTCTCCACTGAATCATATATCCTACTCCTTCAGGAGGTGAGTTGTGGAATGTGCTCCTGGCAGACCTTAGAGGGGAAAAGCAGCCTTGAGAAATGTATTGTCTATTGTCCTGCAGAGATTTGGAGCAGGGTCAGGAAGGACTGAGGAACCCACTGCCCCCAGCACTTCTCAGACACACTGGGACAGGCTCTGAGGACCCACTGGAGTGACCAGAAAAGGCTGGAGAAGTGCCCACTAGCAAATCCCAGCCACTGAGGGGCTTGGCTTGGCATCTTTCTGCTTGTTCTGGGACATCTAAGGTTCAGGGCTTCTGCTAAAGACCATGAACCTCCATGGTCTGAGGACCCAGAGCCTGGTGCCACTCCTCAGCAGGGTTACCAAGACCTCACCATGGCTGATGGATTGGGATGAGGAAAGATTTAGGTGCCACAGGGAAGCTTGGGCAGGCTGGAAGATGAATGTTTGCCCTGAATCCTGCTGTGATGTGGCTGTGACCAGTGGATGAAAAGGCAGAGTAAGTTTAGGTTGGCTGAGAGGCTAAACTGTGATCAAGTGAAAAAAATCCTGCAGTGAGAACAAAGTAATAAAACACTGCACTGTTAGCAACTTCCTTCCATTAAAATTCAATAAGAACGAACTAACAATTTCTGTTGTAAAGCCCTAATTATTTTCTGGACACAGTTTGTATCTCAGATATTGTCTTCAGCTGTATTTATACTCCTGACAAAGACAGGAGCTGCAGCAGCTGTGAATCCTGATTGCCAGGTATCAAAATGATAATGCCAAAAAGCTGTCGTGCGATGTAAACTTTGGAGAAGAAATTTCTGTGAATGTGAAACGTCGAGGCTCTGAGTCAGGACTCATCAGTACTATCTCTAACTCCGCCAGCAGACGGCTATGTAGGACACCACAGCTTGTTTTCTCTTCATGCCTCATTTGCACCAAAATAACTCAGCTGACATCAAAGGCCTTACGTCTTCCTTGCGGTGCAGAAAGGAGGAGGAGGAGGAACAGAAGCTTCAGGTGCAGTCACAAGTCGCAGTCGAGCAAATTGCAGGACCGCCTGCTATAGAAAGAGGCAGTCCCCACTTCTGCTCCCTTGTGCAGTGCATTTCCACCCCTTCTTTTTGACCAGCACTCATGTGAGATTGTGTTGAGCCCCTTCAAAGACCTAAATTGGCAGAAAATGTGGTACAGTGTTGTGGGTTCGTTTCCCACTGATATGATTTCCCTGCCATGTTGACCACAAGGCAGGAGGAGCAGAAGGAGCAGCCCAAGGAAAAGGGCAGGAGTGTGTGGCCAGGAGTGATGGGGAGAGGTCTGAGCAGGGCTGTCCATTGCAGCAGCATCTCCTTGTTTGTTCAGCTGATTTACTACCTCGGCTTGTTTTAATCATTTTTATTTTTTAAGTAATGTGATGTTTGGAAAGAAGCTTTGCTAATATCTCGAAAGATGCTTCACTAGTTTCCACAGTCTGACTTGGTTTCTGTAGGTCAAGATAAAAAATGCATTTTCTGGGATACACAGACTTTCTTTGCATACACACAAAGGAAGGGTTTATCAAAAGGGAACAATTTATTATGTGTCATTAGATCCACATTACTGACAGGGTTCACTGGGTCTCTTCAAATGACCCGGTGATATATGCTATATTGATTAAAAGCACACAAGCAAATAATCAAAAACCAGCTGAATGTAACCCATTTCTGTCTTTGCTTTGAGTCCGGAAAAAAGTAATCCCATTAACTTCAGAACAAGTGCATGAATGAGGTAAACCAGAAGTATGAGTAGATTTTGAACGTTTGACCCAGTTAATAGGGCCAGGTACCGAAGGCCTCACTCAGATCTTGACAAGTTGTTGCTGTAGAAAAATGGTCTCTGTGCCAGACACTGTGGGTCGTGTCCAGAATTTCCTAACTGAAGCCAATGGAAGTTTGCCTGAAAACCATGAAATTCGTTATTTGGCACACTAATTTCAGTGACAGCTTTGAGTGGGTGAGATCTAAGTCCAAATTCAAGACTTGGCCCTCACTTCTTTGTTTGTAAGGGTATATGCTATCCAGCACTGTAAACATCAATCCCTTCTTGTAAATGCAAAATGCCTTTTTTTTTTTTAGTGAAAATTCAGAAACACCTCATACATTCGCAGAGCTTATGTATTGATACTCTGGCACTTCACAAAGTGTGTGGTCGAGGAACCATTGGTGGGTTGCAGAGCTGGTGTATGCGTCTGCCGTATGAGCTCGCTGTCCCTTTAACTAGTGGCTAAATAAGAAAGACTGAGGCAGCCACATAAAATTGGCTGGTGTTGCAAGGAATGCAGCAGAGCATCCTTGAAGTAATTACAGGTGAGTGGACCGATGTACTCTTACAAATGTAGTTCCATTAAGACATTTTCCATCACATTCGCTCTTATAAATCTGGATGTTTTATTGATGCAGAGCTAAATGAAGTATCTGCCATCACTACATTCTCTTCTTCCACCCCCAGCTGGCATTTCATGCAGCACATATTGCAGTTTTCTTTTCGAACAGAAGCCTTTTCATCTACTGGAAAGCAGAAAAATGCCATAGGTGACAAAGTTTAACAGCATTTAACACATTAAACAGCTCCCTGAACTGCTGCAGATGGGTAAAAAAGGGTCCTGTATGCATGTCAAAGCTACAGAAAAATATGTTTTACTTTCAGAAATGAGCCTGGCATTTTTTATGCACATGGTTTAAAGAGAACAGAAACCTGTCCCTGGAAGGGGTTCCCTAGGTCATCTACTCCGATTCCTTGTTGTTCTGACATCCACTCCACTGAACCCATCCCATAACTGAATTGAGACCCGGTTAGCATCTAGTGAGAGTTTTGTCTCTGCTAGTCCCATTGGGAGGCTGCTTCCTAACTTCGCTTATCTGACAGTTAAGGATTTTATCTGTGTTTATATTTACATCCTATGTTTCTTCGTGGCCCAGCTAGCCACATCTGTGATTCAGATTCTTTCACAAACGCTGTCCACATCTGCTGGTTTCTCATTGGCCTTGGACAGGGTACACAAATGCCTTAGAGGACTAAGATAACATGGGATGACAATTCTTTGTTGCCAGATGGCACATTTTTTTTTTCAGAAGAAAGCTGTCAGTCACTGCCTATTGGAATAATTCTTTGTGCCAACACTACAAAATCATGGCACAACAGAGCTGATCGTAGAAGATCTGGAGATCGAAGCTGAGGAGGGTTAGGGATGTGCTTACACCAGGAGCTTGGGTGAAGTTCTCATCTGTGTTGCTACTTGGGCTTGGTGAGCCAGCAGCCTGCCAGCAGGCACTCCAAGGTGGGCTGATGCATGTTGTGGTTTGGTAGCACAAGTTAGCACAAGAGATCAGCTCATAAGACATACAGAGGTGGAAAGACATCATGGAGGTGGAAAAAAATAATTCTGAAGGCTTTAGCTTCTGATACTGTTTAGTGGCAGACAATGGATGGAAATACCAGAGCCACAGTGTCATCAGAATGAAAAATGACTGAAGATTACTTACTCAAGCTTGTATCATCAGCACAGATAAATTAATGGAATAATGTTTTAGGCCATTTGATAATGTACAAGTGAAAAACAAAACAAAACAAAACGCTGCTAATATGGAACAACATAAGAGATGTCCAAAAATAGCCTCTGAAATTACGCTCTGTGAAAGTTCTGTAATGTGAATAAACCACATAGGAAATACTCCAGACAGGCACACGAGCAGGCAGTTATTGTGTGCCTTGTCAGGGGAGGCAACGATTAACCTACATCTCTCTCCGCTAGAGCTATCTTGAATGGCTGCATCCCTGGATTGTGCTTGGCGTTAATAGGTGCGTCATGTCGGCGGGTCAAAGCTGGAATGGCAGAGCGTGGCCTCATCCCTATTATATTGTCTTTTACTTTCTGAAGCAAGGTAGCCACTCGCAGACTGTCTTTTGGGAATGGTCCCTGGACCATGCTCTCTGAAACTGTGCTTAGAAAGCATGGGCAGGTTGGCGTGGAATAAAAACATTCCATGGGCTTAGCAGTTCTCGTGATCGGGGTGCTCTGCCCATGCCTTGGCACAGTTTAATTTGCTAGAGTGGCTGTAGCCACATTATGTTTTATTAGCTCTGTGGATATAATGGAATAAAACAGTCTTTCGGGTGGTGATGGGGTTCTTTGGGTAGATAGTATGCTTAAAGTATAGGCTGAGAACAATGTTTTTGATTGTAACTTGTTTATATAAACTAATTAGAAAATCTGAAAAGAACAGTGCTTAATTCCCTTAGAGCAGATGTGGCTGGTAGCAAGGGAAGCCAGGATAACTTCATAGTGATCATATCAAATGTTGCCAAAAAAAAAAAAAAAGGGTTCTCTGCTTCTTAGCTCTCTTTCTTTTAGCAGATCTTTCTTTTTTTTTTTTTTCATGTCTAAGTTTGAAGTCTTCCATTTTAGTCCATTTCTAAGCGCTCCATTCTTCAAGATCAGTCGGTTGTTTTTCTGTGATATTCCCATTCTCTTTGTACTGATCTCAGAGCTGTTAGCAGTTATAAGTGATTGGAACTTTCAGGGAACAGGTGAGGTGTTGGGGGCTGAAAAAAGGCAGGTTTGGTGCCTGTTTTAGTACAACATGGTAAACGAAATGACTACATAGAGATCAGACTGGTTCCTAGAATTATACTGGAAAACAATTACAGCCTTTGCAAGCACACAGGAGATAACAAGGAGCTGAGTAACAGTGAACATGGACTTGTCAAGAACAGATGACATCAAACTGATCTGATTGCCTTCTGTGACAGAATAAAAAGCCTTGTGGACAGAGGACAAGTAGTAAGTGTCAGATGTCTTTGTGCAAGAAAGCTTTTGACACTGTCCCTCATGACATTCCTGTAAGCAAGCCAAGGCAACAAGATCTACATGAAATTACTAGAAAATCTGTATGAAATTTCCTGGAAAGCTGTAGTCAGAGAACTTAACAATAGTTTTGACATTTATTCCATGTCAAAATAGAAAGAAGCATTGAATGGAATTACGCAGGGCGCTGGTTTACATGAGTGTAGTTAACTGCGTGAATCTAGGGTAGGAAACAGAAGGCTGGTGCTATTTTATAGGCGTAGATTTAGGATGAGTATGGTAAATGGGACCCACCAATGCCCTCTTTGGGGAAAAATGTGCAACTACATCCTGAGAAGTGTATTTACGACATTAGCCTGCAAGATGTGTTCGGTAACCATGCTTTGTTCAGCTCTCACAAAGCCATAGCTGGTTTGCCATGCATGGTTCTGGGCGATGCCTGTCAGCAAAAAAACACAAATCAGCTTGTGGGGATGTAGAGGAGAGCAATCAGAATGGTCAGAGATTGGAAAAGATTAGCCAAATATGCATGAGAAAAGCTGGAAACGTGTCTGCTGCTGTTGTGGGACAGTAGGGTGGCCTGAAAAGTCCATGCAAACAGAGTGACACTAGGGTAGCTCTTGTCTTTGTTGACATGAGTGTTTCCTCAACTCATTTCTACTGTTCTTTGTCAAAGTAATGAAGAGCATGTGAAACAGGGTTAGTCCTAAGGCCATTCCTTGAGAAACTCTAGTTTTAATCTTCCTCTAGTATAATCTTGCTCTAATTTAGGGTGCCATCTTTCTGCCATCTTTCCTTGCACACGCAATGTGAAGAATTTCTTCGGAAAAATAAGATCATATGGATGTTAATTCCAACATCTCTTCTTTCTGAATGTTAAGGAGGCAGCCTGCATAATCCGTAATCCATAATAAAATGCATAATTTATTCTACGCTTTGGGAAATTTCTTTAACAGAACTGGAATCTTTTATGGAAACTTGATGATCTTGTTGCTGGAAGTCAGTCTGAGATCCAAAGGAAACTTCTTTCTGGTTCTTGTTCTTTCCTATTTCACTGCATTGGAAGTACAGAAGCAGTTAAATCTCTTCCTTCCCTTCTTGCACAAACACACGTGCATACAGGCAAACACCACTTTACACGATGTGTCTGCTTGGCAACTTGTGAGAGTTTTGCTGGCACTTGGGAGAGACCTGAAGGAGTCAAGTGCAGCATTAATGTAAGTTCCCAGTGGCTTAGAGGGAAGCTCATTACTGTCCTGGCTTGTGTGCCTTGTTCATTTACAGTAACACTTTAAATATTTAATCAATCTCTCTTTCTTTCCTGTCATGGGCCATTTTCCCTCAATTGATTCCTTTCTGGGGGGCAGGGGTGGTTGGGATGCATTTATGTTAGTGGAATTCTATCAATTACACTCATTAAGAGGCCAGATACAGTAGGCCAACATGGAATTAGTCTAAGCTTCCCATTTTCTGCCCCAGGATCTCGAAGCACTTCAGAAGCACTAACTAGGTAAAGGTGAAGAGCAAAGCTCTGCTCAAAGTTAAAATGCCTCCATAAGTTCCCAGAAGCTGCTGCTTAGATGTTGCTGCAGAGGTGATAGGATTATCCCTTCTGTAACGTTCAGCTAACTCAGCTTCAGCCTTCCTGAGTTTTCTGTCTCAATGAGGGATGCATCCTGACCAGAGGGAAGGGAAGGGGAAGGTTGTTTTTCAAGCCAAAAAGTGTGTGGTCTGCTTGGTTTCATCTCCTGAGACTCCTTGCCAGGTCAGGCAATGCTGAGGCACCGTTGGGGCTGTACAGAGATCTTGCAGTACAATATGGCCTTGTTCTTGATGAACGTGGTATTGCGTTATAAACCCTAGAAAGAGAGAATTGGGAGGAGTTTGCCTTTCATCTGTTGAGGGTCAGAGAACACAATAAGAAACCTTTGGTAGCTGGAGGTAAGCGCTTCCAGTGGGCAAGCAGGAGGAGGGTTTCAGTAAGGGCACTTTAAGATGGGATAGCAAAATGGATATTCAGAGCTGTTGTTGGGCCTAGCGAGTTCTGTGGTATTCTTAGTGAAGGTGGAATCACCTTAAAAGTGAATCACCTTAAAAGTGCATTGTTCTCAAATGGAATGAAATTTCATGCATACTTCCTTTGTTGCTATTGATTTTAATTTTATTGGCCTGCCAAGAAGTGCTTGGATACTTCAGACATACTTTTCAAGTATTCCCGTGTCATCTGGTTTTGTGCTGGCCATCTTAAATCTAAATGTCTTCAGTTACCTGAAAAAAGAAGTAAATATCAAACCAACCCAAACCTGTCTTGTTCCCAGGTAACCTAATGTGAAGTGCTATCCTACAAGTTATTTTCTTCAAATCACAATGATACTGTACAGAAGGCAGAGAAAGCCAGGTTCATGCTCTGTGGGAACAGGGTGTTTTCACGTACAGGCGTATTTGCTTTTCAGCACAATACTTTGTAATACTATCCATTATTATACAGCTGAAATGCTCAGCCTTTGAACTCCAATGCTAGTATCACCTAACTACAAGGACCAGTGTCTGTGCGGCTCTGTTTATGTTATTCCTTTTTAAGTAAGCGTTTAAGTAGCAGGCTCTGAACGCAGTTAAATTGCAAAGACAAATGCTGCTGTTGTCATTATTGACAACATATTTGTCCTTGATACGAGTGCTGTATCTCGAAGAGAGGAGTATTCAAGCAGTCGTCCTCTGCTGACTTTCTTGGCACTGTTCCTTCCAGTTTTGTTTGGTAAGTGGTGGAGTCTTCGAATGAAGATGCAACATTTCAATGACTCCTCTTTTCTTTCCTGGAAACTGTCAAGGGATAAGAGCTGTGATTGTATTTGAAAATATCACTGCAAAGCCTCAAAATGGTTACAAATGAAATTAAAATCATATTATTTTACTACTGTTAGACTTCACCTTGAGAAATCATGCCTGACTTCCAAAGAAGGGTGTATCACAACTCTGAAAAATCTTTGAGAATTTGGCAGATTTTGACCACTCATTTTTCTATATGGCCACAAAAGGAGATCCAGGGAATTCTCAGTCTTTTAACTGCAAATTTGATTTACTTTGGCCTGGATTCACTGCCAGAAATTCTGGCCCCCAGCTTAGTCACCTAACACAGGAATATGGAAATAATGGGTTCTTCTGCAGTCATTGGAAAAGTATAGGCACCTCCGGATGGCCAGGCGAATTTTGAGAAGCACTAGCTCCTCTCTGGGGGTGAATTTCTCTTGACATGAGCTGTGAAGGGGACCATGCTGCTAAACTGAGATTATGCAGGAGGTTCTCAGCACGTAACTATTGCCACAGCTCTCGGAGAGATTTTAGGTGGAGCAGTCCCCCCGCCAGTCACCCTTTACTGACAGCTCAGAGAGATGTTAAAAAAATTCTTCAGCAGAATTTGACTGCTGAACTAGTGAATGGGTGAAAGAGAAGAAGTGCCTTCCAACCTCAGTCTTGCAGGTGGAGCTGGATGCTCCCCATTTGAGGGATGTCTGACGGTTCCTCTCAAAAGTCTTTCCCTCGCTTGATTGATACTTCAGCAAACATTAATTTGGGGGGGGTGAATTACTCCATGCCAGTTCTCTGCCTCCTCAGAATGGTATATTTAAAGATCCAGCCAAAATTGCTCAGAGGAGGAAGCTGGAGAAAAACATGTTGTTTTCAGCACTAAAATATTTCTCCCAGCCTGTCTACAAGCAGCTCTCGTACCTCCCTGCAGCGGAGCAGGGACCTGAGATTTGGTAAGGAGGCGTCTTCTGTGCACATTCTGCTTTTTTGATCTCCCTGTTCCATGCCCACCACCCTCTGGGGCAGAACCTTTTCCTGACCCCCAGCCTGAGCCTCCCCTGACGCAGCTCCATGCCTCTGAACACAGCTTTAAAAACAACAGCTGTGTATAACTCACAGCAGCAAGGTGCTGTTGCTAGATTTGAATCCAGCAAACCCAACTTGTGTCGACTTTTTTGGCGTTAGGTGTTAGAAAGGAACAAGACGCACACGCTTTCAGAGGAGAAAAAGAAAAGAAATCAAGCTGCTTTCATGTAGTCTTTGTAATTATTTTTCTCCTGTTGTTCAGAATTCAAGTTAAAAAAAAAAAAAAAAAAAAAAAGGGGGGGATTAGACCTTGGGAATGGCTGGGGGNAAGCGGACTCTAACATTTACTGGCAGTAATCATTCCACCATCTGCTCAGGCATGCTGCTTCCTGAACACACGTCCTCAGCTGCTGAGCACTCCGCTCCCTGCTCCCCTTCCTCTTGGAGGCAGGGATGCCAGCAGTTCCTAAACTGTAACAGCATGAACAAAGCTTTTNTTTTCAGTCGCTGGAATAAAAGGCAGAAGAGTTAGGGCTTTTCACCAGATTGTTTCAAAAACTGAGCTGTTCCCCTTCTTGATGGTTCTTCTTCTGAGTGTGTGTTAGTGGTGACAATGTGCAGCATATTAATGTTTTAGTATTTCGGGGTGTCCCAAAAGGGTTTGTGGTGTGGTAGAACTCCACTGATTTCTGGGCTGGGTTTAGGGGGGAAAAAGGGGGAGAAGCTTTCCTGGTGGGGTACTGTCAGCCTTGGTCATGGACACCTTTGATTTCTGCTCCCACAAACCCTAACGCTGGGCTCAGCATTACTCTTTCTGATGGCTTCTCTCTGCCATATCCTACATGTATAAAGCAGGAGGAGGTGTACCTGGCTGGCAGATGGGCTTTGCTGCCTCAAAGCACCCTTTGGCTGACGCTGAGCAGAAGCACTTAAGTAAATATATGGGTAATTTAGAGGGCAGAGTGTAACATTAATTAGCTCATCCTGTCCTTGACTGTTTCTGTGTCACCGACTCCCTAATCTATGGCTCCTGCCTCTTCTGTTGTTGTTTCTCATGGCAATAATAACCCACAATCTCAGTCTGTACATTTAAATTCAAATGAAAAAGCATCCATCAGTGAAAGACCCTATTCAATTTTCCCACTGTATAGCCAATGCCTTACAACGAAATGAGCCGGAGTGAATTCAGAGCCCATTAGGCATGTCCCAGGAGGCACGAATCTATATGCTTACAGATGTGCTTACAGATATCAGTCTGCATTAGGAGGAGAACAAAACCTGCTTGACCGAAGGTATTTGTCGTAAAACACAATTTGGAGAGCAGCTTTATACTGAGAGGCAACTCTGTGGGATGGTTGTCTGTGATTTGATGTTTGTTTCACTGCATCAAAATTAAATTTGCTCCTTTACGAGCAGAAGGAATGTTATTCCTCTGTTAGCCTCACACACTTCTTCTGTTTTCCCTGAGCCAAGCTGGATGGGTGTTTTCCCATCCAGGAGTCAGGGTTTTTGATCAGCATTTGATCCAGCTGAACTGTAATGCAGGCTGCAGAAGTAATGGGTAATTGAGGCTCGGGCCTCAGAAACACTTTGGGAATATCCCTTGTTTTCCACACAGTGTCTGCGTTTTCACCTCTGAGCATGCTGTGACCCTCGGAACAGTTCTTTTGCTACCATTTAAGAAAATATCAATCTCTGAGATTGAAGCAGTTAGGTGTGCCGTTTATAAAAGTGCTGTATGAGCCAAACATGTGTTGTTCTCATAGCACAGGGTGGTGACATAGGGCAAGTCAGAAGACAGGAGAAAGGGGGTGGGAATGGAAGAAAGGAGGCTAGAGGAGAATGTGAAGATGCAGGGAAAAGAGGAAAAGAGAAACAGAAAACGTTTGGTCATGAAGGAACCCCTAAATATCAGTGCCTGTTGCAGATTTTCCCCATGCAGGGGAAGCTCCTGCTGCTGCCATTACCTAGATGTAGGTAGGAGCTCCTTATAGTGGCATTATATCTCCCTCAATGATTATTAAATGCAGGGCTATGTCGTAAAGGGGATTGTGAAAATGCCCAGTAGGCTTGCTGGTTTTTGAGGACAAAACTCTTTTTGTGTGCTGGGATAAATACCTGAAAGAGCTTATTCCTTCAGTGGAAGAACAGATAGCACAAGCAAGGACTAGTGGTCCATCTGTGGTGTCAGGCATGGTGGGAGAGGCCGTGCTGACTTGTGGTCCTGGGTATGTTGCTTGGAAGAGCATGGGAAATCCTTCCTTTTGTTACTCCTGTCCACTCTGAGATGCTGGGACCCCCACTGCTTCCCCTGGGGCACCTGCCAGTGCCTATTGCCTTGGTCACAGCAAGTTTGGGGATTTTATGCCACTAGCCACTTCTTAATTAGGACAAGCTTAAAAAGGACCACTTGGCATCCGTGTCGGTGAGAGCCATGTGCTACCTGCAGCAGGCCAACTCCAAAATGAAACTGATTTTTCTCTTACCTACATTCCGCATTCAAGCAGCTGCTCCTAACAGGTGCTTGCTCTCTTCCTAGCAGATGGCGACAGAAAAATGGGTTTGTTGGCAGGTTTCGCCGCAAAGCAGCCTTCTTATCGCACATATTGATGTGTATACAAACATACACGCGTGCTATCAGGCTTCCAGTTAAAAAGTAATTCTCCTTCTGATTTAAGGTCAGCCACGTGGGGGCTCGGCGGGGACGGCACACACTCTTCGCTTTTGTTGCCGGGGTCTGAAGGCATTTGTGGCTTCAGAACCTGGCAAACGTTTGCCCGTTCGTTCAAGTCCTCTGCTCTATCTGAAGGACCATGTGGTGGGAGGGGTATGTAATGTTTGACTGCATGCCTCCGTATTTATCAGTGCGTCTTTAATAGATTGCGCTGGCTTAAATAACGACGAACTGGAAGGCCAGCAGGTTGGAGGCAGGGACTGCCCTAATGTTTTTCTCTGTGCAATTGTTCAGCGTAATGTAATACACATACCAAAAGCAAATTCTCTCTCTCCTTAAATAAAACAACCGACTGAAAACTAACAGCGGAGGAGAGATGCAGCAATGCATCTGAACAAAGAGATGCAACTGCAGCATCCCATCGCCAGGAAACGCACCCAGGGCTCGGAGCGCTAAATGTGCTCAGAGCTGCCTCGGGGAAGCGCACGGGGCGAGCATTTGTTCCGTGTTCCTCACCCGAAGAGAGGCAGCTGTCGGGCAGATCCTTGCATCCCAGTTTGTTCTCAGCCTGTTAGCTCTGATTCTGCCCGGTGAGGGCTGAAAGCTTGACAAAATGGTGCAAAGCAGTGCCAGCTTCAGAGGGCTGCGGCGTCACCCAAAAGCTCTTTCCGAGCCCTATTTCTTGTCGTGCAAGCAGCACCAGGAAGACCCCATGCTCGCTCTGTTTTGCTGCTCATTTCAAACAGGCAGCCTGAGCCAAGACAACCAGATGAGGGTGACATCTGGCTATCAAACCTCTGCCAAGTCGCTGCTGTTCTGTAGCTGGCAGGGAGAAGCTGTGCTGCAAATGCCAGCTTCTCGTTGAAACGCAAAGTGCATTCTCTGCGTTTTCTTTGCTTCCTCTCCAGCCACAATCGGTTCGGTATTTTGTTTTACTAATGGCCAAATTCACATCTCCTTTCCAGGGGCATAAATCCACTTTATCAATGCTAGGGAGCTTATACAACAGGTGGAATTTGACCCTGAAATCTGAGATGCTCTCATATTTCTGAAGCTTGCTGACAAATTAACTTGTTGACTGTGCATCTCAGCTGCCTTCATTCAAACATCCAAGCCCCTCCTGTGGGGTATGGTTCTGGTGAGGGTTGCTAGTTGCATACAGGACAGAAGCTTATCTCTAAACTAGTAGGGCAGGTGGATAAGCTGGAGAAGCTCTGGAGGCCTCTTTCACTGCTCTTTTTCACAAAGTTGCACTTCTTTAGTAACAAATCACTACAGCTTGTGAAAAAAATGCTCGGTACTCTGAGCATTTTTTGGCAGCTGCCAGAGGGCAGGAAAGAAATAACCACCCCAGTTTTTGCAGCTGATGTTGTGCCCAAGTGTGTTTTTTTAACTCTGTTAAAATACTTTTGCTGCAGGCACAAGTAGCCAGCTTGCAAAACTGCAGAGGGAAAGTAATAGTATTAAATTAAATGTGCACAAAGCTTGGGCGGGCTGTTGAAATGAGTTTGCTTTGTAAAAGGTACAAGTCATCTTTCTACTTTTCTAGTTAGCATCCAAAGTGTAACTTCTTTGCCACAGATTTGCAGGCTTCAGGAGTTCTGCGCTTCTAGTCTGTGGGCTTGTGAGCAGAAGCCATCTGCTTTCGAGGGCACCCACAAAGAGTGGTTGTGAACACTTGAAAAATAACTCAGATCTTTTAGGTTGTCTTGGGTGGACCTGCTTGCTAGAGAAACTAACTAATTTCCACAGCCCACGCCAAAACCTTCACCAGAGTCCATAGCTGGGTGGGGATTAGAGAAATTGAATGAATTATCAATTATTTTATCAAATGCAGCTGTGCCAGTAAGTCACCAGCAGTCTGATTTCAGATGGATGTGTGTTGAAACGTGGCCCTAGCAAGGTGATCAGGAAGTGACGCTGGGTTTAGGAGATCACCATCAGTCTTCTGTCAGATCTGCCGACCTCCTGAGGGCTCACTGCGGGAAAAATACAGTCTATAGCTAACAGCATTGCTCTGCCTTCTGCTCTGAGATCCGCTGATTTCAGCATCACAAGAGCAAAACCGATCTGTATGGAAATTCAGGACTGTGCATGCTTATTCAGTGGTGATTTCATCTGCTGCCTCCAGTGTGGATTTCATAAAGAGTAAATCCAAACTGTAACAGCTTTTTTAACATCATCAGAAATGCCCCTGTCTATGCTGTAGAAACAGATCATAATGTTTTAAATTAATATCAAATTTGATCAATGATTTGTCAGACGTGGGGGGGATCTCTGCATGCAGAGGTGTGTGTAGATGCTGATTCCTAGCCTGATTCACATTCATGCTATAGAAGTGCTTAAAGTGAAATATCATTATGAATATATGGCTGAATCGATGCCTTGTGTACCTTTAGATGTTGTCCTTATCAAAACATCACGCCATCATAACGTCTCCCTGTAAAATAATCAGTGAACTTGTGGAGCTGTCATGGCATTCTGATATATTCATGTCCACACAAAGAAAAATAATTTCCTTGATTTTATTCAAATACTTGACAGCAAAAGTTTTTCCAGAAAAGATAAAAAAAAGTGAATTCAGGTTTCCAAAAGCATGTGTGCAATTATCGTTAGTGAGCAGCTGAACCAACCTGAAAGCAAACGCTAAACGATCCAGATCTCAGTCATATTAAGCTTGTGGGTTTCCTGCCACTTAAAAGTCTATCAAAAGCCTAAAGATCTGGGAAAATGAGATTTTCTGGAAGGCAAGCTTTAAAGCTTACCTCCTCCTTTTCTTCGACAAGAAGGCGATGCCTCTGTTTACACGCCGTTTCTGGAACTCAGACGGAGTGCGTACATCGCTGCTGCAGCGTTTCGTGGAACATCCTTTGTTTATTCACACTGTGCCACTTTTAAACTTCAGATGTAAACAACAAAGGCTTCTTTGTATTTCACACTATCTCATGCTCACTACCTTACGAAGTCCAAAGCCAAAACACTGTGGAATTTTACCCTCCTTACACTTTCTTCTGCTTGTTGGATGTGTTTTTCTATCCTTTCCTATTTATAGTAGCTGGAAAACTGCTTATCTTCTGATTGAAATGTGCTCTGTTCATTTTCTCTTGACTATTCAGTCCTTGGTATGGGATTAAAATTGTATTCCCTGGTAACCATTTCAAATATAATATTAGTAGTAATTATGCATAACAGAAACAATTTGTCATCCTGAAGGATTCAGATTGCTTTAAAGTGGTCGACCTGCCTGTGATCTGCTACAGAGATGAAAATCCATAAAAAATCCTGCAGACCTCAGCTAGTCAGACAGAAAGGGCGGTTGTCCTGGGCTGGAAGTGCTGCTGCTGTCTGGCAGCACATGGAAGAGGGCAGTTTCCGTTTTGAACCAAAGTTCAGCTGGAAATTTCGCGAAGCTGGGGCTGCACAGCTCCTCAGGAGCATCACACCTCTCCACTGGGAAGTTTCCCCAGCCTTTTTCACCATGAGGAAGGAGCTCAGTGTTGTATTTCATTGGACCAACAGTGGGCCAGGCTCTGAGTTGTGCCTGCACGGATCTTGTGCTGGATCCATCTCCTCTCTTGCTGCTGCATGGGGATGTGCAGCCGAGTTCTCCCCTTCTCCCATTCTGTGCCTGTCTCCCTAGGAAAGATGAGGACAGATTGTCCAGGCTCTTTTAGACACTTCTGTGCTTTGTTGCATGCAATCCTGACCTATGCATGTCGTGCAGATGAAATGTTTTCAAGAAAACCAGAGCAGCATGGTGCTGATTTTTTCTTCTCCAAGGGACCAGTAGCATCCTCTCATCATCCCATCCCCTTAACCTGCATTTGAGCACAGAGGAAATACCTGATGAGCCCATTTAGGCAGAATGTTGAACTCATGGCACAGGAGGGTTTAGACAGGTTTGATCAGAAGCTAAACCTAGATGTGTTTGTTTGGGACAGAAGACATTGGCTGAAACTCTTGGCCAGGGTTTGTTTTTCTGTAAATTACTGAGAGATGGGATAAAAACATTGGGTAGCATTAGTGCCATATTTAAAAAAAGAATGAGAAAAAGAAACAGAGAGAAATTGAGAGTGCTTTTTTTACTGACAGTCACTGGGACAGTTGGAGGTGAGGTGGATAATAGTCCTGCTGCTCTAGAAAGTAGACTCAGAGCTTTCACCTCAAACAACTCTATCTTCTAAAGAGGGTGGGCAACACCACCCAAATCATCTGCCAGCATTCTGAGGATGAGATGGTTCAGCATTACGTACTAATGGCCACGAGAGGCTGAATAGAAAGGCAGGGCTTGTTATCAGAGGCACAAGAAATGGACGAGGTGCCAGGCTGCCCAACAATTTCCATTATACGTTTCTTCTTTCAACTATTCTGCTGTACAAGTTTTTATGATTTCAGAAGTAAATTGTTTTGCTTGATATCTGGAAGTTTTTCCCCCCAGTCTTCTCTGTATTTTTCGGGATAAGTTCAGGAAAAGATAAATTGTTTATTCATCTTAAAAATCCATGTTTCCTGGGAAGCTGTCATGCGTATACATTGTGGAAGAAATACCTGATACAAATCCAGTGTTTACTCCAGTGATATAAAATGATGGCAGTGTAAGAGTAGAGCTGGACTGAGCCTTCTACCCTAAATATATGAAGTCAGCATTTTTACTTCCACACTGCAACTCTCCTGAATGAAAAATAATTGGAGTGACTTCCACTTGTTGCGAAGGAAGAGAGTACCTTGCATCCTACAGGCTGGTCTGCACTTCGCTCTGAAGCATGGTTTGGAGATAACTGAGCTGATGGGGGAGTCAGGCCTTGTCAGCACAGCTGTTGAGTGTTTTCCTTTGCTCACAGATGGCATAGATTTGCCTCATCTTGGAATTACGTTGCTGTTGGACATGAGTTAGCTTCTCAGCGTCGTTCAGGACTGCTTCACATGGAGAAACCAGCTCGGGTTTGCACTGGGCTGGAAGATTCTGCAGTGAGCTTCACTGCTGCGTGCATGGGTTGTTGTCTCTGGCTGCATCTCAGTTTGGACCCATCCATTTTTCACTTCAGGAACATGAGATGATGGATGAGTGTTCACTGAAGAACAGTCTGCCGTCTCAGACTATGGAATAGATTTTAGCTTTAGATCCCTACGAGTCAGAACAGGGCACATCTTTTCTTAGCCATCATAAATTATCCATGCAGGATGTACAGTAAAAGGCTGTTTGGCTGCGTTAAAATTGGCTAGACAAACAGAATTTCCATCTCTCTCAATGGCTCCTTCAACACCTAATTAGTTCCCAGATGCTAGTTGAGCAAGATGTCTTTTATCTTTGCTAATGTTATCTTCCTATACCTCCTAAATGCCCCCTGCTGCCATTCTTCACTTTCATCTTTCGTCCCTCAGGAGAAGGCAGGATGGGTGTTCAGGAAGCCCTTGCTGCAGGTCAAGCTTGTAAAGACTGTGGGTCAAGTTGATCCTTGTTATACCAGTCAGTATCTGGAGCAAAAGCTTTGAATCCAGAATTAGATTGATAGGATGGAGAACAGGATCCAACTTCCTTTTCGTATCCAACAAGAAAAAATAGAACTGCAGGTTTTATTCACTGTCAGTTCCACTTAATACAATTTAGGACAAATTCAGTGTTTGTCTTTTCCCACTGCTAGAAGGTGCAAAGAAGTCTGTCTGTATAAATATGCCATTTCAGCTGGCGTAGCTGATGGTTATGGGCAAGGAGGAAGTACACTCAGATGTAAAATTGTAGGAAATATCAGTGTAACTGCACCCCTGATCCTTCCTGCACCCTCAGAGCATAACCACTTGGCACCTCGCTTATGTTAATATCCAGGCTATCTGCCAGCGGTGATTTACCTTGGCAGGTCTGATTTATATCCAAGCCCAGCAATTCTTTCCCCTCTGGCAGGGAAGAGTGACCAAACAGCCTCCTTCAAGCTAAGTATTTATCAGAGCGAGCTGATCTTCAGACCAGCAAAACAGACTATATATATACTCACAGCTTTCCCCTAAGGCTCGTGAGGCTGTGTCTCTGGCTAGGTTCAGTGTACTCCGTTCAGATGACGTGTTCTGTAGTGTGTGTGGTTTTTGTCAATAAGCTCACAGCTCCAACATAGTTTTGCAGTTTTATAGGTTAGAATCAACACTCTACAGCTTAGCGACTTTCACCATCATCTTTTAAGTATCTGTTGTATTTCTTTCTTATCTGCGTTTTCCCCGTGCTGCACTGGAAAACTACGTTTGTACAAACAGTTCCAACAGAGCCCTGTGACAGCATTTCTCCTACATGACTAGGTTAAGTGTGGTCTCTGTAGGATGGTTATGTCTCCAGATTTATCCTGTAATCGCATAGCAGCTAGTTTTCTATCACAGCAAAGACCAAAGCAAGTTGTGAAGCTGGTGAGTTTCACCATTTCTACTCTTAGATCCACATGCCCACATGATGAAGGATGCAGAATTTGTACCAGCACGACTGGATCGTTCCCAGCTTCAGTCTTGCCCAATTTGCAACTGCAAAGTAAGTTCTGAGACTAGACAGCTTCCCTGCAAGGGTATTAATAATACTGAGAAAGAAATTATGTGGCACTCCAAAGCCCTGTGCAAAACATGAGCTAATCAGTTCTTGCAGCACCTCTCAGATGTATCATTACCCTTCAGTGCAGAGAGGTAAATGGAACCAGAAGAATGGATTTTTGGCAGCATTGTTCTGCCCAGCTGGCTTGCTGTGGGTAAAAATTTCCAAAAAGAGGTCACCTCCATGGATGTGAATGCAGATTTTACCAGCTAGACATGATTTCAGCCCATTGCAGGGCTCTGCAGGGGTCAGTGACATCGATTAGATTGGAAAAACCAACATCACTAAGTGACAGCAACGGCGAGTGCTCCAGCCAACCGAAGACAGCAATAAGGAAACAACTTAAAATGATATTTCAGACATATCACTGCAGAGAGGCTGCCTTAGAGAAGGCAAGAGGTATATCTGTTTGATACTTGGCAAATGAAAGAAGAAATGAAACATCCTCTCTTGATTGCACAGTGTCGAAGCCTCATGCTACTCATTGTGTTAGTTCCTTGGTTCCAAGGTGGGGGATAGCTGGTCCTCACTGTGAGTCTGCCTTGCAGGAGAAATGAGCTTCAGCATTGCTGATGATATGAAATTTTGAGTAACCAAGGTAATAAGAGGGTAGCTCTAGAGATGCTGAACAGTCCCTGCCTGCTGGAGCACTCAGCATTGTGAGATTATTTTCCTATTCTGAGGATGAATGGTGATGCAGAAGCGCAAGCTGCCATAGGTGTCAAGATACCCTGCAGTATTTTCAAGATCAGAGGTTTTAGAGGGTCCGTTGGAGATACAGTGTCTTCGTGTAGCTTGCTGAGGCAAGAGACAAACTGGGTATTGCAGCCGAGTGCAGGCTGTAAGCTTATTTTAAAGTGCATACTGAACCAAACACCGGATGATGCAATTTTTATTAAAAGCCACAAAATGCTTGAAACCAATTAATACTCCACCGCTTCACTAATGCCTCTGCTCAGAAAATTAAATGGTTTCATTTAACAAAACCAATTTTAAAGCTTTTTCTGTCAAAATTATAAGTGGGTTCAGCCCCTCCTCTGAATTTCCATGAGCCATGTGCTTTCAGCACTACATGTCAAAGCCTGACCCAGCTGTAGGTGTCCCTGTGCACTGCAGGGGAGTGGGACTGGATGGCTTTAAAGGTCCCTTCCAACTCAAACAGTTTTATGGTTCTATGGTAAGTGCCATATCTACGCGTTTCTTGAACACCTCCAGAGACAGTGACTCCACCGCCTCCCTGGGCAGCCTGTTCCAATGCCTGACCACTCATTTCTGAGAAGTTTCACCTGATATCCAACCTGAACTTCCCCTGGTGCAGCTTGAGGCCGTTACCTCTCATCCTATTGCTGTTACCTGGGAGAAGAGGCCGACCCCCACCTCACCGCAGCCTCCTTTCAGGGAGTTGCAGAGAGCAATGAGGTCTCCCCTGAGCCTCCTCTTCTCCAGCCTGAACAGCCCCAGTTCCCTCAGCCGCTCCCCATAGTCCTTATGCTCCAGGCCCATCACCAGCTTTGTTGCCCTTCTCTGGACACGCTCCAGGGCCTCGATGTTCATCTTGTGGTGAGGGGCCCAGAGCTGAGCACAGCGCTCGAGGTGTGGCCTCACCAGTGCCGAGTACAGGGGACGATCACCTCCCTGTCCTACAGGCCAGGATCCTGTTGGCCTTCTTGGCCACCTGGGCACACCGCTGGCTCATGTTCAGCTGGCTGTCAGCTAGCACCCCCAGGTCCTTTTCCTCTGCACAGCTTTCCAGCCTCTCTGCCCCAAGCCTGTAGCGTTGCTTGGGGTTGTTGTAACCAAAGTGCAGGACCCAACACTTGGTCTTGTTGTACTTCATGCAGTTAGCCTCAGCCCATTGATCCAGCCTGTCCAGATCCCTCTGGAGAGACTTCCTANGTTTACTGAGGTTGCGCTCAATGCCTTCATCCAGGTAATGACACAGGCAGTACAATAGCAGAAGCTCTGTAATTGCTCACATCCATGTTCACAACTGAACAGTTTGGGGTTTCCCACACAAAGTCATAGTTATGATTCGGAGAAGCTATCTTAAGTTCAGGCTAGAAAGAGGTTCATGGCAAGTCACTGAGCAGTGTCAGATCAGTGCTCCCAGATAGTGGTCAGCTACGGGTAGGAAAAGAACATAAATTGGAAATTGCTTCCACACCAGCATCGCAGGTAAACTCTGATTTAGGTTAGCCATGCTACCGAAGGGATGAAAGGTAGGCTACTTCCGTGCTTAAGAAGTCTCCAGGATGATCCAGCAGAACTAAAGACATTTTACACTGCAGGCTGGGTATCAGAAGTTGGTTGGTAGGCACACACAGAATACAGCATTTCAGAGAAGAGTCAATGTGACTTTAGAAGAGGAAACTCATGTCTTGCAGATACGGTTTTTTGAAGAGATCAGGTGAGCAAAAGGCAGCCAGCTGCTGTGGATTGAGCAATGTTGTATTTCTGAATAACTGGCTATAGATAGGAAATAAAAGATACAAGTAACAGGACAGTTTTCACAATGAAGGGAGATTACCAGGTTTCTGTCCTGGGAACCGGGGCAGTTCAATATCCTCATAAAAGAGCTGGAAGAAGGAGACAGTCAACAGTGATGTGCTGAGATCTGCTGATGGCATAGAGCTATTCCAAGTAAGCAAAAGTAGACATGACTACAAAAAGTTGCAGATGAATCTGGCGATATCAAATGTCTGTGCAACAAAATAGCTGCTGAAATCCCATGTCGATAAAAGTCAAGTGCAGACACAGTGATAGGGTTTAAAGTAGCCCGCGAAATAGGTCCTGGCGTCATTGCAGATGGTTCTTTGAAAACGTCTGCTCAGTGCTCAGCAGAGGTCAGAAAGGCAAGTGGAATGCAAAGAATTTCTGGGAAAGAGATGGAGAATAAAAAAGAAAATGTAAGTACACCACTGAGTAAATCCGTAGTGATCTTGAACAGAGCACAGTTCAAGTCACCCCATCTCAATGAGACGGCAAAATAGAACCAGAAAGGGTGCACAAAGGGGCAAGGAGGCTGACCTGAGTTATGGGTGGGGAGTCTAAACAGCCTTGCCCCTCAAGCCTGCAGAAGAAATGAATGAGCAGGACGAAGGCAGAGAAGATCACTATGGAGAGAGCTAGTAAGGAATTATTTTTTGCAGCAGAGGGTGTAACAACATGATCAGGCAACAAGTTTAAAGTAAACAACAGGAAAAAAATTTTTGCAGGCTATAATAAATTTGGAAACTCATCAGACAAAACCTTTTCCATTCCAGAAATACAAATTGCTTAAAAAAATGGTAGTGCTGAGGTTCCCAGTGCTGCCTCCAATGCGCTTGTACTCCATCACTGATCCCAGTGTACCAAGCTGGCCATGTCCCCTTCGTCCTTTTCATCTGGGCAGGGCTTGAGTTCTGGTTTGATTTGCCCTCTGTCCTAAAAGCTGCCAGATTTTGGGGCTGGATTATAACCATCTAAAGGATGGTTGTGATCTTCCAGTGTTACCTCTTGCAGGATAAAAGCCATGGAAGTCCCTTGAATGAATTAATGAATTAGTTCTGTTTGAATTACAGTGGAATATTTGGAAAAAAAAAAAAAATCCAACAGTACTTTAGAAATCTCCTACTCTGTATAAAATGTCCCAAAGGTTGATTGCATGCTCCCTCATTTGGTCCTTCTCATTTCTGCAGCAACCCTTTTGGCTGCAGCATCATGTTGGGAGCTCACGTTGCATGGCTCAGGAATTGCGTGGACTGAAAAGCGAGGACTAAGAAGTCTGCTAGAACAGGATTATTGTCAAATTACATCTGCCTTGGTGGCAGGAAATCAATCAAGAGTGGGCTGATTTACACCTGCCAGAGCCAGCACATCATGAACTTCATCATCTTTCCCAGTGATGTTTTCATCTTTGCACTGACACCGTCAGTGCGAGGAAAATATTTTCCCATTTAAAATCAAAACATTCAAGGTAGTGTTTGGCAGAGCGCTGGAGCCTGGGATTCCCGCTGCTTCTGACAACAGTGCTGGTATCTTTTGCTAATGACCAAAGTGCAAGATAATGAGTTGTCTTGGGCTTCTGCTTTATTCAGCGTGCAGTGTTTTAATAGGCTGTTAGTAATTCTGAAAGGGATAAATGATGTTTATGCCCTCTTGTGGTATGTTATTGAACAGAATGGATTTTCTAACTGACAAAATCAGGCCAATGGTGGAAAAGTCCCAGGTAAAAATCAGTAACTAATACTGTTTTGCACAGTAAAAAAAAAATCCATCCCTCCAGCAGCTTCCTCATGACTCAGAGAAGGGGAGAAGCCAATTTTGCAGCATTTACAGCATCAAGTAAATGAATGACTAATGCCCATGATGACAGAGTTTGTGCCATCTTTCTGGAGTGAAGATGATGTTAAAAGTACTTTTCTGTGCTGGAAATGTTAGGAAGTGAAATATTGCTTTCTTAAAGCAGTTGACACCTCTTTGTGTTAGCTGTTGCCAACCTGTTGTGATACATAGCTTTATGGTTTTTATCTTCTTTGCTAATGCATCTGATGGGTAAATAACCTGATTCCCTTGGGACAAAACCTGTCCTAAAAATGAAAAGCACTGCTCAGTGATTTTATGTGGGAAAGCAAGGCCAGATTCCTGTGAAATGGGGCTTGTTATCGCTCTGTGTTCGAGTACAGGATCACACCATGAATTAAACAGTCCACAGCTTCTTAATCTGTGCTGAGAATTTGGATGTAGGGCCAGGAACACAGGAGCTCACAGATTTTGTACGAATGTTACTGCTTAATTCCCAACTGAAAACTGAATACAGCCAAGTAAGTCCACAGATAGAGAAATTACCAGAAAACATTGGACCAATGCTCCTCCTTGCCCAGCAACTAACCTCTGACTGTGGTCAGCACTCAGCTGTGCTGAGGCAGGAGCTAGGAAACTCTGTTGTAGGAAATTTTAAAGCTCTTTGGGTCCAAAAAATCACCTCCTAATGTTTAAGTATTTGCTAATGCATTATTTACTTCCCCTACATGTCATTCTTCTCGCTGAGCAGCCAACGGGTATGTAGGAGACCATTGTGCAGAGGAAGGGAATTATTTCTTTTCCACATCCAAGATGAGTACGACCAAAATCCTGGGTTTAAATTAAAGTTGTGGGCTTATTCCAGGCTGGGCTTTAGCCTCTCTAACAGGATGGGAAATGTTGGAATGCACTCTTTGAGGAACCTGGAGGATCTCCATCTCCAAAGATCTCTGAGCAACTGTTAAACAAATGTCTGCTGGGGGTGATGTGGCTGTTGTGAGCTGTATCACGGTGAATGAAGTTGGACAGGATGACTTAGTACTGGTGATGCTGTGTGGTGGTTTCCTTTTCTTGGTTTTATTGTCAGTGTGATGAGATGACACACATTTGTCTGGTGATCAGCTTATCTGAGAACCCTTTGTTCTTACAGCTGATCTTGCAATCCCCACTGAGATAGCTGGCTCCAAAATGTTGGTGCTTACCAGTTTCCGGAGAAATGAAAAACTCAGGAGGTAAAATGGCAAAATTTGGTATGAAAAAGTTTCCTCTATCAGAAAACCTTCAGGAGTTTGAAATTCAGTTAGAGGATATCAGAAGGATGTTAAAGTCTAATTTAAAATCCCCACCCACATTCCTTCTTCTTTTCCTGAAAAGTGATTACTGCTACTGGTCCATGCACTGGCATATCTTCTTTCAGAAATGAGACACAATTTGCCTTCAAAATACCTTTCTGGTCATGATGGAACTGTTCATTTTGAAGAAAGGGTTGGCAGTGACTGCAAAAAGAGCCCTAATATTCTTATTTCCCACTGATGTGAGGCCCAAATTTTATCCCAATATTGTTCCTGGCACATTTGGCTGGACTGCTCAGTTCAGAGTTGAGGCATTGATCAGGTGAAGTCCTTGGACCCCTGCAAACCTGCCTGCCTTGCACATCTGTTTTCCACTTTTATTGATGGCACCACATCCCTGCCTGGTGTGGTCAATAAAGAGCAGAAAACAGATGTGTGGCCATAGCCAATTAAACAAACGAGCCGTTAAAAATGGAGGGTGCACTGCCTCTTCTCACCAATGTGTGCTTTGGTGCCCGCAACCTCTGGTAGTGAAGTTACAAGGAGAAATGGCTTTCAGGGATGTGCCGTAAGTGTGGTCCAGACACTGAGAGATGCCTGTGGCTGCTGCCAGGGGAAACCAAGCGTCATTCATTAGCAGAGAAGCCAACTAATGGATCTCCATGTTGTCTCTTGACAGGTATTGACAGAGAATGGTTTCGGTGCCATCACAACAGAAATCCGGGAGGCTCCGGAGTTTTATTACGCTGAAGATTACCATCAGCAGTACCTCAGCAAGAACCCTGATGGATACTGCGGCCTTGGGGGAACCGGGCTTTCCTGCCCGATCGGGATCAAGAAATAGCCTGTGCTCATGCCACCGCCTCTGTTTTGTTCTAGGGAGTTGTTCCAAAAAGCACCAACTACCCTGAGAGGTGTTCCAGTGCACCCACAACATCAGTGCATTGAGATTTGGGAGCCCTGGTGGGGTGGCTTCCTGTAATCCGAGCAGCTTCGCATTTTCTCACATCAAAAGCTGAAGTACAGTCAGAAATTTTGCCTGCTGGCCAATGCAGCTTCTTGCTCTATGCAGTTCCCTGTTTTTCTTGCAATCCTGTAATCTAGAGAGGAGATAAACTTTTTAAAGTTTGGCTTGAAATGCTTTTAAAGGGATGAATTAGGGGGTGGTTGCACCTGTTAACCACTTTGCATAGCTAATGTTCATAGCCATACTTATTTTCTTGGATTGATGAATTTGCTCATGCTGGAGCTTTGACTTCTGGAGACATGGTTGGGCTCATCTTAACTGTCACAACCCTGTAATTTGATGTCTTTGAGAATGATGAATTTATAAGATCAGTAATTCTCTTGCAATTCCACTTCCACAGCAACATGTAGTATCACCTATAGTGCCTATTTTCAGGATCAATTTTAGTAAGACAAAGTAAAAATTGTAATGTGATACTTCTTTTTGACAGTTCCAAAAAATGTATAAACACAAAAAGAAATCAGTTTTGTTTCCTGCACTGCAATAAATTACAAAGCATGGAAAGAACTGCACTGCTTATGACATTTCTCAGACTGGTGGGAGATGTGAGGAGGGTTAGAAGAAGATGATCTTTACGGTCCCTTCCAGTCCAAGCCATTCTATGGTTCTGTGCCTCTGTGTGGGCTTCAGCCTCTCATTCCTATTTTTGAATTTGTCCTAATCACTGTGTTTAAAGCAGGTGTCATTGGTGTGTAAAGGAGCAACTTTGCATTTCTTTGGGGAAAACTGGTAGGAGCCCACTTTGATGCGGCTGTTCTGAGCAGAGGAGCACATAAAGGTTTTGCTGAGAAGCAGATGGTGAGGATGCAGAGCCATGCACCCACAGCATTTCCCCTTGGCTGTCCCAGGGAAACCTGTCCTTTTGGCAGACTTATGCCCAGGGCAACCATGGGGCAATATCTGGAGCTACCACTGGCGGGACTGCTGTGGTAGGATCCTTCTAAAGATGCCCCTAGATGTGCCCACATCACACGTGGGATTTCCAGTTGCCATAGTAACTGGTTGCCTGTTGTCAGCATTTGCCACTGAATTGTTCTATTGCTCACTGTCAAGGAAACCAGCACTTTCGTCCAATTTCCTAGGCATGTGGTGACCTAAAAGCAAAGAAGAGAGGAAAATAAAGTCTGACTTTCCTCCTATGCATTTTTAACCTTGGTGTAGTTCAGACTTCAGCAGGATAACTCCTAGCTTGCTCCAGTGTACAAGGCAAAACATTTCATATTCTGAGTCATTCTGGTGCTCATGAAATGTTGCCTGGTTCCTTTCTGTCCTTTCCTCTCCCTTCTCTCCTACTCCTCTCTCTATGGTTACTGTATAAAGTCTTTGACTGTATTAAGGACCATTCTGTCCTTAATACAAGGCTCAGGTCTGATCTTGGCTGAGTTCTTTTAAGGCCTGTCCCCCTGGAAATAACAAGTCAGTTAAGAGGTCAACATAGATGACTGACCCTTACCGAAATATGCCCCCACCCGGTTAATTAGGGAAATAAGCTAGGGTGCAAACAGCAGCAGGGATAAAATCAGTAAAGGGGAAATCGTTCAGATTAATTCATTAGCTTTCTAAGCTGGGTTTGGCTTTGTAAACCAGCCTTGTCCACAGTTCTCTGGGAAGAAGGGAGCAGCTGCCTCAGCATTTTTGGTACTCTAATTTTGATTTGGCACTGTTTGAACTCTGTCCTACCAGAAAGAGCTGCCTGAAAGAGGCAGGTTTGTAGAGATGGTCTAAACAAAGAAGAGAAATTCATTCAAAACTTCATAAGCTTCAGCACTTCTAAAAGATGAAAACAGATGCAGGACCAGCAAATAAAGACCTCAGAGAAAAACATGGTTTGAGAACCAAAAAAAGCTACAGCAATACCCAGTGAAATTCAGTCCAGGATGGAGTCCTCCCCTATCTCTATCATAATTGAAGAAAATTCCAAGCCTCATGGGAATCACTGAGTTTTTGGCCAGTGCAGTGTGAGCTTTCCCTCACTGTTGTAGAAGAACAGCATCCAACTGTGATGTCAGCAGGAGCAAAGGAATTGTGCGATGTCACATCCTGCTTGCCCCTCTGCCATGGCTGCAGAAACATTGCTGCTGTGAACATCATCAAGAGCATTGGTCTAAGAGTAGGATTAAAATGCTGCTCCTTACCTTCTTGGTTTTAACTTCGCTAATCAGCAGCGTGCATGCAGGTTCTTCTTCCCAAGTTTTTATGTTTAGAAGTGATCAGCAGAGTGAAAAGTCTGGTATCGCTTCTGGATACACATACGTCGGTAAATGAAATTGGCCTGGACTGATTCCTTGAACAAGTAGCGCGGATGGTAGCGGACCAGTGTTTTCACCTACAGCCTTCTAATGTTGTAGCACAGGCACTGGTGCAGGCATACATGAGCAATGTGTCTTGTTTTGTACCCAGAGTGTGGCCTCCGACCGTCTTACGAGTCCTTTCTGGGAACCGGCAAGAGGATCTCAGGCGGGAGGTACGCCAAGGCTGGGGAGTTCCCGTGGCAAGTGAGCATCCAGAGCAGTGGGAAGCACATCTGTGGAGGCACCGTGATCCTGACTGCGGCCCACTGCTTTGAAGATGAGGTGTAAGTGCTTCTATGTCTGGAGGAGGCCTACAAGGCTGGGAAAAGGGCTGGACGACGTGTGCTGTGGGGAGAGGCTGAGGACACTTGGGTTGTATGGTCTAGAGTAAAGGAAGCTGAGAGGAGATGTTATTTCTACAACTTCCTGAGGAGGGGAGTTGGAGAGGGAGATGCTGGTCTCTTATGGTAACTAGTGACAGGATGTGTGAGAACAGCACAAAGCTGCACCAAGGCAGGCTCACACATCAGAGCAGGCTGAGGGGAGGCCTCATGGCGGCCTGCAGCTCCCTCCCAGGGCAGCGGAGGGGCAGGCGCTGAGCTCTGCTCTCTGGGGACAGCGACAGGGCCCGAGGGCACGGCACGGAGCTGCGTCAGGGGAGGGTCAGGCTGGGGGTTAGGGAAAGGCTCTGCCCCAGGGGGTGGTGGGCACGGAACAGGCTCCCCAGGGCAGTGGGCACGGCCCCAAGGAGCGTTTGGACCCCGCTCTCAGGGACAGGGTTTGGGGCTGGGTGGGGCTGGGTGGGGACAGGGGTTGGACTTGATGATCTCTGTCGGTACCTTCCATCTTGGGATATTCTGTGGTTCTATATGATTGGGAAAAAAAAATCTTTACAGTGAAGGTGCTTAAACACTGGAACAGGCTTCCTAGCAAGGTGGTCGATGCCCCATGCCTGTCAGTGTTCAAGAGGCATTTGGTGAATGCCCTCAAGAATGTGCTTTAACTTTTGATTAGGTCAGATAGTTTACCTAGGTGGTACATCCCTTCCAACTATCCTATCCTATCCTGTCCTGTCCTGTCCTGTCCTGTCCTGTCCTATACTTTCTCTACTCTACTCTGCTCTACTCTACTCTACTCAGGGTAAATGAGGAGTGCCTGGACATGATGAGGTAACACTGCTTCTTGGGGTGTAGGATGTGTATGTCCTTGGGATCAAGTGCAAAATGTGTGTGACAGAGGCGAAAAGAGAATGCTGGGAGTCTTTCCTCCTTTTGGGGGGAAAAAAAAAAAAAAAAAAAAAAAAGTTGATATTTGATAACAGATGGCATTGCAACAGGAATTTGCAGAAATCTGTATAACTGGGAGATCCAGAAAGGGAGTGTTTTCAAGGACAGTGTGAACAGCTTTGCATAAAAGCCTGTGATGTTGTTCTGATGGTCCCCCAAAGAGTTCCTGTACATCTGCACAGATTGTGGTACCTTGTAAAAAGAGGTATATTCCATTCTGATTTATTCTAACCCCCAAATTACTTCTGCTTTCATATAGCAAACACCTTTACCTTATGGGTAGTCTGATATTAGTCCAGCAGTTTCATGATAAATCTACCCCATGCAATGCCCAGGAGCAGTGTTCAGCCCTCCAAAATAAGGTAGGTCCAAGAGCCAGGACTGCTCAGTGACAAATGACCTGTGGCATCACAACCTGGAGCAGCTGGCCAGAGGTAATGTGGTCTTGGAGCAGCCAGTCCTGGGCCAGTGATCCCGAACACCTAGCCCCGCTCCATCTGTTCTTTAGCTGGGCTGTTTAGAACTTGGTTGCATTCATTTTCCAATTATTCTCCTTCTTCCTCTGAAAATTAGCTTTGCTTGGAAGTGAGAGCAGGTTTCTGTGCTATTTGTAGCTAACCTGCCACTGCAGTTTGCTGAGCACTATCCTACCCTGCTCAGCGGAGGGGGGCACCAGTCTTCATAACACAGAGCCTTTATGTTATGTTTGCTCATGCATATGCTGCTTTTTTTTTTTGGTCTGTTTATAAGGCCACCAGATCTCGCTATTGTAATGGGGGGAACTGACCTTGGCCTCCCACTGGAAGAACATAAGCCGGACAGCTTGATCCTCCACGAAGACTTTGACGTGATAACCATGGAACATGATATTGCTCTGATCATGCTCAGCTATCCCATTGATTTCAGCAATGAGAAAATCCCTGTCTGCTTGCCCTTCATGTATGAAATCAGTACGTGGCAGCACTGCTATATTGTTGGATGGGGAACCACAGATGAAGGTGAGACACCACTGGGAGATATATCTACCAATGGCAGCTGGTTTTCACCATTTAAAGCAAACGTTCTCCCTTCGGAGGGGTTACCCACACTAAGCATGTGTGTTCCAGCTGAAACCTTAGAGCCCATGTGAGAGCTCTGCAAGAACCCAACTCTTCTTGCTTGCCTTTCTGAGCACCTGAAGTAAGGCAATCCCCAACCATGCTGGGATAGTTAGACTGGGTCTGAAGTGGTCTGGAACAAGGGAAATGGAGATTTAAGGTTGTCTTTGGCATGATGCCTCAATTAAACACATAGATTTGATGGTTCTGACCAGTCCTCCTCTTGCTTAATTTAGAAAAGCAGATTGCTATTGCTAATTGCTCTTGCTTAAGCCTTAATGAAAGTAGCTTCTGCACTAACTGTGACCCAAAATGCCTGTCCTGAACAAACACTACCAAATGGCTAACGAGCTATTTCATTACTGGAAAAAGGTAATCAGGGTGGAGTGGGCAGGGTGGTGCCTTGGGGCTTTAACAGTTCTTCCCGGACGCAGTTAGCTAATGTCCCATTTAATCCTAGCTATTCTACTCTGTAGGGTTACTACCTCCTCTCTGAACCTCTACATTTTCCTTCTTATGCTTCATTCACCTCACGTAACAGTAAAACAGAACACAACCCTGTGTTTTTGTTGTGAAAGTCTTCCATTTCACCAAGGTAACGCGCTCTTAGAAACAGAAAAGCAGAGGCGATGCTGCAGAGTCATTCTGCAGCCTAGCGGGATTTCTCTGTAGTGAATCTCCATGCAAAATGCATGGTGTGGCTCTGGAGATCAGAGCCTCATTTTGCTATATGGCCAGGCTGAGATTGCCTCTGCAATCCAAACTGCACCCTGTGGGAGGTCAGTGCACCCCGCCCTGGCACGCAGCTCTTCTGTCTGGGAGATGTTTCAGAGGAAAAACCTGAGAAGCGGAGTTTGGTGAGAGGGACGTGTGTTGCTGTGATGTGGGCCACACCATAATGCATTGACTCATTGGAAAAACAGGTCACTTCTCATCCTTTGTAGGTGGACATCTCTCAGATGGCACCTCAGGTGGCACCAGCCCAACTCTGCTTTGACTACTGTCAGTTAGACCTCAGCTCACATGCAGCCAGCTCCCTGGAGATACCCACATTAAAGCATTTTATGCAGACACTTCCATGGAGGGGTCCCATGTTAGCTGGGAAAGGGGCACAAGAAATTCCAGTCTCTAAGGTTACCTTTGAGTCCCATCTTCCTTAAGGTTCTGGGGGGAATTAGCTCAATGAATTACCCAAGAGGGAGTGAGTTTCTGAAAAGCTGTGATCTCCCCCTATCTGTACCGTCATCCTTCAAAAGTCACTTTTATCCTTCAAACTCAGTTTCCTTTTGAAGAGTAATGTGGCTGATGAACCGAGTGGGTTTTCCATGTAACCATGAGTATTCCATAAATATTTTTGGGCTGTTTGTTTCTTGCTGGTGCCCATTGTGATTTCTGTTTTTCCATTTCAAGAGAAGAAAAAAAGCAGTTATTCTCATTGTGTACAGCCAGCCTTTATGAGAGATATGGCCAGCCCCCTGGGTGAGGCATGGTCTCAAAGCAACCCAGGAGAGCAAATGGGAAACAAGATCATCTCTCCTGGGGATAGCTCAGTGTGCCAAACTCCACAGGGCTCACACAGTGCTCCCTGAAAAATCTCATGAAACTGGGTTCTGTGGAAACGGGGGTGAGAAACACAAGCAGCTCAGCTCAGAGCATCACCAAGGCCAACAGGATATGCTATCGCCTTGGGGATCTTCTGGCTGTGCCACACTGCAGAGTTCATCTACATTTTTTTTTTCCAAATCCTAGTTGGCAAGCCTCTACTCCCCAGGATTTCAGCATTTCCCATTAACACCTCTCTGCTCTCCATCTACCTATCCATCTCCTACGTTGGCATTTAGTCCAGAGCACACACATATCCTAGACAGCCCCTCTAAGCCTCCATGACCCGCAGAGCATATGGTTGTGCCTTGAGACCCTTTTGCCCAAGATGCTTTAAAAATCCAGCTAAGAGCATCCCCAAGGGTAGGTCTCCAACTGTGGCTTCCCCCTTACAAGCTCTATAGGGTTTGATGACCCTTCTCTTCTCCCTTGCTTGTTAGCATCCCACGTGCTGCAGAAAGCACGGGTGAACATCATCAGCAGGGAGCAGTGCTTGGAGCGGATCCCGCAGCTACCAGAGAACATGATATGTGCTGAGATGGAGCGAGGAGAAGAAGGTGCCTGCCAGATAAAGCATCCCCCAGGATGGCCACACTGCCTATGAGGGCACAGGGACTCCCATGCTTCCCATGTTTTCATGGGGTTGCTTAAAGCTTTTCTGCATGAGGCCAGGGCAAGAAGCTCAAAGGTGGAGGACTTGCCTGTCTGCTGCACAGCAAACGTAGATTGACCCAGCCAGTGGGATACAGGACTTCTGGAGAGCAGTGGAGTTTGTGCAGTGGTGGGAACTCAACACAGCATGGGCTGCTTCCTCCTCAGCCTTGGGGTAGGCAGTGCTGCTTTGTCACGGAGAAAAGACAGGAAAGTCTCTCCAGGAGGGTCAAAGCCAAAAGGCTGAGTGGGAAAATGAGTCCAGGAGTGTTTAGTTTGAATGTTAGAACTCTTTCCAAGGAAGGTCTTGGTGCTGACACAAATGTCCTTTGATAGCATGGAATGTTTTGCTGTGGGTGCCAGAACTAGTCACATATTACAGTGGGTCAGTGATATGGGATGATGGAGTTTTGAACATAAATTATAGAGCTCAAGTGATATTTGGTATCAAGGGAGAGAGCTGGAACCTCCAGACATCCCTTCCAACCTCAACCTTTCTGTGATTCTGTGAAATACACAGAAATGAGAAAACCTCACCCAGAATATGTGCCTTCAGAACAAGCTCCACACACAGGATGGCTGTCCTGATGTCAAACAAAGTCTGAGAGCCAAAAACCACCTTTGATTTCATAGCATCCAACCTCCAGCCCCTTCTCTGAGTGCTCAGCAAGGACTGAGCTCTCCCTTTAGCCTCTGCCATGGTAGGAGCAGGGCTAAGGTCTCCCTCCTCTGCTGAGCAAGAATTTTCTTAGGAGTGTGCCTGTGTTTGCACGGGGACAGACAGTCAGACCCTTGTATACACAGCTTCATCCTGTAGGAATCCCTCATTGAGGGAAATAACCCAACGCCCAGGACTCAGAGCGATCCCTGACCCTTAGGCACTGGCAGTGGGGACAGGGCTCTTGACTGCCCATAGCTGAGCAGGGAAGGGGAAGCTTTGCATTGCAGAAGTATTTATTTTTTCTTTGCAAAATCATTTTTGTTGATTAGCCAGAAAGCATCTGCCTGTGAAGCCATTCATCTAGTGACTTTCACCTCCATTAAATTCAATCAAAAATTGTAAAAAGAAAACTGCCACAGGATAACATTAACATGATTAAAGAATGCACTTCCCAGCCCAGCCTTAAGTTCTGCCTCTGAATTATGCTGGTGAAACGGCAAGAGCACTTGTACCCAGCAAAATGGATCTCCCGCATTCAGAAAACTGACGAGGGTGCTATTTTGATCTACAATAATGTTAGAGTAGTCTGAGAAATGAACTAGAAATGTGAGCTTTCCAAGCAGTGAAAGTACACAGCGATTAGATGTATAATAATGCTCATAACCCAGCAACTGCCCACTTTTAGCAGAAGTTTGACCAGGCAGAAACGTCTTGCAACCTGAAACAGTGAAAACAAGACAAAAATGTACCCTAGGCTAGCAGTAAGTCTGTTCGGGAGGTGAAGCATGACATGACTTCTCATGACTTTTCATCAGGATTTGCTAATTTGCTGGAGAGGAAGTATTTTGCTGTTGGATGGTTTTTTGAGAAGCACTGATAGGGTTTGTGTGGGAAAGGTTGGAACTATATGACAGAGAGGTTGGAACTAGGTGGTTTTTAAGGTCCCTTCCAACCCAAACCATTCTAGGATTCTATGATTTTGGCCTTGCTAATCTTGTTCAGAAATCTGGTTGGTTGTCCATAATAGGCTGCCAGGTAAGGAACTGGGAGACCAGGTCCCAGCCTGATGTTGGCTCTGCAGCAAGCCCTGGGTAAATAGCAAGACACACTGCACAGAGTACAATCTATCAAGGTACTATTTTCCATGAAGATTGGCTTTTGTGTCAAATGAGAATGAATTCAAATTTCAAAATGCCCAAAACCTCTACAAAGTGGATGTGACTTCCCTAGACAGTACTGCAGGAAGCCTTACCACATCACACCAACGTGCATCTAGTCCAGATGGGACTAGTAGCATTGCTTGTGGTTGGGAATAAAGGTTGTTGAATGTGGTCAGATAAACTCTGGGTGATGAGGTGATAGAAGAACTGCTTCAATATTTTAGGCTCCTGGCCATGTTTCTACATGTAGCTCCTCCCCATGTCTAGCAACAGACACAGGAGAGAGGAGCAATTTTTTCCTTTTCAGTCAAAATTACAGATACTCACAGATCCAAACACTTAGGAACTTTGGAGACTCTCTGAATATATAACCCCTTTCTGGTACGACAAATTCAGAGATAAATGAACCTGAACTCATGTGTCAGTCCATGTGGGCAGATGCACTTGCATCAGACCCTCAGCACCGTCAAGGAGGTAGAGCAGCCCCGGGCAGTTTTGGTCTGTGCCAACCAGCTGACTCCTGGATGATTTCCAGGCACTGCTGAAGTGTTTGCTTGGGCCAGAAGCCACCCACAGTGCTCATTTTGGATCATAGCATCCCTGTTTGGAGGCTAGGAAGGAGCAGCAGCACAAGCAAGGCAGAGATCCCTGCTAAAGGAACAAGCCCTGGAGATGCTGAGGTTGCTGGGTGCAGATGTGTAAACCTGGAAGCAATGCATGGTGCAGATGCCTTGTCTATCTGGGCATGAACCTGATAAAAGCCTTACATTACCCTTTTCTAGGCTTTGCCGAGGATCAGGATGCATTTGTTCACATCCAGAGCCAGGCTAAGACGTGCAAGTTGCATCTAGACCGCAGGCATGATCTGATCTGGATCCAGACACTTACTGAGTCTGGTCTTTGCACCGCGTGCTACTTCTGTGCTAGGTTTTCCCCCACTGAAGCAAGCTGGTTTTGTATGAGCAACCAGAGCCATGCAGATATCTTCAAAAAGGTGTCAGTAGAAGTTTTATCCTACTGATAAAGCTTGATATCCTCATCGAGATCCATGTGGCAGCTGGTCATGGCTCAGACATCTTACTAGCTGCCATCATTGTATTACTAGAGCATGGCTAATTTGTGGATCACTGATTATATTCCTCTAATAACTCAAGGAGATCGAATAGCAGAGCTCCAGAGTATTTGTACTTTAAAAAAATCCATTCACTTAAAAAGAAAAATCTATTGTATACCAATTCCCAAGCGGTTCTTCAGACAAATATATAGATTGACTGTGAATTAACACTAACAGGATCTATAATTGACTTATAGTTCTATTTAGTCATAAACATTAGCATTAATGGATGTTCGTGGAGTACAAGTGCTAAAGAACAGACACTAGAGATGGCCTATGTGTTGTTTTTGTGTGTGCTACATTTCTTCCATGACCCCATGAACCACAATTGATGTCTAATTCCTTGCTTTCTCAAGCATCTTTTGTTAGGCCCTGACACAAGAGTAACTTGACAATAATTAGAGTATAAGGGACTCACAAAGCAAGTGCCTTTTCAGCATCTTACCTATCCAGACAAAATTCAGTAAATGGCCCAATTATATTTCAGAGAGTTTCTGCAAGGGAGATCTGTAGAGGTAGCTTGGAGATGTGGTGATTAGGACAGATTGTGTTTCTCTGGAAGTCACAGTTCATGCACAGTTCAGGCCAGCAGCAGATGCAGGGGGCCCAGGCCAGGCTTGCAGGAGAGTGATCCTTGTGGGACCACAAACAAGCAGTGGGACAGTTCCAACTCAGCTTCACCCTGCCCTCCTTCAGTGTTGTAGGGTTGACCTGAGTCACTGGCCAGAGGTACTACCCACTTCCACTGATTATAGCAAGAGGTGATCTTGGCCATCTCTGATAAGTGTCTGAAACAATGCTATGATGCATGTAGGGCTCTGGGTTTAAACTTATTTGGTGAAAAAGACAGAGAAGGACCTCTTTCCTTCAGCGGTAGTACTGTCACACAAATACTGTCAGCAGTTTGGAAAGAATAAATACACTAGAGGGTGATGCTGGCATCCAGAGGGACCTGGGCAGGGTGGAGAGGTGGACTGACAAAAATCTCGTGAACTTCAGCAAAAAGTGCAGAGACCTGCACTGAGGAGGAACAGCCCCAGCACCAGAACATGCTGGGGGCACCCAGCTGGGAAGCGGCTTGTGAGGCTGCACCTAGAGTGCTGGGACCAGTGCTGGGCACCCCAGTACAGGAGAGACCTGGACACACTGGGGAGAGCCCAATGCAGGGCCCCGAGGTGCTGCAGGGCCTGGAGCAGCTCTGCTGGGAGAAGGGGCTGAGGGAGCTGGGGCTGCTCAGCCTGGAGCAGAGGGGGCTCAGGGGGATCCCACCCGTGGCCACCAGTCCCTGCAGGGAGCTGCAAGGGGATGGAGCCAGGCTCTGCTCAGTGTTGCCCATCGGGGACTGGGCACAGCCTGGAGCCCAGGAGCTGCCCCTGCCCACCAGCAGCACTGCTGTGCTGGGTGGGGCCGGAGCCCTAGCACAGGGACCCAGAGGCTGTGGGGTCTCCTCCCTGGGGATCTCCCACAGGCCCTGGACATGGTGCTGGGCACCCTGCTCTGGGTGGCCCTGCTGGGGCAGGCAGGGACCAGAGGGACCCAGAGGTCCCTCCAACCCCAACCACTTTGTTATTCTCTGAATGGCTCCGTAGCACCTAGGATGCTAAGGGCTCTCACCCCATGTAGCTACAGCTGTAGCAGTAGTTGTTTGGTAAGATTTATCTAGCAACATGCAAATGTCTTTTCTGTAGCTATTTGCATCCAGCCAACCATCTTTCTACTAATGGGGAGAAAAAAGTGCTTCTGAACGTGTGATTCATTTGGACTGTTTCAGCCATCTGTTTTAAAATGAAGTAAATCACTGTAGGAGTGCTTATCACTCCCCATTAACTAGCAGCAAGTCCAAGGTGTCTAGCTCACAGGCAGACACAGGGATACGAGGCAGGACAGCTGCTTTACAAGGAAGACTCCAGTGTCATCTTAGATATCCCAGGATATCCTCATGGCATCCCACTGCCCTCATCTTGAATCATGCCCCAGCGGCGACAATGTGACTTCATGGGAAGCTCACCACTTGTTCTGGAAACCCCCAGGAGATGTGATCAGTCTGGAACTGAACCCATCCCCACTGCTCTCCTTCTGCACCTAAGAGTGAGGCCTAAACCCATGCACAAGTGACCAAAACTCTTGCAGACTTTCACAAGCTCTTGCATCCTTTTACTGGTGCTAACGAGGCTCAAAAACTGCGAAGGAAAACTTGTGAAATACAATTTTTTAAAGAAAAGGTCTGCAAATGAAACTTGGCTTCATGCAGATAAACTGTCACAGAGGCAAGGCAAAGGCCACAAACCGCGGAAACCTACTCAATCTCTCCAGCTGTTGAAAATGTACAAACGGAGGTGGAGAGATGATGGTGTGATTGTAGGTGTGGGTGTGGAGTGTATCTGCACGAGGTCTGAGGTTATAGGCCCTTCTGCCTGTCAGCCAAAGGGCTCCTGGGGACTAGCATTCGAGGAAAAACACAATTCAATTCTAAGTTATTACCAGCTGTACAATATTTCTTTACTATTGCATCTCACCTTAATATTGGAGAGTGACCCGCTCACGAGCCTTGTGATAGATTCTCCATCACTGAACAATTGCTAATGTGTCAGGGTGTTTTTTTTTTTTTCTTTTTTCCTAAGAGACTGATCAGTTTAAATAGGAAGGTGTCCTGAAAAGCTCCAGAACAAAGCAGTAGAAAGACATTTTTGCTCTTACAGTCTGATACATTTGCTTCTAAAATGTGCTTTGATGTGCAGCTCATAAGAATTAGAATATTTTCTTGTGTCCCATGGTTTTGTAGAGCTTTCATCATTTGATCATTTTATGATATGGGCAGGCAAGTGAACACACACAAGCTATAGTGGCTTAATTCTTCCATCCGTGAAAGGTTTTCCTATTGCAAGGACCTGAGATGCTGGTGGTGCCCCACATCTCTATTGGAGTTGTGGCTTTAGTCCCTCAAACTGAAGCTGTCGGTTTGCAGTAAGGGGGTCCAGTGTTTCAGTGAAGAATTGGGGAGCGGAACATCTCTGGATCCAGCTGAACAAAAAAACCTACTGAGTGCTTGCCCTTGGACTGGAGGAATGGGTGTGATGACTCAGAGCAGCCACTTCTCATTCAATTACAGTGAGTCAACAGGGCTTTAAGGGGACGTCATGACTCACAGATAGATTCCAATTCTTTGAAGGAGTTGACAAGCATGTGGCAGAGGGTGATCTAGGTGCTGAGATGCCCAAAACTCTTTTAACAAGATTTCTCACCAGAGGTTCATGCAGAAAGTGAGCTGTCATGAAATAGAAGAGCTTCGGGTTGAGAGGGCCAGAGGAAGGATTTTGCAGGAGAAAGAGATCAAAAGAGGAGTCCCACTGGGAGCCAAGCAAGGAATGGTGCAGCTCAAGGAGGGTGGATGCTGAGATGGCAATGTTGTCTGATGCCACAACACTATTCAAAGTGGTTGAAATTAAAATTGACTGTACAGAGGTGCAGGAGGAGCTCATTATTCTGAGTGTCTGGAGGTTAAAACAGCAGCTGTAGTTCACTGTTGATAAGGGCAAAGTAATGAATACAGGGAAAAGCAACTCCAGCTGTACACATACAATAATGGGCTCTAAATTAGCTATTACCATGGAAGAAGATCTCAGAGTGACTGTGGATAGTCCTTGAAAAACATCAGCACGAGGTTCTGCGGAGGTCGGAAAGGCAACAAGAGCATTGTGAGTTATTAGGAAAGGAATAGGTAGCGAAACAAATGTGTTACACCTGGGCACTAATCTTGGAGGCCTACAGCATGCGCTGTGTGCAGTTCCTGTCCACCCCATCTGAGAAAGGAGGTAGTGTTAGAAAGGAGACGAGCAGAGTGGGACGAGCAGGGACACAGAATGGCTTCTTGTGGGAAGGGGAATAGCAGAGCAGATAGAAGAGCTGTCAGTGTGGCTGTGACACAGATTTCTGAAGTCATGGGCAGCAAGGAGAGGACAAGCAAGAGCTGCCTTCTTGTCACTATTGTTCAAAACATGCTAGGACAGGGTATCCACTGACTGCATCAGGCTGCAGATTCGAAGCAAGAAGAAGGAAGTACTTTTTCATCCAACAGATAATTAAACTATGGAACTCGCTGACCAGGATGTTGTGGGTATTTATCCTAAGGGATAAATGGATTCAAAAAGCAATTAGGTAACTTCCTGGATGAAGATCTCTGTAAGGCTATTAACCGCTGTGATGTAAATACAATTCTGTAAATATTTGCCCTGCTTCTCATTCTACTTCCCAAACCCTTGCTACAGGCGTCTGTGAGAGACAGGAGTCTGGGCCCCATGGGTCTTTGGTCAGATGCATTATGACCACCTTTAGTCACCACCACTATGGTGACTAATGGACCCTGGTGACATCTGTGGGTGGAGGAGGGCCATCTTGTCCCATTTTCCAATGGAGAGATGGAGGGACAGAGAAGGTTCTCATCTGGGATCTCACAGGGATCCCATGAGGGATGTCCAGGTGCCCTGTGCTTCCTGAATCGTCTTCTACACCTGCATGCTAAAAATGGCCATAGCATCCTTCCTTCCACCTTCCTCTGAAGACAGCCTGTTCGCAGTGAAACAGCTGAAGATATCATCTCTTTGCAAAAGCCTTTACTTCCTGCAGCCAGGGCAGCCCTAATGGCAAATGTTCTTATTCGCGTGCTGATTCTCTCCAATTTACACAGAGCTTACCACACGAAAATGAAACCAGCAATGACTTGCAAGGATTGTGTATCCATCTAATGAGGATCAGATGGGTTGTTCTCCCTCCCCCAGAGCTTCTCCCACCTAAGATTTATGTGGCTGAACGTGTTTGTTCTGATCAATTACCAAGCTGCAGACGAATACAAATACGAAGGGAAGATTACACTTTTGCTCCAAAGCCCACTAAAGTCAGCAGAAAGGCTCCTGATGTTCACAAAAAGACTTTGGCCATGGTTAAAAGGATGTAACTTTTGATCAGCTTCAGTGAACAAAGGTTCTTGTTAGTCTGTGACAATTTTTATACAGCCTAGAATTATTTATCATTGCTCTCACCTCTCCTAATGGGAGGATTAGCATGTAGTTGTGGAAGGCATGTGTTTAGCAAGGATCTGATTTGATATTGTTGCATTTCTTTCATCCTTCAGTTGACAGGAAACATGCAGCAGAAGCAAAGATGCTCTTTTCAGTTATTTCGCTGTCCAGAAACTCAGGCTGGAGCAGTAATCTGGTGTGTGTTGCTGACCAGAAGTATTTTACCACCAGGGTGCAAGAGGCTGAAAGTTGGAAGCAGTGTTCAAGAAGTTCTTCCATCTTCAGGGTCGTTAACCTGAGCATTCATTAAATTACTGCTACTGGAGACATCAAAGAGCAGCACTCAACACTCCTTCTTCCCGCACCATCTCCTGCACAAGGATGGAACATGTTGGGCCAATGGTTTTGAGAGCTGAAGGTGGATACAGGGATTTTCAGAAGTGTCCAAGAACTGCATTTATTTTCTCTGTCTTTAGCCCTATAATAATCAGGCTTCTGATTCATATGGGCTAGTGCTATAATTAAGTGAGAAAGATCATGTGGAGAGGATGATTTATCCCACTTCTTGCTAGACATCTAAATAGGTGAAGTTGGTAGAAGTGACACCTCCTCTTGCACCCGTGATGCAGACCATCTCAGCCCACATGGAAAGACATCTGAAGTAGGGTTTGGCTCTCAGGGTTTGTGGATTACAGAAATTAGAGAAATGGATTTGCAGCTGCTGCCTGGGTTTACACAGCGTTGCCTAACTCTCTCTCTGAGCAGGTTTTAAATCACTTTCTGCAGCTAACAATCCCCTAAGCCCTGCAGACAGCTCTCCCTTTCCTCACCCAGTGAGCAGAGAACAAAGGAAACACAGCTAAAGAGGCAAACAGGGGAAAACATCTGATGTGAAAAGAAAACTGCATGAGCTGTAGCTTTGAACCCCTGCATGAACAGGGGTTCGTGGCCCTGGCTCCTGGTTCTGCCATTGCCTCATGCAAACGGCATCCCTTTTCTGCCATCTACAAAATGTGATAAGACTTTCCAGAAATGGACAGTCTGAGACCGCTCCACCCTGCAGATGGTGGAAGCATTTCTGTGTTGTGCAGGAGACGAGCCCTGGCACAGGGACCCAGGGGCTGTGGGGTCTCCTCCTTGAGGATCTCCCAGAGCCCCTGGGTGTGGTGCTGGGCACCCTGCTCTGGGTGGCCCCGCTGGGGCAGGGGAGGACCAGAGGTGCCTCCAGCCCCAACCATTTGGTGATTCTGTCATTCTGTGTGCAGGGTCCCTGCCAGTACTCATGTCTCTTGTGCTGGGAGAAGCAACATGATGCATCCCAACGTGATGCACCCAAACGTGTCGCGGATCAGAGATCTCTAGCCACTGCTGCGTCTCTCCCACTCTCCCATCTTCATTTGCTGTCTTTCTGTAGGAGGCTCAAAGAGCCTTCCTTTCACTGCCAGGATAATACGTGTGGTCTGTTCCTGCCCCGAGGGATTTAGCAGTAAAATTCCCCATAATCTGATTGTGCGCACAGCTTAGAAGATGCTCATTCATTCAAACAGGATGGCATCGGGGAGAGCACTGGTAATGCATGGGTCTGAGGTCACTGCAGGGTCACTGGTGTGAATCACACAAGTTCTGGGCTGAAACAGGGTTGGGAAACACCTTTAGGGCCTGATTTTGAAAAGGGCCCAGCGCCACTGTTTGAGATACAGCCACGTAGCTACAATAACACCGTTTCAAAGCACACAGTGCTGGATGCTGAAGAAACATTTGCTCTGCATCTGTCTTCATTTTTTTCCCCTCCTGTTTACATGTTGAATCAAAAAGAAAATAGAAACAAACAAATAAAAAACCACATTATGGGTCTTGATCCTCCATCTAATTAAATGAGTAGCAATTCTGCCATAAACTTTGATTAGTGCTGATGAGTTGCATAGGGCAATACAGCCACTTCTTTGTTATTTGGTATGGATCAGCTCAGGGCAGCTGCTGGGGAGAGGGTGTTTGTACATTGGTGGCAAAGATATTTCTCAAACTAGGGCACAAAAATGGAAAACTGGCTGTCTCAGGAAATGTGTTTGTATTGAATTTCTCATTTGCCACACCAAGTACTGGAGACAGGGTGAAAAAAAAAGGTTTGAACTTTTTTTCCTTTGAACCTTCCTCCATTATAGAAGGAAACTGCCTTATTTAGAGCAAGGGCTTGCACAGTGCGGAAGAAAAGTGTAAGGATTAATGTTCCTCTCTTGTCCAATTTCTGGATGCTAGCACCTAAATTAACAGCAGCAGGGGCCTGACACCTCTGTGCACTGGTTTTGTAGAGAAGCCAAGGGCTGAACGAGCAGCCACAGCAAATGTCCCTTTTGATTCTCAAGTCTTGTCTCTTGGTGATAAGATTCCGGTGTCCTTCCAGGGCTATGGGAGGGTGTGGAAGAGACAGAACATTGCACTGGGCTGGAGACTGTGAGTGATTTCCTCCTCTTACCTTCTCTATCCATTTATTCTGTAGCTGAGGTCTGAGCTGTGAAATTGTGAGTCCTTGTTCCAAGTCTTCATGCATTTGAGATGGAGTTTGATGTTCTCCATCAGCCTCTGGGAAGCAGCTGCTATGAGAGACCTGAGGTTTGATTCTGCTTATGCCGTAGGTGGACAGTGGAGGACCTCTGGTTTGCAGCTCCTGGAACACCATGAAGTGGTTTCAGGTCGGCATCATCAGCTGGGAAGAAGATTGTGCAACAAAGCCAAATCATGCGATCTACACTTCTGTTTACAACTACTACGACTGGATCCAGACTGAGACAGCCATGAGGGGGAAACCTTTCCTCATCGAAGGCGTGGATAAACAAGCAAGTCCCGTGGAGGTTCCTCCTTCTGGGGCTAAGGCACAACTGGTGCTTCCTGAGTATTCTGTCCTTTTATTTGCCTCTCTACTAGCAATTAGATTACTCTAGAGCAAATTTCTCAAAACATAATAAAAGTCAGAACTACTGTCTCCTTCCTTTGCTGCTGACCCATGAAGTCGTATGTCAGGTCAGCCTGCTCCATCTCACTTGTGTGGACACAGACGCTGAAATAAGACGCTGCAGTCAGACAGGGCAGTGATGGAGAGGCTGGAGACTTGAAATGAGAGAGCCAGGACCCAGAAAACAGGGGCCATAGTGCTCTGAAAAATGGGATTTTCCAGACTGGGGGTTCTCACCAAACTCAGTTATTTGCTAACTCAGAGGCAAGGTCAAGATGCAGCACCTGAAGGAGCTGGTGCCCTTGGAAAGCTGAAACTTTAAAAAGATCTTAGCTCACGGAGCCACAAATTAGGTTGTCTACAGGATAGCTCTGGGTTAATATATCTCACAGCTAGTTATGAGCTGGGCTAATAAATCTTCTGTCTTGCAGCTGGCCCAAACAAAGCCTGCCTTCAAGAACCATGGCAGCTCCTTGGGTGGTACATCAAGCTGCTGGGACATGGCCTCCTGTCAGATTCATCCGTATCTCCTTAAGCTAGAAAAGGGGCAAGAAAGCTGTTGGCCAGTGTTGGAAGCTGTAGCTTCATATAACTAGCCAGTCCTATTTAGCTGGGTTGCAAATGGTGGGTTTGTGTTTCTAAAGACACCTTAGAAAAAAAATCTGGCCGGCTGGAGGGAACTATTCCTGAGCTGTCCATAAAATGCTGTCTACAGAAGGCCCTTGGCTTGCTTTATGAGTAAACATTAAATCAAAAGCAGATTGCATTTTTTTTTTTTTTTCCTCTGCTACAGCCCTGTTACATGCAATTCTGAGATGCCCAGTTCTCAGTCTGAGCTGGGGTTTTGCTGGTCCTTCATGCAATGCCAATGCCATCCTACACTCTCCAGCAACAAAGTCTGTTGCAAAACACTCTCTGCTTTTCACAAGAATGTTGCTGTTCTTGAAAGTGATGGGGAAGGAGGCAAGCAGCAAGGTCTCCTTCATGTCCCACCTTTGCAACGGCATAAAAGCACCTGTAATTTGCAGCAATGAGAAAACTCAGTGAATGTGCAATGGGACAGAACCTCACAAATTGGTTTTAATTACCTTGATATTTTCTGGCTAGCTGGTGGAGAAGCCTTGTAAATGAGAATTTATTCATCTACCTTAAGCTAATGCAAACCCATCTTGGCATAAAAGTCAGACTTTATTTTCTGTGTTATCTGAGCAGAAAATAATGCTTAATTATTATTAGTTCTGAGTAATGCTTATGAAAATTGCTCCACATTAATTTCACATGGCTGACTGGCTAATGGATGCATAAGGGTCTTGTAACCCTTTGCAAAAAGACCAATAAAAGCTAAAAACAAGGGGAATATATTACTTTAGCAGCTATTAGTAGTAGACAGTGTCTGCTGGCATTAATACCTATATTTATTTTCCTTTCTATTAATAATATATCAACAGATTCTAGAAGTTATGGCAGGGACTGGGCATCAGGAAATATTTTCTAATGCTGCAATCTATTCAGCTACAGAATTGTTTCCCCCAAAGGAAATGAGAGATGTCCTCCCTCTTGAATTATTTTAATGTAGGGATTGTATAAAGCACTCTTGTCTGCAGAACAAGGCATGGAAAAAGCCTGCACTTAAAGGGAACTGCAAAAAGACCCAGTAGGACTTTTCCTTCAGTAGCATTTGCAAAGTGATAATGGCCTGTGTTAAATTAAGGCAATACTGTTTAGTGGCTGCAGCAGGGCACTGCTGCTGTGGGTTTTGATCTGTTCTGCTGCTCATTCACTGGATGGCCTTGGGGAAAGTCAGTGTGTGCCACATGCCTCAGTTCCCCTACTTCTAAATTGAGATGATCAAAGTGATTCACTTGGCTGTTCGTTTCGGAACCATGCGTTCTGTGGGTAAAGACCAGCTGTGCAGCTGCAAAGAAACAAACAGCAGAGACTTTTTCCTCCCCATTTAAAACATCAGAAAATTCATTAAAGTTGATTCGTCTTTGCCACTACACACGCTGTTCAACAATCACGGCAAGAAAGGAAATGTTTGTCTAATATTTCCATGCCATGCCTGATGCAACCATGTGGATGTACATAGTTCAAGGTATTTGTATTTTAAGAGAGCACATCACCTTTGATGATGGTTTTGATGGGGATGTGTTAGAACCACGTGAAATCAGAATGCAGTACAGCTTTCTCATTCACATTGCAATGTGACCCAATAATTTTTTAAGCCTTATAATATTTCTGTACTCTTTCATATGCTATTGAATTCTGCATCTGTGGCTTTAGAATGAAACGCTTCCAAACTGAACTATCTCAGTTTTATGTTTCAAGCAATCATTTGGGATCTTGATTTTTTATCTTAATTTGCAGCTCATTTCCTATTGCCCCTTCCCTCCTTGCAGACAACACTTCCTTATACCCAGATGGGCTAATGGAGAACATGGATCAAGCAGTCTGGGCAAAAGAAATTTACATCCTGCTCAGTGAACAGAGCTGGCCAGAATAAAACAAGAGGCTGCTGCATGGCGCATGGTGATGCAAAGCACTGCACCAACATACAGATTTTGTGCTCAGCACTACACCTTTAGCAGCAAATACAAGCAGAGAAGCAGGCTATGGGAATGCATAGAGATCTGGGACAACATCCGTGGGAGGATTTTGGGAAAAAAGTAGGATATGGGTACTCAAATGGCCCCACAAAAGACCAACATAAAGTACCCATAAAAGCCAACATTTAAAAAAATACTGGCTTAATTCTGCAGGCTTGAAGGCCTCTGTACATATTTGTGTTAGCAGGTGATGTGTGAAAAAATCAGCTGTGGATATGGTAAAAATCATTGGCTCTTTAATTTGCAACTTCTGTTGATAACAGAGTATATTAGAGCTGCAGACTCCAGGATACGGAGGGCCAGCATCAGCTCCCACATTGACCAGTAACTTCCTAAGTGGCCTTCTGGACAAGTCTTTGTCAAACGAAGGACTCATTTTACTAACCTGTGAACAGAAGAATGATTTAAAAAGCCAGGAATGTCTCTTGGAACACATCAATTGGGACTGAAAACACCGCTGAGCAGAACTACCTGATAAGTTCTACAACTGCACAGAAAATGCGGTGTTAGACTACAGACTTGCTTTAAGGAGGTGGATTGAGGTCTGAAGGAGTGCTTGGCTTTAGGATGAACATGGGCTGGAGGCTGGCAGCCCTTGACATGCCTAATTAAGCCACTGACATTCCTAAATTCACCTCAAAACCACAGCCTCACCTTTCCCTGCAACGTGGGAATGCTCAAGCGTGATGGACCTGTGCCCATCCTTTGCATGGCAGTTGTGCTTGCTGACCTTGAGGAAACGCCTGTTTGCTCGGTTGCCATTTTCACTCTCTGAACATCTCATTGCCAGGGAAATCCCTCTGGTTTTGGCTTCTCTGGCAGACCCTTGACAGCACAGTACGTTGCTGACCGTGAGTGGCTTGGCTGAGCCATGCTTGAGCTGCCCATGCACTCCAAAGAGCACCAGGTTGGCCAGATTTGGGTAGTTCGTACTCCTTTGCTGTTCTGCCATCGGTGTTCACAACTCCTCGTGGTTATGAGGCCTTACGAAATGAACCAGTCAGCAGCTGAGTCCACAATATCCTGCACTATCACGCAAAAACCTCCGAATATTTCCTTCTATCTGCGTTAAAAGTACCTGCCTCCCATGTTCTTGTTGAGGGGCGTTTTGTGCGTGCTAACTCTTTTTACATTCACAACCGCTTGCTTTTGCATGTCTCATCGTGACTCATTGCTTCAAGAGCTTTTTAATATGCAACACACTTAGTTCCCACAGTCCAGACCACTAAATGATTTAGTGTGTGACTGCAGTGGAGAGCTTTGTGTTTGACTCCTCTGCTGGGAAGGGTGGGCTTCAAGGCACCACTGGAAAGTAAAAGCTCGTCTTCCTCCAGGCTTTTGAATTCATAAGACGTATTAACACTAACTCTGCAGACATGAGTCATGGAGTAAGCAACACTAAACCTAACTCATCTGCCTCCAAAATTAGGGGAACGGGGAGGAAAGGATGACATGATGGCGTAGGCACTGAATGCAAGCACATGGGCACAAACTCAGCTCTGCAGCAACCCTGTGAGATCCTAGAGGAGCTCTGTAGGGTTGCATTTGAAGAGGTCAGACTCGAAACTTGAGACAATCAGTTGTGAGCCATCTGGAGAAGAAATCTTTGGTCTTTGTCCTCTTTTCTTTGATCATGATGGAAGAGAATTCAAATTGGACTTGTGCCTTGGATGTAGATGGGAATGCATTTTCTAACTGGTGATGTGAAAAGCATTGCTTCATGCTAAGTTTCTTAGGAGTCTAGGAAAAGGACAGAAAACTGAGAGTTTTCCCTGAAGAGGGTCACCTGAAGTAAAAATTTTGGGAGCAGCAGAACCATCAAAAGGTTCAGGCAAACAATAAGAGCTGAACTGTTGACTATGAACATGACTTTACAAACAACCCATGAAACAGTGTGAGGGGCTGGTGGTCTACATGTGCCTTTATTTGAAGCCACACTACTATTTTGCCCTGTTTTACAACCTACTGGCCAGAGACTTGAGCTAAAAGCGATGCTACACAGAGCAGAGCTCTTTGTTAGGACAGGAGGGAACCCAAGAGTGATGCAGCAGCTCAGGGGCAGTGGGGAGGTGGTGAGGAACCCCCAGCCATTTAAGTGTCACTGCCCCAGACACGCTCACAGCAAGCTCCGAGGAGGTGGAGTGCAAAGCTGGAGGTGGATGTGTAGGGGAGCATGAAGGAATCACGAAGTGTTTATCTGAGGCGGGCACAATTGTGACAAGAGAATTATTTTGCGGATGAGTGAGCGTCTGTCGCTCCGCTTGCAGGGCTGGTAATATCAGAACGAAGCCGTCCGTGCAGAATGGAGCCTGCCAGTGAATGCATGTTATCACATCCCAGGTGCCTAGGGGATGGGTTCAGGGTATGCTGCCACTTGCAAATGCACCAGCTTCCGATGGCCCACGTTTGAACCTGCCTCCCAGAGGAATCTGGCATGCTATGTCCTTCAAAGGAAAAAAATTCACTCCAAAATCCACTGCATGCAGCAGGATCATGACGCATGATCGTTTGCTGTCCTCTGTTGGCTGTTCATCCAGTATCAGGAGGAGCCAGGACCTTCCTGCTGGGCCTGGTACGGGATGGAGCCAGTTTTCTTCACAGTATCCTGTGTGGTGTTATGTCTTAGATAAGCGACCAAAACAATGCTAATAACACACTGATGTTTTAGCTGTTGCTGAATTCTGCTTGCACGGCATCGAGGCTTTCTCTGTTTCTCAAGCTGCCCCACAGCGAGCAAGCACAAGGAGTTGGGAGGGGACACAGCCAGGATAGCTGACCCCAGCTGACCAAAGGGATGTTCCAAACCATACCATGTCATGCTCAGCAATAAAACCTGGGGGAAGAAGGAGGAGAGGGAGACATTCAGGGTTGTGGCATTTGCCTTCCTAATTAACTATTGCATGCGACTGAGTCCTGCTTTCCTGAGAATGGCTGAACATCTGCCTGCCAATGAAGGGGGTGAGTGAATTCCTTATTTTGCTTTGCTTGCGTACATTGTTTTGCTTCACTTGTTCTACTTGCTTTGTCTCAGCAAGTCTTCATCCTTTTTCCTTTCTGGTTCTTTCCCTCACCCAGCCCAGAGAGGGGTGAGCAAAGGCTCAGCTGACTTCCAGGGTTAACCCCCAAAACACTGCCAAGGTTCTGGTCCTGTGTAAATGGCCATGAAATTTGGCCATTTGGCCAAAACTCACCAAGGAAACCAAAACTTCACCAAGGAAACATGTAAAACCACTCTTGCAGGTTGGCTCCAGGCAACTCCATTGCATCTGCCCTGCAACCAGCACACGGATGTTGTAGCTTCCTATCTCCAGTAACCTAAATGGCACCAAAGCCTCTTCTTTGGCCCCAAAGCCAACTGGCTGCATCCCTATGTCAAGCCTCTAAAGCAGAGCGGGTGATCCAAGCTCCCTCCTGGCAATAGTTGATGCTTTTTAGTGTGGGCTAAAGCAGGACCAGAGCTATCGATGAGCTGTGTGGGTGAGCGCCTGCACCCGCTCGACACTGATTTACCAGCACAGGGCTGTGGGTTGTGCATCCCTCCCTTCCCCAAACCCCGTTTCTTTGCCAGCGCTCGTGCCAACGACTCCTGCTCACTGGCCATCTCCAGCATCCTCCTACCAGCCTGGCAGGATCACTCCAGACATAAAGCCCTTATTCAAATCCTGAAATGGGCTTAAAAAGCACGGTTTGGTGTTCCGTTTTTCCCACTGTGTTTAGAGGCACACTGAGTCACTGCTGAAAAAGGTTTTGACTGACCCGCTGCCTGCTGTTACGGGAAGGGGTTGCATCACAAACTTTTCAATACCACCTACGCTCCTGCTCAGCTGCCAGGATTTCAAAGCAATCACTGCACAATTACAGGCTAACTATACAATGAAGAAAGGGAACGGTACCATCCCACTGTGATCTCACAGAGAACCACTGAACTGTTCTTTAATAAAGGTAAATTGTTTTCTGCTGTGCGGCATAATGAGGCTCTGATAATTTCAACAGGAGAAATCTCAATTAGAAATGGGTGGAAAAGGGGTGTCCCACCTTGGGAGCGTGTTGGTGAGCCTGAGAATTTTTCCTGTTGTGCTTTGTGGTAAAAGTAAGGTTTTACATGCAAAAAAAACCACCCTGAATTAGCCAAGCAGAAAGCTGCAAAATAGGATTCAAGCCTTCCTACCTTTTTGACCTGTGGTCTGGTGGGAAGAACTTCTCACCAGAAGAGCTTGTGGAGTCTCCCTGCTTGGAGATATTTCACCAGAGTTGTGATCCAGAGCATAAGTGCTTGAGCTGTTCAGTGGTGGGAGTCTCTGTGGGAGCTGCTCTGTCTCATATAAATAACTATTCCTGAGGCTAAAGGGGGAAGTAATTGACACATTTCTAGCGTTGTTTGGCAATAAATTTGGAAATTCCCCACTTACCTGCAGTGGTGAAGGAGGAGCAAAGGCTTATTTAGCGTGAAAAACAAACAAGTCAGAGAGGGTTGTAGGAACCACAGATTTGCACTGTACCAATTTTAGGAGTATTCCGTCACTAAATAACAGTGACGCCAGCCAGGAAGCAGACTTACGTGGCCAAATGGCCTCTTTTGGCCATTTTGATGTGGAGGACAAGCTGGACTATACAAAATGTGAAACCTTGTTGGACATCTCAAGATACCTCATGTACACTGGGGTGAACCCCGACTAGCTCCACTAAGGCTGGTGGTGATACATCATGTAGTACCAGCGTGGAACTAAAAGGATAGCTAAATTATACAACAGGAGGATGTCTGGATGCATATCTAGAAATTTAAAGCATTGAACACAAAAGATCTCCACTTTACCTGTAGAGTGCTACTAGAAAGCTGTTTTCTTCTCCTGGCTCTGACATTTTTGGGAAATAATTGTCACCTAAATCTAGTGAAGGAGACAGGCCATGTACCACCCAAAAAAAAAACATTGACCAATAGCCAACATCTGGCTGCAATAGGACCCAGATATCCCTGTGCTCCCATCTCCGTGCATGAAAGGGAAGGCAGGTGTGTCTTCTTTTGGTGAGGTTTACGAAAATAAACCCTACCAGTGAATTATTGGGTACAGAGAGCAAATGGGGGGTCATAGAGGTCTATTTTTTCCTCCTAGGACCATGCCATAAGGGATGGCAGTACATTGGATCCCAACCAGACCACTTTGGCTCGATCAGAATGCATTTTCCATGACATAGGGCTGAATTCTTGGTTTATTTATTTATTTGTTTATTTATTCTGGCTGATGGGGCAGAGCCTCCTCTGCAACTGGCCAGGGAAGCAAACAGCAACGCTGCTGTGGTCCCTCAGGTTATCTGAGACTGAGTTGCCTTGGACATTTTAAGCCTAGAAAGGTATACTGTAGGGTCTTTTTAAACAGTTTTTTTTATTGCTTTTGACATACAAATTCTTGCACATGGAGCTTTCTCTTCTGTCTTTCTAGAGGACAGCCATGGCTAGGCAGGAATATCATGACAGCCTTTATAATTTGCTACCTGCTCTTGAAACGACTGAGTTTTTGTGCCAGGTATTATGGGCACCAAGCACTTGAAAAATCTGATGCTAAAGCACTTCAATTTTCTGGCTTGTGGTACACTTGAATGGAAGAACTAGAAATGGTTATTTATTTGTTAAGGGCTATTTCATCCCATTAGAAAAGGCTCCTTCAAAAAGCAGATTAGGGGAAAACATCTGCCTAACGAGCTCAACTTTTATACGGGAAACGTTTTCCCAGAGGACATGGTACAGGTCTCATCACTTGGTAGTTTTAAAATTTCAGTGAATGAAGTGTTACCCTGCAAGAAAGAAGGTGCTACAGGCTGAAATAGGTGCTGGGGCTTGATGGCTGTAGGCTTTGCAGTGACGTGTTTTAGGGGTCTGCAGAAAGGAGCCCCAGCCTTGTGTAACACACCCAAACTTCTAGATAGCCAGATTGTTGGACCTTGATCAGCCACGGAAGGTGATAAACTTTCAGCAACATGAGATGGAGATAGGGAAGCTGTGTCCTTGTCCCACACTGAATAAGTTGGCTCTTCCTCTGTCGTACCACATCCAAGGATCCATTTTATAGTCCTGAATGCAGCGGGTATTGGATGGAGTTTCACAGGAGACTTCAAGATGCCACCCACTATCCAGAAAATGGTGATTTTAGGGATTTAAAATTTGATTTCAAAATCTCCAATTGATTTGATTTTGAATGTCAACAGACAAAGTCAGATTCTGACTTTCAGAACAGTTTTGTTCCAATGTTGAGGAGTTTTAAGGCCAGAAGAGACTCTTATTATCATGTAATTATCCGTCTGTGTAGCACAGGTCAACACAATAAGGATATAAAGTTATTACTCAGTTATTAGGTTATGATTAAGTTTTTAAAAACTACGTCATAAATGCAAGATGATGAAGAGTGTATCACACTTGAAATAATCAAGCAATTGCTCTGATATGCAAATGGAAGATGAACTGTTTTAAAGGCAGAGCTTAGCTGTGGGTGTTAAGTACCGAAAATAATAATAATAAAAAGTTAATGATGCTCCCAGGTATCTTATTCAATTGCAGAAAATCCATAGAGACAAGGAAGTTGCTAGACCTTTTGCCTGTAAAAGCTTATTTTTGGAAAAAGTGTATATGCATATACGTATACATACATATATATTTACATGCATATGTTTTAAATGTCCTATTAGGGTTGTTCAGTCTTGGTTGTAATTGAAACAAACGACCTCTAGATGGCAGAAACTCCCTCTTTTGGCTTTTTTCTTTTTTAAATTATTTTTTAAAATTCCTGCACAGGATGCTGCATAACCAAGTTTATTGCGAGTGTTTCAAGACTTTAGTACAACACATGGGGTTATAAACATTTAGCCTTGTCCAGTCCTGGAGATCTCAGGGCATAGTGCAGGATCATCCGGCTGTAAGCTATGGTGAGTTTGCCTGATGCATACAGCAAACCTTACGCCATGTTCCACACACGTGTCCTTCTAACTAGACAAGTCCAAATGTGTTTTTTTTGTTTGTTTGTTTTTGTTTTTTTTTTTTTGGTGGTCATTTAGTCTAACTCAGTGCAAAATCAAGATAAGCCATGTGCCTAAAGGTTAGAGGGCCTGGAGTACAGTGCATTCATGCTGCAGCATGAGACAGAGAGGTGATGGGGGCATTCCAGAATTATTTGCACAGTCTAGCTGATACATTTACCAGGAAAGAGATTGGTTTGTGGGATGTGATAATAGGCAACAATTTCATTCTGCCAGGAAACCAGAGCACGTAAGCACAGGGAGCTAAGGACCAGAATCTTGACAATAGCCCAGCACTGACCAAAGAACATGGGATAACCTTTGGTATTACTTAGTGAGAAGTATATGTTAAAGCATGAAGTGGCTGAAACATGTCAATTGGCAGGTGAATAAATAACACAGGGAAAACCTTGTAAAGGAGAATGTAACACAAGAAAATAAGAATGGCCAAATTGCTCAGGCAATGAGTCCAAATGAGTCCATCCAGTGGATCCTCTACCCGTGGCTGAGCAGGTTTGCCCATCTGTTCCTCCTGAACCTTGTAGGAACACTAAACCCATCATTCTGTTGGCCAGCAGGGATATTATAGCCATGATGTCTGAGCTCCTCCATAGGCCCAGCTCTTGAAATTCATGCAGAGCTCTCTACTGCTCTCTAAACCATCGTGGTGAAACCTGTATGTACCAAGGCTCATTATGGCAAAGCTCAGTTCTAGCACAGGGGCAGGATCTCCCTGCCCTGGGAAAGGGGCATTTTCCAAGCTGGATGCTGTGTTGGTGCCATGGGGCACTATGGAACCAGTGGCCCTCAGGGTTTGAATGCATCAGGACCTCGTGGTTTTCCATCGCCCCTGCTCGTGTTGTGTGGTGGATGGCTGTTGGCTACAAGCAGGTGGCCTCTTCTCAACTGGGGAGGCAGGAAAGGGCTAGAGCCAGATCCTGTAGCTCATCGGGTCTTTAGGCTACTACTACTGCCTATAAAGACCTAGAAAATGATCCGAGCCAGTGACTCATCTCACCCTAAATAAGAAACCTACTCTCGTTCCAATGACTCACATCACTGACTGTGCTGACTGGGGTTCTGTTGACGTGAGCAGGAGGCTGAACACCCACCTTGGATGTAGATGTCTGAGCTGTAGACAGGAGGTTCTTGACTCAGCTGCCCACATGCAGCTGAGATGCCCTGCAGCCGCTGAGACATCTGCATCCCCTGAGACATCTGCATCCCCTGACAGGTGTGATATTGGGCATCTCTGGCTTTGGGGCTGCACCTGGAAGCCAGGTGGCACAGCCGTGGGCATCTCACATGGTACAAGGTGTTCAGAACTAGAGACCTGAACTAAGAATTATGTTCCCAATAGTGAGTTCTCAGCAGGGTACCTCAACAAATGTTCTAAGACACACTGTGGTGATCCAGGATTGGTACTTCCACTGCAAACGTTTCTGCTGTGGGAAAGAGGGATTTGGGCAAAACCAAATTACTTCCACGGATGGCTGATGAATGAAAGTTGCCTGGACTGCAGGATGTGAACATTTTTGCAGATGTTTCTGAGTAAGAAAAACTCCACTGATGTGAAAATTTTATGGCAGGGAGGAGAGAAGCCTGGGTGAAGTTAGGTTTCAGCTGGTCACATGCAAGTCTCTGAGATGCCAATGGAATCCAAAACCCGTTAAGAAATGGAAATATAAACATGAAGGAATCAAAGTGTCTGAAGCCAAAGGGAAAGAGAAATGCAGTGAAGGAATGCAGGGCATCAACCATGAACAGAGCAAGTCCCAGAGCAAGAGCTGGCCTCAGCATGGAGCCTGGGCACACCAAGGGACAGACTACAAGTTACCTGTAGAAGCTGTGGAGGTTGCAGTCTTCTTCTCCGTGCTAGAGCCCATAAAATGAGATGGAGAGGAAAAGTTGTTACTGCAAAACTGATGTAATCCTCTGTCTTTGTCTCTGTAGGTCATCAGAACTTGGAGGTGTTCAAGCCGGGGAACTTTTACATGATCTTAGCAACCACATGGCACCTCAAGTAGGGACCTTAATAGCTCTGTAAAGTAAAGTACCCTGAAAACTGCTCAGTTCCTGGCTGGGAAGTTATCAAGCAGTGATTGAGATCACCAGGGGACAACTGAAAGACAAAACAAGCCATAATCTGGGCTTGCAGTGGGATACCTCCACACAGCTGGCTTCATCAAGAGCAGGTGCTTAGCTCCTGAAAAGTGAAAAGTCAGGTCCTTTGCAGAGGGCTTCAGATGGCTCCTGAAAACTAGAGGCACTTAAGGGATCTTTGCCTGGGTGTTGTTATTTTATGAGAATGGTCCTGTGTGTGAACTCTGTGGCTCTGATGCATGGGGCAACAATTGATCTGGGAGCAAAGTGGGGCACCGATAATGGTGGCGGTCAAAGTTGGCCCTTGTGGAGGGCCATGTGGGCCCCAGGGGGGTCTCAACAACTTCTGCCCCCCATAGCAAGAAGGCTTGGTGAGGTGTGGGGCGAACAGGAGCAGGCCCTGCATCTCGCACACCGCTGTGTGGCTTGGCACTTTCATCCCAACAGCCTGTCAGGGGATTTGGAGAATACTGCGGAGATGGAGAAAGGAAGGAATAGAGTTTCACCTTTTATTCTTTTATCTTAACAACAATGACAAAAAAAAAAAAAAAAAAAAAAAAAAAAAAAAAGTTGTGAATGGCAGAATTAACAATAATATAAGCCCCCCCCATCCCTCCTCCCTCTCCCCCTGCCGTCCATTCAGGCGGCCGACAATAAACAAGGTCATTTGATTCATTCGGCTCGGGGTGTAAACAAGGTCTCACAATAAAATCCCCACTACGGCCCCCCTTTTTCTCTAAGAATAGACACCCCCCCATGCCGGGGCTCCCCCCCTTCCTTCGCCTCTCCTCTCCCAGCATCCCCGCATCGGCGGCCGCGGGCGTCCAGCCCTGCTGCCACTTCCGCACTCCCCATCCCCGGCTCCGTGAGGCCCCGCTTCCTACTTGGTGTGGGAACCTCGGCTTCCCCGGGCAACATCTGCGTGCACGGCCCTGCTTTCTCATGCCGGCAGCAAGCTGCCCCATGGCGGGCTGCTGCTGCGGGGAGAGGGAGAGAAAAGGAGAGAGGAAAAAATATAGAGATAAATAAAAATAAACCCAACAATAAAAGGATCCGCATCCCCTTGCCAGTCCTTGGGGAGCAGGTCCCAAAAGCTTGTGGTCAGCTTCCTTTTTTCACAGGGTTTGCTGCTGCCTGTGTGGCTGCTGGAGGAATGGCTCTGTGTGCAGGCACACACACGCACACGGGGAAGGCCATCGGTGCTGCAAGGCAGGATGTGCACAGAGCCGCAGGTGGGATCAAGCACGGGATGAGGAATAGGGTAGGGTCCAAGGAGGGCATAAGCACTGGAGTGGGCAGTGAGGGTTGTAGGGTGCTTCTGGTCTGCTGCTCTGCGTTCATTCCTGGGGGCTGGATGTGGGGATGGCCGGCCCCAGGCTGTGGGTGGGAGGGTTGTAGCGTGGTGGTGGTGGACTTGTTGGGTAAGGAGCTTTGTGGTGGGGCTGAGCTTGCTACAGCCCTCTGAAGGCAGGTGGCTTGAATGCTTTCTCCTGGCTGGGGTGAGTTCAGGTGGGGATCATGCCAAAAGGCAGGCTTGGGAAGCTCAGACACCCTCTTCTCCTCATGCCTTGCTTAAAATGATGGCTGCAGAGCAGTAAGTGGGTGCTGAGTTAGCCACCACACACCCAGGAATGTATCCCTGCCCTGCCTGTCCACTCTGTGCGTCTCCCCTGTCACCTACATGGGCTTAGATGTCACTTATGGGTCCTGCATGTGAATTTCTACCCTAAAAGTGAGGATGTCTTGCATGGTAGATGTTCACCAGAAGCTCCCTTTGCTCTTGTGCTACCCTTCAGTGCCCTGGGCTCTGCAGGGGATGGTGGGGAACACAAAGGGAAATCGCAGTGTGCACAGGGCCCCATGAAGCACTGGATCTCATGCTTTGGTAAAGATGGATAGAAATCAGCAGTAACTCTCCTAACACAGCCAGTTTTGCTTTCCACGTCTCACCAACACAGATGCACTGCTGGATTTAAGCTCTGGGACAGCTGGCTCAGCTTTTGCTCTCTTGAGATGACCACAAAGTTTCTGCATGTGACCTTGAGCAGCTCAGACACTCAGGACCACCTCAGTTTCCTTCTCAAATGCACCTCAGTACACACTCAGTCCTTGTGCCTCAGTTTCCTTCTTCTTTTTTCTTGGTGTTCAACTCTCTTTACTTAAATTGTGAGTGTACAATGTCAGGGGTTGTCTCTTGATGTTTCTGCATCACCTGATACAACAGAAAACAGCTCATCTTTTACAATTTATCTCATATCACAACGCTTTCACAATGGTGTCATGAGTTCTGCAATAGTAATAAAAATAATAAAAAGGAATGAGTTTTCGTTCTTGGGGGGGGGGAGGGAGGTTATTTTCAGAGATGCTCAGGCTAGGGATTCTAAACAATAATTCTAACACAAAGACTGTTTTTTTGCAATTCAATATTCTCAACTCTGCAAATCTGCGTTTGTACTTTTTGTTGGCTGGACCCTTCCACAACGTTTTACCAGGAGAGGACAATAAATGCAGTTAGTTTTTTTTTTTTTTTTTTTTCCCCTGAATTTCCTGGGAGGGAGAGATCTCCAAAATACAGTCCACAAGAATCTGAACTGTGAGAGGGAGGAAGACTGTCAGACAAACCGTCAGGTAAATGTATTGCAGGAAAATCTGGCCAATGGCAATGAAATCTTCTGCTTCATTTATCAGCTGCACAACATATGACTTTTAGGCAAGCAAAATGCTTCTGTTCCTCCATCTCCCACACACTTGTTCACACACATAATAAAAACTTGTATTTCATCTGCTAAAATCTTGGCAGGTGCATTGCAGTTCTCACGGACCGATCCCCTCCAAAACCACGACCATTGTAGGTCAGAGAGGCCAGGAGCAGCTTGCAGCAGCTTTGTCTCTGCTTTCCAGGAGCAGACTTGTGGCTGTGTGTTCATCGCTGCCCTGATGCAATGGGGAAGACCTGTCGAGCAGCACCAAGGGATGAAAGCTGCTGGAGCAGAGGAAAAAGGAGAGGTCTGAACCCTCTGTGTAAGGCCTGAGTAGATCTTGAACAAGAAGAAAGGAAATGTAGCAAGGCAGCGTTTTTGAGCTCATGCTATTCAAGAGAACATGTAGGAATCAGGCAGCACCACTCTCTTAAGTTCAAGATGGCAAAGTTTCATCCCGTCAAGTGGCAGAGGATTGATAAGGAGAAGTCTGTGGACTTAGTAAAGCATCTGGGCAGAGTGCACAGTCAGGCAATGGGACAATGCTCTGCTTGCGTGTCACTAGGATTTTCCTGGACTCAGTCTGGCTATATCATTACCAAAAAAAAACCCCACTTCTGAGCAGGGAAATAGCAAAAAGGACAAAACATCCATGTTTTTCCCAGGGGGGTTCTTCAAATTGTAGTAGGATCACTCTAGGTCTGATTTTTCAAGTTTTATGGCCCATATTTTCCACAGGCTCAGCATCAGTCTTTATGGCCCCTCGATGGAGCAAGGAGAAGGGAGGGAAGTTCCCGGTTTTGAAGCTCTTTGAGGGGATGCATTGCAATGGTGAAGGAAAATTTCAGCTCAGTCTCTGGGAATTCTTCTAGAGCCAAGAAATCCACATTGTTGGAAAGAGTATCCCAGAGGAAGTGATTGAAATATAATTGTGTGAATCATATCTGTAACACGGTTGGCCTGTAGGAAACAAACCTTTGATGAACCCTGGGAATAGATTAAACGACCTAAAAAGACTTTTTTTTTTTTTTTTTTTTCCTTTTCACACAAGAATGGCCTTTAGCAGCCCAATGAAGGATCCTGGTTTTGGGGATCCAGCAGAGCTGGGCTGTCCCACCAAATCACCTGCCACCAACTGTGCAGCACAAAGTGCTCAAGGACAGCTGTGGAATGGTTCTTCTGCTATTTAGAGAGGGCCGAGCCACCCCAAAGAATGGCCCTTGCCATCTGCAAAGCTGCATGTGGGGTATTCTCATCGTGTGGCTGTTGTGTGGTGCTGGCTGAGGCTCAGAGGAGCTGTGGTTGGAGACCAGGCGTGGCTGGGGCAGTGATGGGGCCATGAGGACAGGAGGCACAAGGGAGGGAGAGTTCAGCAGACATGCTTTCCGTGATGCATCTTGCTCTGCGCTGTTACTTCAGCTTCCCTGCCACCCCCATCAAGACTCTTGTGTCAGGGACTACATACACAGACAGCAAAAAGGCTGCTCCAAGTGTTCTGGAGCATCTCCACGTGTTCTGCATGAAACTAGTGAGATGTTTTACACATACCTGAGGAAAGCATCAGGTCCCAGACCAACCTTTCTATCCACCTTGTCAGGTGGAAGGAAGAATGGAAAACCTACCTAAGTTGCTGTTTATTAGGTAGCTTTTACAAATACATAATTTTCCAGTAGTTGCTTCATCCTGCCAGATATTTCTACTCAGCCCAGTCCCAGTGAAGCAAACATTAACAGCTCATCCAATTGCCTATATTTAACTCCTCAAATCTGGCACAGATTTATACCAGCACTGGTAACAATGGCACTGAACACCTGTCCGTGACTGCATTTGCCCAGGGATTCGCTTCGTTCCATGCTGTGTGTTTAATAATTCCTGTGAACAATGGGATAAATAAACATATTTCTTACTAAGCTCTTACTCAAGCCAACACCACTGTCCAAATTGTACATGAGAGGCCTGCAGAGACTGGTGGTTGCTTCCTAGACTTGTCGCCTCTTTCCCTCAGAAACGATGCTGTCAGCAGCTCTGTGCTCAGAGAGAGCATTTACCACTTGTATGTAAGGAAGGAAGAAGGAAGAATGAGCAGGAAGGGGGCAGGCATGCAGGGCTCTGGAGGCACGGATGATAAATATGGATTTGAAGCCATGGATGACAGAGAGGCCTTCTAAGACAGGCCGATCCCGAGCAAAAAGAGTGGGAGACAGTGGCAGTGCATGGCTAGGGCTGGAAAAAGGAAGGGCTGAGGGAGTCAGTGTAGGTGGTGGGAGCTGTTGCTGGTTGAACAGAGGAAATATAACATGTCGTGGAAGAAGATGTAGGAATGAGAATGTCTTCCAGTGTTGTCTTTGGGTGGGGACAGGCTTGAAAGGGAAGGCCAGCTGTTTGGCTTCTCCTGCTGTCATCTCCGAGGAGAAGGCATCTGGAGAGCTGACTGATGCTGTGGCCAACATGGGCCTTTGCATGTTATCGCTAAGGGTCACGCAGCAATGTAATCCTCTGACTAGTGGTTTTCCAGGTATCAGTCAGTGCTTCGTGTTGTCAGGACCAGGAGCCATGTCTTGTGAAGCCGAGTAGCTCTATTCCCCCAGTGCAGCAGTGCCTTGCTGGGAATTTGTGGATGCACAAGAGTGGATGTCTCAGCAGTGGTTCAGTCAGAATGAAAATTTGGGGTTTTCAAGCCTTGGATGCTTGGGGAAACCTTCTGACCTGAGTGAAGTGGTCGCCTCTTTCTACGTCATGTCTAGGAAGGGATCCACCACAAACACTTGGAGAAACATTGCTGTACATCTTGTGAAGCCATGAGCTTGACAGTGGTCAAAGGGACAAATTCTCCCTCATTCAGATCAGCTGAATTGTGGGTTTACCAAAAAATTAAAAAAAAAAATAATAATTTGGCAGGCTGTGTCTGTCCAAAGTCTGAATGAATAGAAACTCCAAAGGAAGCACCTGCTGCTAGAGGAAATCCAGGACAAGTTTTATTATCCTTTTTCACAGGTCTATTCAGGACTACATTAGGGGTTTCCTCTTTCCTTTTCTGGTACTTCACACTCATTCACAACAAAAAACATGTTGTGCTTATGAATTATATTCCAGAGAATATAGCTGGAGCTTATAAAGGCCCTAGCCAAATAACTTTATTTTTAACCTTACTCCCTTGTGAATTAATTTCTCAAATGAAAGCTTTGCAATTGTTTGGGGTTATTTTTCTCTCTCTCTCTTTTTTTTTTTTTTTTTTCTTGGATGGGGCACAAGGGCAAATCCTGCCTGCTGTATGTTAACTAGAAGTGCCTCTCAAGGAATGAAGAGCAAAGGAGGTAAGAGGGGCTCTCAGTGGAACTCAGCTACAGGGAACAAATAGAAAATATTGGTGTGAGCCCTCATACACTATCAGTGTTAGAAGGCCTCCTTTGCCAAAGCATACGGCAGTTTTTCGATTTCAAATGTGAAATAGGTGCATAACAGGAGGAGAAAACCCCCTCTGGATGCTGAAGGAAGTGCAGAGATCTCCTTTTGGGTTTGATCCTGAGACTGTTTGAGCCAGTGATGAGGTACCCAGGAGGCACCAAGGCGTTTGCTTCTCAAACACAGCTGCTCAGCTTGACATCTTCCAGGCACAAAGCACATAAAACTGAAGGGCTTGCAAACAAACCATGTGTAATGCATAAGCCACTTGTGCGCCAGTATGTTTGCTTTAGCGGGTCACTTTGCACCTGTGCAAGATGGATGTGACCCAATCCTTGAGTAGCCTGGGAAGACTTTGCACTGTTTTGCACTGGGGTGGGTGCCTAAGAGGCAGCACGGAGGAGAGCATTGGGCCCTCTGCCTAACAAACATACTGTCCCCTGTGAGCTTTCTGCGCATCCACAAATCCTTTTCTCGTTTTCCTCCTGATCCCTCCTTAGAAGTTTTAAATGCTCTGCTCCCCTTTGCCTCTATACCATCAGGAGATGACAGCCCTTCACGCATCTTGGCAGTGCTGCCACTGCCCCTCTGGGTGCTGGTTCTCCTTCTCACATGTTGTGTTTGAAAAACACTTGCTCTCCTTTCGAGCAGCATCCAGCAGATGCATTTCTTCTTCACTTTGCAGCTCCTTGTTGCTACTGCTGTGGAAATAGTAAATTACAGCAATAAACGGTGGCATAAATCAGAATCTGTGACCAGACAAGGTCACCAGGACCTTGAGGTCTGCATCATACCAGTAAATTACCCCAGACAGGAATTCCTTCATCTGCACTGCTAGATTGTTTCTTGACATGGTTCTGGCCCAGGCTGCAGCTACCCTGACCCCAGGAATGGTTCATGTGTTAGCACAGGCCACTTCGTGTTGTCCCCTTGCCTGAGTGGTTAGAGGGCAGCCACCATGTGGGCATGGCCAAGCAGTAACATCTGGCACTGCTGAGTGAGGATACAGCCCTCTGTTAATGAGCATGAGGACGTTTTAGTGGACGCGTTAGCCCAGAGGTGACTCTTCTATATGGGGAGAATATGCACTGGTTCCCAGACCGACACTGCACTTTTCCCTGTGCTTGATGACATCCACATTTTTTCACTCACAAGGCATCTCAAGGTGGTGACCCAGGGTCAAGCTGTTGGCCTTTGTGATTTCCAAGTGATGCCAGACACTGGGTTGCGCTGAGCTGAGGCACAAGGTGCAGCACACGAAGCCCTGAGAGCCCTTGCTGCAGGGTGGTAGCAGAGTGTCTGTGTTCATTTGGGAGGGGGTTTCGTTCTCCCTTTGATTTTCTCAGTATTCTTGTTTGCCTTGTTAGATGACAAGAATATTTCCAGATGTCACGTAATGCCTTGTAATATAAATACTGAACACAGCTGAATATATAGCTCATTTTCAACATTGAAGAGCTACGTTACTCCTACAGCTACACTGTTTTAGAAAGTAATATAAAAGTAAGAAGTAAAGCCAATGTCTGTTTTGCATCTTACCCAGCCAGGCTGGGGTTCAAATCTTGTTTGTTTCTGACCTTGTATTTGTATTTCCATTTGTGGGCAGCTTGGACTTGGGCAGCCCATGAGTTCCTCTGGTCATAGAATCATAGAATCCTAGAATCATAGAATGGCTTGGGTTGGAAGGGACCTCAGAGATCATCTAGTTCCAACCCCCCTGCCGTGGACAGGGCTGCCAGCCACTAACTCACTAGATCAAACTGCCCAGAAACCCATCCAGCCTGGCCTCGAACACATCCAGGGACGGGGCATCCACAACTTCTCTGGGCAGCCTGTGCCAGCGCCTCACCACTCTCTCAGTGAGGAATTTCTTCCTGATGTCCAACCTAAACCTCCCCTCTTTCAGTTTTAGCCCATTCCCCCTTGTCCTACCATTATCCACCCGGGCAAAAAGTCGGTCCCCCTCCTGCCTGTAAGCTCCTTTTAAGTATTGGAAGGCCACAATGAGGTCTCCCCGGAGCCTTCTCTTTTCCAAGCTAAACAGTCCCAACTCCCTCAACCTTTCCTCACAGGAGAGGTGCTCCAGCCCTCTCATCATTTTGGTGGCCCTCCTCTGGACCCGCTCCAACAGCTCCACATCCCCTCTGTACTGGGGGCCCCAGGCCTGGACACAGTACTCCAGGTGAGGCCTTCCAAGGGCAGAGTAGAGGGGGACGATCACCTCCCTCTCCCTGCTGGCCACCCCTCTCTTGATGCAGCCCAGGATGCCATTGGCCTTCCTGGCTGCAAGAGCGCACTGCCGGCTCATGGCCAGCTTTTTATCAATCAACAATGCCCAAGTCCTTCTCCGCAGGGCTGCTCTCAAGGAGTTCTTCTCCCAGTGTGTACACACACCTGGGATTGCCCCGACCCAAGTGCAACACCTTGCCCTTGGCCTTGTTGAACCTCATCAGGTTCTCGTGGGCCCACTTTTCCAGCCTGTCCAGCTCCCTCTGGATGGCATCCCTTCCTTCAGGGGTATCCACTGCACCGCTCAGCTTGGTGTCATCAGCAAACTTGCTGAGGGTGCACTCGATCCCACAGTCTAAGTCGTTGATAAAGATGTTGAAGAGCACCGGTCCCAAGACCCAAGTGGTCCCTGGGGGACACCACTCGTGACCGGCCTCCACCTGGACGCAGAGCCATTGACTACAACCCTTTGGCTGCGGCCCTCCAGCCAGTTCTTTATCCAACGAACAGTCCACCCATCAAATCCGCATCTCTCCAATTTAGAGATAAGGATATGGTGCGGGACCATGTCAAAGGCCTTGCACAAGTCCAGGTAGACAACATCTGTCACCCTCCCTTGGTCCACCGTTGCTGTCACTCCATCATAGAAGGCCACCAGATTGGTCAGGCACAACCTGCCCATGCTGGCTGTCTTGATAATGCAGACAGGAATTAGGGCTGAGGGTGCTAGATTTTGCTTGGACATGTGGGAAAACCTAATACCTGCTGGATGGAATTCACAATAAGCTAGAAAACGAGATAGCAGTCAGATACGCTAGTGGGAGAAGCAGAACCTAGGAGACTTTTGGCTAGGAAAAATTAAGAGGAAAACACTGCAATAAATAGGTTTTCAACTTGGACGTTGTTTCCCACCCCCTGAATGGGAAAAGTCTGGATGTGTAAGTCCCCATCTAAGCCATCCATCATTTGGGTGTTCTTCAGACACTCAAAATTTCTCCAAGAAATTTCAAAATTTCTCCTCTGGTGCTTGGTTTCTGCATCTGGGGATGTCCAGAGTCACCACCACCCTGGCAAGCCTTGCTGATGAGGCTGTCCCACCTATCCCACCCCATGGCAGGCCTGAAATACTGGTCTCCTTAAAAAACATCCTGGCCTGAAAAAGCTCTTTGTAAAGCGTGGTTGGTCCCATTCCCACACTCCTGCATATCCTCCTGCAATTAGTTTGAGGTCTTGGTCAGGAAGAGGAACAAGCAGGAAAATGTGCATTAATCATCTTGTGCTTTACTCCTTTAGCTCCTCAGTTCAGGATTATCATATAGGTAGTTCAGTTCAGTTCCCCACACGTAGGTGCCTACTGGCATTTAGGAATTTTACTAGACGTGAGGAGATGGGATGGACCTTCTAGGGGATGTCACTTGGCAGTTATGAGTACAGGACCAAAGACTACCTTTAATTTCCACTGGCTATAATGAAAGTTTAGATGAAGGCACATGTAGATAGCTGCTTGCAGACACCTGAATTTATGTGACTTTGGTTGCCTGAAGACAGGTCCTGAGAGCTGTTTCAGACACTCCAGGGGTACGCACAGGACAGGTACGGCACAGGACTTAAAGGGGACAGCACTGCAGACCCAAGTGACACTAAACAACTTCGTTAACTGAGTCTATCCCTTGATCTGGAGCTGAATCCCACCCACAGACAGTTTTCCCCTCTATCGCTCTGTCTTATGGAAAAAAAAAAAAAAAAAAAGGTGAAAATGTGATGGTATGGAGCTGCTTTGCAACTTTCTTGCATGTCTCCTCTGTTTCTTGCCTACTTCTACACCTTATATATTAATGACAGTGGGAGTTTGGATGTGGTGAAAATAAGTGATGGAAAATCTCTATTGTATAGCAGACAAGCTTAGCACAATTTGAGATTATTTCTAAAACAGAAAAATGCAGTGTAGAACTACTAGCATGACAAGGACAAAGCTTTGTATACCTCTCTGCCAAAGGGAGATTGAGACCCACACCTCTCTCCACCTGACCACATGCCCAGCAGCCCTCCCACAACAAGGTTTTGTCATGAGTCCAGGCAAAGCAGCAAAGTGTGGACATCAGAGGAAGGTGCCCTGATATCAGAGCCCGGCTGTCCAGGCTGCCTGGCCTTGTGCTGCTGTGCCAAAGGAACTTCAGTGTCCTCATGGCACACGTGTCACCCACAGGACAAGTGTCTGGCTGTCGTTTGGAGGGCAGTGTGTGCCTCCTCCAGCTGCACTTTCAAAGAAAACAATGGTCCTGGCTTCCAGGCACTGCAGCTCATGGGAATCATGGGCTTTGCGTCCCCACGATGGCTGTGGGCACAAGGACAAGCTCGTGCCTTGGTGATGGCAGTGGGCTGGCTCCAGACTGCTGGCTGTGTGTGCCGTCTTGAAGATCACATTGCTCTCCCATAGAATTCAAATTCAAATTAAAGCAAGAAATGCTATCTTAGTGCTACCGCTGCTCAGGTATTGCATGATGGAGGCAGCCAGCTTGCATGGGACACCTCCACATCCCATCCTAGAGCAGGGTGAGCTGGGATGGGCGCACTGGTTTCGAAGGAAGCTCCAAAGGAAGCTTCTTAGTGAGCAAGAAACAGAGACAGGGGCTAAAGGGAACTGAGCTATAAGCCCACGGAATGCTTCAAGAGCACATCCTCCTCTCCACAAAGACTTCTACCAGCCAGGGGGAGCTTGTCATTTCTTTGAAAGCTAAAAAATTGAAGATTAGGCTGTACCCTTCTTCACTGAATAAGAGGTACCCAAAATACTGCTAGAACATGGCAGTGAAGTCTTCCCTATTTTTCTCTAGGAGCTGCAGCCCGGTGGAGCTGCTCCACTGAAGCTCATTGCGATTTGTGAAGGGGCTGGCAAACGGCTGAAGCCCTTAGAAAGTAGAGGAGCTGAGTAACAGTTAAGGAGATTCCTCTCTCTGAATTCACAGACACTTTTCTGATGAGGGACAAGTCAGTAAGCTGTGTTTATTTGCTGAAATTTTAATATTATCTGCTATTATCTGATAGTTAATAGAATCATAGAATGGTTTGGGCTGGAAGGGACTTTAAAGATCTTCTAGTTCCAACCCCAACTTCTGCTGCCGCCTCCGCAGAGGAGCTTAGATCAGCACTTGGAGAGTGTTGAATGGAGTCAGGGAGGAAAATGACCATTACCAAGAAGGTCAAGAAAGGGGGAAGAGGTTCCCACTATTTTCTGTTTGCTTCTGGAATTGAATTCAGATCAAGGAGGTGAATTTGGGGACAAGCTAGATGAGCTCCGCAGCTGTGGCATTGAAAGGCAGGGACCATAAATGGCAGGAGGAAGGGAAACCCAGTAAACAGTTTTCAGGACTCAGCTGAGCATTGCCTCTGAACTACAAAGACCTGCGAGAAAGTGGTTTCAAACACCCAGCTCCTGCTCTGACCCCTGCCTGAGGGGAAATGAATCAATGTTGGGAAAATATGGAAAGCAGGATGAGATTATCTACAGTATAAAAGAAACTGCAAGAGATGGATTGGGATATTTGTGTATTGAGACTCCTTCCACGTCCTATTCCTTTATGGGGGGGTGCTATTGTACCTATTGTGGCAGATCTTTATCGGCCCTGTTTATCACGTTGGGTGCGGGGAATGTCAGATTACTGAATGTCAGATTGTTGACTGTTTTCATAACAGGAAGCTGCCTGCTGTCTTGCTGTGTTAAGGAACTCCCGCATGCACAATATTTTCCAAAACAGCAAAAAAAATCTAAACACTCTGCTGTGGTTGGGTGACTGCGCGGATTCAATTTTCTATTGTTCCTTGTAAGGCAAAATCCTGTATGGACAAATACACTTGATACACATATGCCTGTTACTTCTTTTGTCTAAAGATACAGGAAATGTGGCTGCTGTTTAGTCAAGACAAAATATTTCCCAACGCTAAAACTTAATCTCTATACTTTCATCAGTGCTTGGGAGCCTGGAGAGCTGCCATGTTTTGTTGCAGGTGGGTTGTGGGAGAGAACAGTGCAAGCTTTGGTTAGTCATTGCAACACGGAGCGTTGCGGGATCCAGCTTTTAAGTGCCTTTATCCTTGCAAGCTGAAGTTAGGCATCTGGCTTCCGCCGGGCACTGCAGAGAGCACATGACTAACTCAGATTTCCCACCAGAAAACTGTGGCTGCCTCTCCACATCAGGGAGCTAAGGTCTGTCCAGGTCTCCATATTTTGGCCCACAAGATGTATGTCTTCTCACGAGACCCCACCAGGATGTGCCTCTTGGACACACAGTCTCTCAGATTGCTGTCTGGGCTGAAGGATCATTGCACGGCCAGGAAGCAGGGGACACAGAATTAGCAATGGGAATTCTTAAAAGTCCCTGCAAATTACAGAGTATTGGTACCAGCAGAAAATACAATGTCCTTTCTATATTTGCCCATAACCCTTATGGTCAGCATACTTGTATTTCAGCCACCACAAAGCCCCATTCTGCTCACCTGTAGTGCAACCAGAGTTGCAGTCAGTAATCCTGAGCCTTTGCACAAAGAACTAAATATATATATTTTGAGGGCGTCTTCCTCTCTCCAGTGACCAGGTCACCTCATGAGGCTGCCAGCCCTGTGTGGGAGATGTTGGCAGAGAAGGTGAGCAGGTACAAGTGGCCATGGCTGCTTTCTAGTTTGAATCTTTGTGGGCAACCAGCTGGTTACTCCCCAGCGTGGCATCAGTGCATGGTGCTGGTTTCCTCTTGCTGCTGCTCATCAGGAAAATAGATTTATGCTGCATCAGAACAAAAAGCAGCAATTCTTGAAGGAAGAAATTACCAGATCTGCAACTTTGAAATAAGAGATTTGTTTATATTTAAAATTTAGATTTGTTTTATATTTTAAAGATTCAACTCATATCCTGAGATGAATCTTCTTGATATGGTCAGCTTTACTTCCTCAACAGGCTCTTTAGAGCTCTGGAAGCCCTGCAAGACATCAGGATGAAGCAAGTAGAGACCTCACACCTTCCACTTTATATCTCTTGAGGAGCCAGGAGTCGATGGCTGCATCTGTAGTGCTGGGTTGCAGATGCTGGAAGCTGACTACCTATGATGCTAAACCAGCAGGGGAAAGGGAAACACTGGAATGGAGCAGGATTAAAAAAAAAAAAAAAAAAAAAAAAAAAAAAAAANAAAAAAGTCTTTCTGAAGTGGTTTTGAGAAATTGGAGTCAGTTATGTGAATCAGAGTTTGAGCAAAATAGCAAAACTGAGTTTTGTTTTGTGGCAGGGCACTGACCAAGAAGCCCATTCCATTCCATCTTTTTATTATTTTGTGATCGTGCAAGAACAGAGCAAAAACCCAGCGACATTGGGTCTGGGAATTACAGCATTTCAAGAAAATACGATGCACTTATGGTTTAGTCAGCAGAGGGCGTCAAACGCACGCGTGTCCCCTAACCGCAGCACAGAGCTGGAACAGCAAATCCTTTCGTGGGGAGCTATTCCTCCGAGCCTGGCCGATGCTTCCCCGTCAATTGTGCACTTGCCCCAGGTTTCCTTCCCTGCCCGGCCGTGTGCGGTTCCACGCATTAGAGGCAGAGCGAATTGTTCGCCCCGTGGCCCCTGCAGACAGGATACAAGCCCAGTGCCAGGTGTTGAATTATTTTCCTGCGTGGTGGTATAGTGCATGGGAATTGTTGATAACGCTAACAATACAGCAAAGGAAAAGTGGGAGAGGAGGAGGACAATTAAACAGCCTTTGAAAGCCCTGGGGGCATGTAAAATAGCCTCCTTCTATTCATGTGTCACCAAGTCCAAGTTCTTAAGTATAGAAGTGTGCCTGCAGTTACTAGGTGAGTCTCTCTTACAGCCTGAAAGCTGTCAGCCAGCCCTGGACAGTCTTCTGGTCACATTCACCCCACTGCCATAGTGGACATAAATTTGATTGATCCCAGGGAGCTGTCAATCACAGAATCCCAGAGTGGTTTGGGTTGGAAGAGACCCTTCCAGTCCCACCCACTGCCATCGGCAGGGGCACCTCCCACCAGGCCAGGCTGCCCAAAGCCCGATCCAGCCTGGCCTTGGATGGATCAAGGTGAATCATCTCGCCAGGGATAAGCAATATATAACTGTGATGTTTTGGTAGCCTGAGGGCTGATTTAGGGTTGGGGGTCACAATCTGCTGACCCAGAGGTCTCTTAGTGAAAGACAGGCAACTGCAATAAAGAGATGGGGAGTTTGGGAACGTTTTGTGAGAAAAGCAGACCTAGGAGGCAGGAGATCTGGGGTCAAGCCCCATTGTATGATATTGAGAATGTTGCCAGCCTCTGCTCAATTCTGAATAAGTATAGAAATTTTAAGGTTTTAGTGTTGGAATTACATGGGTAATTCCATACAATATACATGGACATAGCACCCACAGTAAGAAGGTGCACATGCTTCTCATTGAGAGTGCTGCCAGAGTACATGTCTGGCTAACAACACCTGGCTACAGCATTTCTGCCCCAGCCACGCAAGCAAGAAACCTGTCACCACCTCAGGTGCCTTTAAACGGCAGCATCCTGTAGGTCTCTCCACAGTGTTAAGGGTTGATTTGCACAAGAATCAAGGCTCAGGGAACTTTCGCCTGAGATGCTGAGCACTCCAGGGCTCAGGGCAAGCCTTTAGCTGTGTTTCCAGACCTGCACACAACTCCTGCAGAGCTGTCTGTTCCACCAGCCATGCTCACAACATGGAGCTCCTGCAATGCCTGAGAGGCCTCTGTGTCCAAGCAAGCTGAGGCCCCTCAGGCTGGCTGCTATGATGAAACTTTCCCATTGTCCAGTGACCAAATCCCAGCACAAATCACTGGCACTTCTGATTAGGAACTGTTTTGTCAGCTTTTGGCACTGGCCCAGCAAAAGTGACACCAATTATTTGTGTCAGCTCCCCTCTGAAAGCAGGAGATATATGAAATTTCACCTCGAAACAATCCATCACGGCTTGCAATGGGATTTAGGACCTGTCACCCTGATGGGGTATTGACTGAGCATGGCTTCTTCCAGGACAGAGAGTTTATGGAGAGCATTATGTCTCCCCCAGCAAGGCATTGCAGGTTGAAACTGAAAAATGAGCCTCAGAGCCTCCGGGCTTGGGTAGATGCTCCAACGAGAGCAACTGAAATGAAACCTGGCAGCTCCTGGTTTAGGGTTATCAGAGGAGTTTTAATAACTGGTACGTGATTAAATAGCAAATGTTTGTTTTAAAGTAAGCTGAGGCCAAGCCTTATATTTCTGTTTGTTCTATAATTGGCCTTGGATGATGCCAAAGCCTTTTCACCAGGGCAAACAACAAGCTGTTGATTTGCTCAAGGCCCACTGCAGTTTCCAAATAGTCCATTAGTTTTTTCTGTCAAACAGCTGGAATTTTGTACTGTTATGAGGTATTGCTTGCAGTTGGGAAATGGGATAAAGTGTGGACTCATGGTTGGAGCTGGGCACTCGGATGGAAGACAGGAACTGGGTTCTGCTAATCTTGGGAAATGTCTTGGGAAAGTCACATTGCACCCACGATGCCTTAGTGCCTCTTTGCTTTCTAATGAGAGCAATAGTAAGCACCTTGCGTTCCTGTTGAAAGATCCTTATAGCAGCTAAGGGTTAAACAAAGTTTCAGCAGTGGCTCAGCAAGTCCATGAGCCTTAGCTTGGTTGCAGGTGGATTTACTGGGGAGTGTCCTGTAACCTGAACACCTACATGCTCTCCCTAAGAATTGCTAAGCACTGCAGAGACGCGGTAAGGGCTAGCAGGACCTCTGGTCAGACCCCATAATAAAATCTTCCCCATACAGTTGTCATTTCTATTTGTTAAAAATACAGGCATTCCTATTTTGCAGTGGTTGTTGCTTTCTGGTTTTCCCTGTGAGAAAGTTTACCTTGCCTTGGTAATACCTAAACGCAAGTGCTAATCTTTCCCTTTACATGTCACTTTTCCCTGTGGCTCTCCTCACTGCACAACCTTGGTCCTGGGTCTTATTCCCCACATTGTGGTATCTGCAGCTCTGCTTTCCTGCTAAAGGGTCACCTTGGAAGAATGCAGAACAAGGTGTTATGAGTCATTTTCTTTGCTCTTTATTCATAGCATTCGCTGGGATGTTCTGGATTTAAGATCTGCAGATATTAGCCACAGATGTGGGAATGATTAGCACATCCCATGTCCTGAGAAGTAAATCTAGAAATTCAGGCCAGGGAGCACTGGTCTTCTCCTTCTATTAGAAATTTCCCATCATCACTGTGAAGCAGTCCCCAGGTAACTCAACTCCTAACCTCACCAGCACCCATTTGCCAGCCCACCCGAACTCAATGCAAACAGAGCTAAGGAGCCAACGTGCTGCTAGGTGGAATCATGCCCCTTGCAATTGCACTAGGTGATGAATGAGCGCCTACATCCGCACTTACATACTAAAACTATTGACAAAAATATGCACACAGAAAAGCATTGACGAGGGGAGGAGTCAGATCAGGAGGTATGCTTACAGAGCAGGTTAAAAGTGCATTTTCCCACTATTCAGAGTATTTATTCTGATTGTTTTATTATTGTCCCTAACCAAATGGCCGGAATAGATGCTCTGCTCATGGAAGAGAACAGTAACACAATAACACAACTTCTAAGCTCTCCGTTTCCTCAGCCCCATGGCTAGATCTGACCTGCAGATTTTGAGCCGCCTCCTGCCCAAAGGGCAAGTTTACCCTGGTGCAGTGCTTTTGGGATGCTTCAATGTGTCCAGAGACTTACAGGTTGTCCAACCTTGTAAGAGAGTCAGAAGGTCTGTGTTTCTCAATCAGACAGCTTCAGAAATTGCCCCAGATCCCAGTGCTGGCCAGAGCACCCCTCCTGCAGTACTGCATCCAGGTCTGGGCCCCCCAGCACAAGAAAGACATGGAGCTGCTGAAGGATGCTCAGAGTGCTGGAGCACCTCTGCTATGGAGAGAGGCTGAGTGCTGGGGTTGTTCAGCCTGGAGGAGACAAGGTTCCAGGGAGACCTCATTGTGGCCTTCCAGTACCCACCTGAAAGTAGGAGAGGGACTCTTTATCGGGGAGGGTAGTGACAGGACAAGGGGTAACGGCTTTAAACTAAAAGAAGGTAGGCTTAGATTAGCTATCAGGAAGGAATTCTTCGCCATGAGGGTGGTGAGGCCTTTACACAAGCTGCCCGGAGCAGCTGTGGGTGCCCCATCCCTGGCAGGACCCAAGGCCAGGCTGGATGGCGCTTTGGGCAGCCTGGTCTGGTGGGAGTTGTCCCTGCCCATGGCAAGGGTTGGGACTGGCTGGGCTTTAAGGTTCCAAGCACCAGAAATTTTTCCAAAATGTAAAAGACCCAACCACCACAGAGTTGCCTCTCACCACCCAGATGAACATTGCTTCATCAGCTAACTTCACAAGAGCATGAAAAGTCAGGGCACTAGCAGGATTTCTAGTTTTATTGGCTTCCCTTGGATTTTTCGTTATTTTCTAATGAAAATAAACCCTTAGACCTGTGAAAGTGCTGCAGTGACTATCAGCAGAACTGCTCATTCGTGGTGGAAAGGCATATAGGATATTTTAAATAAGGGGGAAATCTTTTTCTTCATTATTTTTGCTTCAAATACCAGGTTATCTTTCTCTGTGTTGAGCGCGCAGAATTAAGTCCTAATTAAAGGCTGCAAAAACAGTGAGTCCAAGAGGCCGGGAACAGATACATATTATTGCCACTTTCATAGATCATATGAGCACTGTGGTGACATAATAAATAATCCACCCAAAGTTTTTAAAGGTAAAAAACAGCAAATCATTAATAATGACTCTGGCACCATATATCAAGCTGAAGCCTTCCTCTAACAGCTGATCCTCAGCTATTCCCAGCTGCCTTTTTTTGCCTTGCTCTGTTCATTTCTTCCTTCCTTCGAGTTACTCTTTCTTCCTCTCTTCCCTACTACCAAATTTCTGTGCTTCGTCCGTACGCATGTTTCTGCAGTCCACTGAAAGCAGGCATGATTAACCCGTGAAAACACAGACAACACTGTTCAACTCCTTTTGCTCAAGAGGTTTAAAACCTGCCCAGACAAGAAAACCCAGGCAGAAGCTGTTTTTCAGGGTAGGGAACAGAACTGGATGGTCGTGTGGTAGCCTCATTTATTTCTGGCATGCATGATTTATTTATACTGATGTCTGTAACAGTGGAGCATTTCACTGTGTAATGTGTGCTTGTTGTTTAATCCATGTATCCTGTTTCACTACCTCTGTCTGCCTCTCAGTGAGTCCCTCTCTGAAGGGCTGGGATATAGTCTGCCGTTTACTCTTTATTTGTTCATGCTTAGCACAGGTGAGTCCTTCCATGTTTCTGGGCCTCTTAATTAGTGTATCTACATATTGCTTTGCTTATTAGTTATCAGGTAATTGATAACTGGGATTCCTCCAGTGATGTCTCAGTCCAGATGCCCAATGGCTCTTCTGTCCCAAAACATAGGAGTTTGTTTTACCTCTTTAGACATTGAGGGAAAAATGGTCATATACGTTTTGGAGAAGTGGAGGGGACTACAAACACGGAGGAAATGTGGTCTTGTGTTGGACTCCTCCATCTGGAAGATGTGTCCCTAGGTGCCAGCTCAAAATGCTTCACCTTTTTGCTAGGGACAGCTCAATAACTTGCCCACACGTAGGTACCATGTGCCATTTGAAGATGCCCTTCGGAGTCTGAGCTCCCCACATGCAGCTGACAAATGTGACCCAGTCAGTGGAGTTCAGACAAATATTCAGGGTACAAAATGTTGCCATCTGCTTTAGGTTGAGTTCATCAGATCTCCAGGCCCTGCTGTTTGCATTGGCTAAATTTCCATTGACTGTAGTGACATCTCATTCGCACAGAGGCACCTGCATTTGGGTTCCTGTGATCAGGAAATGAGCGCCATTCATTTACACGCCCACAGGGAGCATGAATTGCTATCTAAAACATCCCAGTTAAACCTCTCTGACTTTCAAGGAGAACAGATCTTGCAGAGGTCCTGCTTCCTATCTGCCAGTCCTGTGAGGACATCTCATAGACCAAGAGGGTTCAGGGCACTGAAATCAAACCCACATAGCACTCTTCCCTTAGTCTTCCCATTGAAACTTGAGTTTCCTTTGTAGTGCCTCTTATGCCTACCTCTGCTCAGTTTCATTGCTACAGAGAAGTCTGATCCACTGAATACCATGGGACCCTTCAGGACTCACTGTGGTAATTTCTGTGGCCATCTGAGAAGGTCATGAAAAATGTTAATGAGATCCCTGTACCCAGAAAGGTTTGTAGGGTCCCAAATCTTGCTGACTTCTGGGGGGCTTAGGTTCCTACGTGTATTTCTAAGTGTGCATGTAGAGCTACCAGACAAAGGAAAGACTTCTTATGTCAGATACTGCCTTTATTTCTGGTGGAAAGCCACCACTGATACTCAGCATGGCACTTCCCTCAAAGAATATCAAAAGCTTACGAATGTAGTTTCCACTTGGCTAACACTTAGCATATTCTACTTCATGTCTAGTCATAGTAACCAGAAAAAGGTGCAGGCAGCAAAGATAGGTTTTCTACCTTAAAAAGTTGTATCCTGCCTAGTTTTCTGCTAAGTAAGTTGCTTCTGCACCAGAGATGAAGCAAACTAGTGCTACTGACTCTTCAAAAAACCCAATGTTCTGGACTCCCTGAGCTGAGCAAGGGCTCTGTACTATCTATCATTAGGGTTTCACACAGCTGCAAACATTTTGAGTAGTCAGTTTCTGAAAGAAAGAACTATGCAGTAGAGAGACATTGTGATGGTTATTTTGAAAATCACATAGGGGTGTGTATGGGAGTGCCAAGAACAGTAGCACCGAAATGTTTCCCTATGTTTCTGGAAGTCTCACCTTACTATCAGGAAGAAATTTGCTTTTTTTTCGTTTGGATGTCCATCTGACTCACTATCCCCATATATAAGTAGTGTATCAACCCATGCTCACAATCAGCTTGGAAACCACTAGCAGGCACATCTCCTTTTTCGGGTGGTAATAGCCTGAAAATCCCATTTTTCATTATGATGAATAGCCTGCTTGTGTAGCACAGGTTGCAGAAGAAAACTTAGCATGTCTTTATTGAGTTGGGAAATCCTGGCAAAGGGTCCTGCTACATGTCACCATGGTTCTGGTGCCACCATGATACTGGCTATAATTCAGAAGGAAGTTTTTGTAGCACTGAAAAAAAATAATAATAATAAAATAATAATAAAAAGAAACTAAGTTGTGTAATACTCTTGTATCCTGATGTTTTTCTGAAAAATTTTTCCTCGTGTCTTCACAGTTTCTGTGGAGGAAAATCTCCCTTGTGGAGTTCTATCATCAGGGTGTTGCTTGTTTCATAGTCAGGTTAATTGAAAATTCTCCCGTGTTCAGAAAAAGGGTTCAGAGATATCAAAAAGTTTCAAGCAGAGATCACATCAATTGTCTGTTCCACCTGGTGCCTAATAGCATCAACAAACTCATTTCTTGGGCAGTGAATTTTTAATGGCCCAATGATAACATCCCCCCTGGAAATTCTTTTACAACTTCACCAGTTCCCTTCAGGCAGTTTTTCCTCCGGTATGCAAGATGCTTCTCCTTCTAACTTTCTTTGTGATATTTCTAACCCTACCCCTCAATCACTGAGTATCCCCCAGTAATCCCCTGCCTTAGCACTCTCTTCTCACTGATACAATGTGCAGCCTGAGCCCATCCAGTCCTGAACTCAGTGTGGTGTGAGTCAGAGGACACTGTAGGAGTCAGCAGGGTTGAAAGTGTACAAAGAATTGGGTACCTCAATCACTTTTTATTTCCAAGCTCCCATCTGTCCAGTCCCCATAGCATATCAATTTCTCCGTCTCTGGACATGTTTAGAGCTGCCTAAATCTTGACAGCGATGAACAGCGAGCAGCTTACTCATATCTAAACCCTGTTGGGATCCACCAGCTGAGCATGCCCTTACCTGCTTAGCTCTGGGTTTTCAGAAGATGCCAACTTGTTCCTTGCACAAATTGCAGCTGTAAGCAGAAGTAACCTCTTGCCTGTGTAACGGTCGGACCTCTCCTACATTTCAGGGGGTCCTCATTCAAATAGCTTCATATGGAGCTTCAGTGTGTGTTTCCTGTGTTATAGGAAAGGGCACTAGGCCATGGGTACTCTGGTACTCCTCACTCTTTCTCTTCTATTAATGCTGCCCGTTGGTATGTACCAATGGCTGCACAGCTCAGCCAGTAGTAAGCACGTTGCTCTCGAAGACCACATTTTGCTCTGTCCCTTTGGCACGTTGTGCAACACAGAACAGCTTCCTAAAGGGAGATCTGACAACAGACTTCTTGAGATCTCGTGTTGGAGGAAGGTGGGGCTTCCTCTCTGCCATTGCTGACATAAAACAATTAGAAGCTATTACAAGACCCAGGACATGGTCCTACCTCTTAAGGTCCTGAAGATCATGGCAGTGTAAATGTTTCCCCAGCTTAGCATCATATGCAAACGTAGTTAATAAAGGCCTGACTTCTAATTCTTGATTATTAATGATCCTAATCCGAATCCCTCCCTTTTATTTCCCACTAGTTAGCATGTCAAAATCAACAACAAAACAAAAACAAAAGCAAAAACAAGAGTAGAATTATCTGAAACACTCCTGATTTGAAAAAGAAACCCTAAGACCGCTGTACTTGCTCACGTGCCCAGTACCCTACGTAGGGCTGGATGCTCTGCTCCTCTTTTTGCTGGAGGTCACAGGACAGAGGAGTTCCCAGCATTGCTCAGTCCCTCCCTGCCACCCAGAGTGCAAGAGGGGTGCTGGGTTCCTGTCATCTTGCTGGGAAAAGGGCAGCCTTTGCCAGGATCACCAGACAGGAAGAGATAGGGAGAAGCTTTTTCCCACCTCCTGTCCTTCCTCTCCAGCACTCCCACACGCAGAGTCAATGCAGGGTGCAGCCAGAGATGCACAATCCTCTTTCCTTGCTCAAGGGATGTCACAGGAAGGTGAAATCTGATGAGATTAGATGAGGTGCCTTGCTGTGACTGGCTGGCAGCTCCAAAAGACATCTGATGTAACCAAATCCTTGCAGTTCAGCATAGGCAACAGCTGTGGGAGTTAATGAAGATCTTACCGAGCACATGCATTCTCCTCCACGTACACTCTCTCCCTCCTAGCACACATTGTTATTTTGGACTGATTTGGCCAGAAATTGCTATCCTCACAGGCCTAGCCTCTTCCTTGTAGTCTCCGTAGTTCTTAAATGCATCACCAAGGCTGTAGCTTGGAAAACTGAGTTGCTCCACAAGAAACTCCTGAATTGCCCTTTGCTGTGGATTTGTGTTCCTGGGATGTGATTCTCTGAGTGCAATAAGGTGAAAAGCCTGAATGCAGCTTTCCTATGGGACAAGCATTAGGCCTGTGTCCACAGGGAACTCCTTAGTGCCTTCAATTTTTATTCCTCATGTTTGTTAGGAAGCCAAGCAAAATACAACATGTTAGGACTGATGGGTATCTGCTTTCGTGGTTAGGTTTGGGGCAAGGTGGGACTGGGGACAAGATCAAGGCTTCTACCATAAAGTAAAATCTGGGCTTTTCAGAAGCATAAGGATGGTTTTGTTAACAATAAAGTCCTCTTTCTATGGATCAGTTTAGATGTTAATGTAGAATCCCAAGCATACTGGGCTGTGCCTGCCTCCATGATGCCTCACAGATATTTGGTGAATCATGTGTCTGATATGTGGAGGCATGGCAAGTGAGAGACTGCAGCTGACAGACGCAGCAAGAAAATTATTCTTCAAATGTTTCAAAGAATTCTTACATGTTCCAGAGGCATACTTATGTATCTGTGAAGCGTAACACAGAATTAGCCCTGAGTGGTCGAAGTGGCTGTCGTGGGCAAGAGAGGCATTGCTTCAAGACTGTGTTGCACTGGGAAATGAAAGGATGAAACTTCGTGAGTCTTGGTCTTCATACCTGCATACAAAGGATCAGACGAGCCAGAAACAGAGCCAGTGTCCTAAGGCAGTCCTGCCCCCAGGGACCATGGGGAGCTCCCTGAGCAGGGACCAGTAAGGGGGAGGGGTTCTGCACTGCAAGACACTAATTAGGCACCACAGCAAAGCATTTCCATCCGCTTAGGAAGCACTGCCCTGACCTTGCTGCTACGCCTACTCCCTCTCTGTCACAGGACTGAAAGAGCCTCTCTCAGCTGTTTTAAAACTGGAAAAATAGCCCAAGCACCATCCTTTATGCAAGAGCTGGAAGGTTAATACATGTCACTTTTGTTGGCCTGGACTCTGCAATAGGCTCAGGAGGAGCCAGCCCTTTTTAGTGAGGAAAAAGAAACACAAGCCTGTCACAGCCTGCTCTTCAGCCCTTATGGTTCAACACCATTTTCACACCACAGGGCTTAGAATAGATAAATCTGTCTCCTAGCAGGGCTGTGTCTTCTCAGCTGCAGCAAATGAAAAATGCAATGCCATGAAATACAATGCAAAGAAACATAATGCAGTGCAAACACTGCAGGATGCTGTTAGATATGGGTTTTGCTGCGGATTGCACAGATAAGCAAGCATCAAGCTCCTGAAATTAGAAAGGTCAGCTGAGGTGCTTCCTGTTGGTGCTGCACAAACCCTGGTACTCACTCAGTTCAGGGGATGGGGAGTTAAAATTAGAAGCAGCTGACACAGGGATAGGGTCTGTGGCTTAGGGGCATGAGAAAATAGGCATCACCAGGCACTCTACATATGTGTTAGAGGATCACAGAAAATACCACCCCTTCTGTCTCAGATGCAAGGCTTGGGATACAAAGAATCCCTCCCTAAATTATTCCTCTTTCCCTGGTATATAGAGGATGTGTATGTACCTAGCCGTTGACAACCAAATAGATGAGACCTAAATAATTGTAGAATCACCAGCCCAGTTTCTTCCTAGAAAGGTTACGTTGGTTGGACACAGCTCAGAAGATGTCTTGGCGTCTGGCACTTTCCTGGGATATAAAAGACTGAATGATTCACTCGTTTATAGCCCAGAACTTGAGGCTCCTTCTCTGCATCCCTACTTCTCGCATCTCTAAGACTGTTTATTCACCAGAAGAGAAACAGCTCCCACGGAAGAGATGAAGAGAGAGCCCACAGCTGCAAACACCCTATATCTGTTGCAAACCTTCTTAGATACCATTTTCCAGCTGTTTATCTCCCATGTACTCAAGGCATGTAACTTGGAGGAGGGCACATTGTAGGCACTGACTGCTTTCAGGGATGCAGTGCATGGTCATATTCAACATCTACTACAAATGTTTAAAGCAATGTGGCCCTTATCTCATGTCCTAACCACAACTAGTCTCTCCAGCCTCCAAGAGGACACTCCAATCTAAAGGAGCAATGGGACTGACAGACTTAGCACCACGGTTTGTCTTCCTTCAGGGAAGTAGTGTTGTACTTCTGGGGCAAAACATTGCAGCTACTGAATGTCTGATATTGGGGGTAAAGGTGTGCATGGGGCTGAGTTTTCCTATCCCATTCCTAACCCTGTGCTAGGAGGTGCACTTATTCCAAGAAGTCACCAAGTCCTGTAGCGCAAGTTCTCCAACTTTAGGTTCAAGAGAGAAGAGGGACCTTGCACAGCACATGCACGGACAGTTTGGAATCTCTCTGCCCTCCAGAGCAGAGCCTACTGGAGGAGCCCGATGTCCAGAAATCACAACAGAACAAGACAGCTTCCTATAAGACAGCTGGGATTGCCAATGGCTAAATATGGAAAAGGATTACAGTTTACACTTAAAGATAGCAGTGTCTGTTTGCACACATCTGTGAAGACCTCAGCTTTAGAAAGCAGATTTCTTTTATTTCAGTGGTCTTCACTTTAATTTTCCACCATGCTCTTCATCATCTTTCACTGAATATTTCCTATTTTTTAAAAACAAATGATCAAACAAGCAAACAAAACCAACCTACATCAAGGAGGAACTTATCTGACTGGTAAAAAACAAAAAGCAAACCAAAATACAAATAGAGATGCACAACAAAATTGAGCTCTACACACAGCAGTGCAAGTTTCACATTGCCTCTCTGCCCTCCTCCTCCTGCAGAAAGCCAGCAGCTGTAATCCCCTCCAGGTGGTGGACAGGCTTTATCTTCCCAGCTGGTACAAACGTGACAGCTCTGGAACTGGCTGGCAGCACGTGTTCCTGTGCTGCAAGAGGAAGAAGGGAGCTGCAAGACCCAACATGCGAGTGAATCACAGCAGCCAGGGTTTGATTTGATTTCTTTCTCCCTGTTGGTGCTGCCCAAGACACCCATGAGCGGGGAAGCCACTGACTCAACACGGATAGGGCGTGACGTTGACTGTGCACAAGCAGCTTTAAAATGAGCAAAGTCAACAGGAGCATGGGAAAGGCTTGGCCTCTCACTATCCTGTGCAGCTCCAGCAGTGGCTTTAAGCAGTAGTGCAGAAGGGTGATCTTGGAGTCAACGAACATCTTTGACACTTCCATGGGATGGCTGGCTTGCAGAGTCTGCAAGTCACTACTGTGAGCATTTTAAGGTGCGTTTGGGCAGTTGTGCTGGGATCAGCTCCTCCCACACTAGGCATCTCCATCTAAGCAACTTGACCAGACTCCCTTTGAACTCAGTAGAGAGAAGTAAGCCTGCTGATTCATCTCCTCCGAACATAAATGTCTGCAGCAGATGAATCACACTCTTCTTTGCCTCTGTCTCCCCGCTGGTTATAATGGGAGTCCAGGAGATGGGCTCAGAGGGAGACATCTTCACTGGAAATGCTTGAAGTGAAGTGAACGAGTACCACTTCCAGTGAATGTCTCATGCCATGATCATAGCTATGACTACCTGGCTCAGTGCCTTTCTGAACCCTGCAGGAACTGAGGCAGCAGAAAGCAGACATTTCACTTTGCTGCCTATGCAACCAAAATGCTTCTGCACTTGACACAGCACCTGCCAGTCACTGCCAATATGGAGAGAAATACTGAGGTAGCAGTTATCTTCCTACAGAGGCTGCCAAATACGGAGTAATGGGCTCCTTTTTGTGGCAAACATCTCTTCCCTAGCATCTGGATTACCTCCCTCATAGGCATCAGAGACCAAAGGTGCTCCAGGCTTCACCTGATGTCTTCATCAACCCCAAGCTGGGTTTTGCACCAAGCAGGTTGGAGGTACCTGATCGACTTCCAAGATGTAAGGGTAGTCACAGCTTGAATTCAGGCAGTTGCTCCAAATGCCAGTGTTAGGATGCTACGGTTGAAGGGCTTCACCCAGGCAGATGACAGTCTCATGTCACTCTCCAAAATAATGCTCAGAATCACTCCCTCTTCGCATTGCCTGGAGAAACAATTTCCTCCAGCAGGAGGAAAAGCTGATGTTCATGCCCAGAGTTAGTGGTATGAATCTACTCCCATCACAGCCTTTGCTTTGGTGTCTTTTCCTTCTCTATAAATTAGTGGATAAAACAATATTTTCTATATTTCTCACTCTGGATACCCTAAAACCTGCTTTTTAAATTGATTTGTGGAAACCTTGCAAATATTTATTACAGAGTATAAATATTGATGTCATGGGACATCACTATAGAAGGAAAAAATTGTCCTGGAGCATCATTCTTGTTCTCCGATGCAGACAGCGATTGCCAGAGGGATTACTGATGCTGTGTGAGCACTGTCTTTAGCTGTGAAGGTAAGTCTAGACAAAGAGGATTCAGGAAGCCCATCAAGGCTGTTGTGAATAGTGGGTGCTTGAAGGCATTGCTGGAAAAGCAACAGTAGCTGTAAGCAAAGGATGTGAATAGGGATCATGAAAGACCACAGATTAGGGCACAGCTTCAACCTGTTTGTCCTTTTAAACTGATGTCACTGTGCAATGTGAGTGGCCATATTTGATGTTCCTCCCTTGTCCTTCTTCTCTTGCCCAGGCTAAAGTGATGGGCCCACTCTTGCGAGCAGCTTGTATATATGACAGATGGTATTCCAGCAGGCAGAGCTGGGTGTGACCACGGCAGGGGCTGGGCAAGAGGGAAGAGCTCAGAGGCTTGCTGATGTCCCATCGTGCATCCCAGGGAACATGTTTCACAGAGTGAAGCAACTGGATGAAGTTAGAACCCATTCTGTCATTCGCCCTTATTTCCAGATCCTACAAGCGTGCTGTGGAGGTAGGCTGAGTTTCTTGCTTGATCATGAGTTTGGAGGCTCTTCAGGCTCTGAGCTGGAGGGGTGAAGAGCAATTTTGGAGTACAGAAAATCCATACATGCTATATTTCAGGATGTTTGCACAGCGTCTGCCTCTGCTCGTTACATGAGACCTCAAGTTGGAAGTCTTGCAAGCAAATCCCACTCGTACAGTAAATATTCACTTCTGTGCAAAGTCTAGCGCTAGGCTCATGCATCAAAATTTGTTACTAAGCCTTCAGATAGCAATCATAAAGGGAACTGTGATGATACAAAACTGACATTTGGAACAGGTATGGTGCTCAACATGTACTTCAGGTGTGACAGGTCAGCCTTCAGCCTGTATCAGTGCAATACTAAGACACTAGGCTATGCATGAGTCAGAGTACGTGCTGTGTCAGAGGAGAATAAGCTTCTATTTTCATGTACTTCAAAGCCAAAAGGATTTCTAACATTTAGCTTCAAGCTTGCACTTCAGTCCCTTGAGGCAGGATTTGTCTTGCACTGTTTTAGGGGTGGATGCAGTATTTTTACATCCATGAGTAACACAGTTTAAGATGCCCTGGAGCACCCCTGATATCTACAAGGATCTCTGGATCTGTAAGAGATCTGCACCCCTTCGTACCAACACCAGGACAAGAGACTGGATTCCCTGTGCCTTCTCAAGTGGCAGTAAACATCTATGTTTACATGATGAAATTGAACCCAAGCTGTCTGAAAACAAGTAATCTTTGTTCTGGCAGTGTCTACACAGAAAACAGGGAACTGAGACTGTCAGAGGAGACAAACTTCAGCCAGAGCTCAGCTGAGTCGTACCTAGAGAGATGTCTAGTTCCACCTGAGATGTCCTCTGAGAGACAAAGCATATGCACATGGCTCTGAGCAAACTGATCCAGCTGTAGATGTCCCTGCTATTGCAGGAGAGTTGGACTGGATGGCCTTTAAATGTCCTTTCCAACTCAAATGATTCTATGACTGTGATTCTAGGACAGGGCAGTTGTCCTGGACTTCCTGACGGGTGTCATCTGGCACTGAGAACCTTTCTGAGGGTAGCTCAGCTCAGATCTAGTTCTCCATTGACTACTTTACATAGGCCCTTAAATCATAGGCACTTATCATTGAGTATCCACATCTGGAACTGAACCCTATTTCTTAATTCAAGTGAAATGAATCTTATCTGTGGAAATCAATTGCTAAGGGATGAGATTAAGAAAATGATTCTTGAAATTATAACAGTATTTATTATTTCAGTTTGAATATTGGTTATTTCAACAGCTCTGCATGCACCTTCACAAACCTGGCACAATACTACACACATATTTTTTCACCACACAGTTTAAGGCATTTTGCTTTTACCCTCTCTTAGATTTTTGCTGTTTTATTCTCCTTGTAAATTGTTGATAAAATAGATTCTTTCCCAAAGAGGTGTACACATGTATGCAGCTGAGGCATGGTCAGACATCTCCTGGCATTAGCTGGGCATTTTTTCAGAAATGCATACATTACCCCAGGGGGATATATATATATATAATATCCAATAAAATATAGCCGTTAAATTCACAGTTCTATCATGGTTTGTAAAGTCCAACCTCTCCAGTAAATGCTTGAGCCTCTTCCAGTTGTTTGGTGCAGCACAAATGTTCTGACTTTTTCCACGTTAAAAATAAAATTAGTTAAATATTACTGATTGACTGCAAGGGTGAGGCACTGAGCAACAGCTTTGGAACAGAGCCTCGTACAAAATTGTTTGAGGGATCCCAGACAATTGTAAAGTGCTTAGATACCATCATTGGCATAGTAAAGGTAATCACAAGGAAGTGGCTTTCCTACTTCTAATTTGGTCAATATTACATTCAACCACTTCTCAGACATCTGACAGATGAATGAACTCATCTTTTTTATCTACCACTGCATCACTACATACTACAGTGATGAGCAGAGTACAAATGGATTAGTCATCTGGAAGAGGAGAGTTCTACTGGGATGACCCTTTGGGATTTCCAGTGAAGTGAGGACCAGTCTCAACTTCTATTAAATACAGGGAAAATGGGAGAACACTTTGATATCTCAGACCTGTTCTCTGGGTACAGATTGGGTAGGGTAGGATAGGGAAGGTAGGGAAGGGGAGGGGAGAAAATGAGTGTACATCTCTGTGGGCTCTGACCAGACTTTGGCAATGACTCCAGATTTTGTCACAGTTCTGTGGATTGGCAATCTTTCCAGGAAAATGGCGTGCAACAAACAAAAGGCATCCTGAAGTTACTCAGACGTGATGCCCAGCAGAGCCACAGGTACTCAAGCAGCAAACAGCATGGCTTAAAGAGTGGGAACAAGAAGGTATCACAAACAAAACAGCCTTCCCTTTCCCCAAACCACTTTTCTATTGAAACCACTAAATTTTAAAGAGTTTACTAGCCCTCTAGAAATGAGGGCAGGTAATCGCAACTTTACTCACAGGATTCAAGATCATGTTTATCACATTTAACTCAGAAGAAAAGCCAGTTATGATGGCTCAACTCACTGGAGATACTGTAATCAAAATATACATTAAAAAAAAAGAAAGAAAGGAAAAAAAAAAAAAAAACAGTTTTTGGTAAGCAGTTCTAAAAGTCCAGGTCATCCTGATCAATCTCATCAGAGCCTTCTTTCTTTTCAGAAACCTGAACCTTATCAGTATGTTCATTTTCCTTTGGATCTGCACCTTCAGTGTCTGGCTGGTCCTCATCTCCCAAAGGATCAGTGTGTGAAGATGCTTTGTCCTCTTCTTCTTCGCTGTCAGGATACATCTTTGAAGGTTTGCTGCTCTCATCACTTTTAGCCTCTGTACTGGGGTGCTCGCTGATGGAGTTATTGTTATCTTTGCATTCCTCTTCACTTTCATCATCATCAGATCCCTTCTGGGATTGCTGAGAGAAGTTTCCCAGAGAACCAAAAAAGGTGACTGCTCTGCTCACGGTCTCTAGCCTTCTGGTTTTGTTACCTCTGGCCCTAGAGGCTCTCTCAGAAGACTTACTATTGCCTTTGACATTGTGGCTTTTATTTGTCTGGTCAGGGTCATCGCTGGTAGGTTCTTCATCATTCTCCTCATGTTTCTCACTTCCCTCACTGTTGTTTTCTTCTGCAGCTGAACATGCCTCATCTTCTAACTCCAAATTTCCATCTTCCACTGCCTCATCCTCATCCTGCTCAGCTTCTTCACTTCCTTCTGCAGCATCTCCTTCAGGATTGTCACCAGCCTCAGAACCATCAGCATCTCCTCTGCATTTGGAAGCCTCCTCCTCCTCATTAGCCCCAATGTCTTCACCCTCTGGCTTCTGTGTTTCTTCAGCTTCATTATCAGCTTCATCTTCAGCTTTGGACTCTTGTTCAGCTTCCTGCTCTTCATTTTGCATTTCTTCTTTTTCTTCTTCTTCCCTGTTTGCTTCTTCCTCCTCTTCCTTTGTTTCTTCCTCATTTTCTTTTCCCTCATTTTCCTGTTTTGCTTCTTCCTCCTCCTCTTTTATGTTTTCTTCCTCTTCTTCCACTTCCTGCTCCTCCTTTTGTTTTGCTTCCTCCTCATCATCTGCTTCTTCCTCCTCTCTTGCTTTGTCCTCATCTTCATTTACTTCCTCATCCTCTTTTGCCACCTCTTCCTCTTCTTGCATTTCCTCCTCCTCTTTTGTTTCTTCTTCCTCTTCCTTCATGTCTTCCTCTTCCTCCTTTGTTTCTTCCTCTTCCTCATTCACTTCCTCCTCCTCCTCATTTTTTTCTTCTTCTTCTTCCTCCTTCATGTCTTTCTCTTCCTCCTCCTCTTTTGTTTCTTCTTCCTCCTTAACGTTTTCCTCTTCCTCCTTAGTTTCTCCCTCTTCCTCCTCCTCTCCTTCCTCTTCCTCTTCCTCCTCTTTTGTTTCTTCCTCCTCATTCACTTCCTCCTCCTCCTTTCCTTCCCCATCCTCTTCTTTTGTTTCTTCCGCCTCGTTCACTTCCCCCTCCTCCTCCTTTCCTTCCTCCTCCTCCTCTTTAGTTTCTTCTTCTTCCTCCTTCTCTTCCTCCTCCTCTTCTGCTTCCTCCTTCTGCCTGTCTAAGGATGGCTTCAGTTCTTCCCAGTAGACATTAGGTTGACTTTAAAAGAACAAGGTGAAAAAGCCAAAGGAAAAAATAAGGCATGAAAAGGATGGCTCAGTGATCCAGACTGTAGCAGAGAGTCTACAAAGATCCAGTTACTATTCTCTGCTATCTCACGGNACTTCCTCCTCCTCTTTTGTTTCTTCTTCTTCCTCCTTCTCTTCCTCCTCCTCCTCTTTTGTTTCTTCTTCCTCCTTCCCTTCCTCCTCCTCTTTTGTTTCTTCTACTTCCTCCTTCTCTTCCTTCTCCTCCTCTTTCGTTTCTCCCTCCTCCTTCCCTTCCTCCTCCTCTTTTGCTTCTTCTGCTTCCTCTTTTACTTCCTCATCTTCTTCTTTTTCATTTGTTTCTCCCTCTACATCCTCTTTTGTTTCATCCTCTTCTGCCTTCAGTATTGCTCCTTCCTCTTCTTCTTCCTCTGCTTCTTCCCCTTCTTTCATTTCTTCCCCCACTTCTTCTGTTTCTTCCTTTTCTTCTTCCTTAACCACCTTCTCCATGTCACAGTTTTGACACTCTGATACTGGTCCTTCTGCATCTTCATTCAGTGTTGAGCCATCTATTTCATCTAATACTGCCTCCTTTTCTTCATTTCCTTTCTCTTCCTTTTCACCTGGCAGAAGTTCACCCTCATCATTCTCTTCATTTGGATTGGTGTTTTCTGCTGCTTCCTCCACATCATCACTGGGAATTGCTTTGGTGTCCTGGGCTGTTTCTGAGACACAGGCTTCCTCGTTATCATCTTTTTGCCTCCTCAGGATCTGCTGTAAATCAAAGGCTTTCATGACTGGGGCATTAGTGGCCACCACTGGATTTCTTGTGGGCCTGGAAGCCATTTTTTTCTTCACACAGGCATCACATGGGCAGTATTCCTCCTCACTTTGTTGCTCACTAATACTGGCCTCAAAAGCTGTGCTAAATGCTGTATCTTCATCTACATCAAATGATAAATCTGATGTATCTGCAAGCCTACTGTGGTTTCCATTCTTGTCACTGAAGAATGACTTTTTATGCATAGTCTGCAGTCGCCGTCTCCTCTGCTCAGTTTGGAGAGTTGACTCACGCCTGAGTGGCCCGTCTGGAGGTCTTGGCATTTTAGCTCCTGCTCTGCTTTTGATCTTCTTCATCTCCTTCTCTATGCTTCTTTGTATCCTTTTGCTCACTTCCTCCTTCAGCTCCAGGATCATTTCATCCATCTGCTCATTGTTCTGCAGGTTCCACCTGACTTTGAGCTCATTCATAGCATTGACATAGTGAGCCATGAACTCCTTCTCGATTTTCTTCAGTAGCCTCAGGACCCAGACTGGGTCTGGATCCGTTGAGTTTTGCTGGGCAAGAGATGTGCCCACACTGGTGGCCATATTGACTTTGGTTTCTGGGTCCTTTGTAGACTCTTTTCCAAGCTGCTCTTCAAAATCAGCTTTCGGTTCTGTCCCACAATCAGTATCGCTTACGTTTGTCTCAATGGTAGCAGATAGCTGATCAGCTGCCTCTTCAACATTTTCTTTTAGAAGTGCTTCATTTACACCTTCAGCTTCTTCTTCTTCTACATTTTCAACTAATTTGCTATTTTCTGTGTTCTCGTTTTCTTCTTCTTCCTCTGGACCATTTTCACGGTTACTGCACTGATCCTCCTTATTGTCTTCTGCCTCCTGAATCAGAGATTCCTCTCTAGCAGACTGTGCTTTTTCCTCACCTTTTGATTTTGAGCAGGCTGTTGAAGGTCGAGATGAGTGCTCTTCCTCTTTACTCTGCTCCTCAGCCTCGGTCTGTTCAGTGCCAGTCTCTCCATTTTCCCCTTGTCCATCTGATTTGAATTCAACAGTTTTCTGTGCCAATAAATTGCAGTCTCTGGCACCAGCTGTGATCTCTTCTGAGCCACCAGAACCACTGCTAACATCCACTCCAGAGGAGGACATGGGAGTGAAGTCGTCATCTACCGATTTTGGGACTTTAACTCCAGAAGCTGTCTTTTCCTGCCCACTTGCCTCTTGGCCTGAGCTTGGACCACTTTTTTCATCCGTGCGTCCAAACCACAGGGCTTGAAAAATATTTAGCAGCTCTGTATACCTTGACTTATTTAAACATTTTGACTTATCTGATGGGTCTTCTGACTCTTCATCAAGGAGCTGGAGACTGGCAAGACAAGTAATCAAGATGGTGGCAGAATTACTCAGTTTTCTCCCCATAGTGGGGGACACTTCAGGCAAGCTGTTTGATCGATCAAATTTTGCATCATGTTTTGAACTAAGCAAGGCCTTCATGATCTGAACAGAAGTCTGGACAGAGGTTGGCAGGTCCTTTTGGTTGTTATTTTGGCTAGATGTAACTGACTGGCTGCATTCTGCTTGGTCGGCCTTGTCAGCTTCGGACAAAACCTCAGGGATTTGTTCCTGATTCACACACTCTACAGCCTCATCATTTGCAGCAGTGACTTCTTCTGTCTCTTTCTCCACTTCTTCCACTGCCGCATTTTCAGCTTCCTCCACATTCTTTTTCTCAGCTTTTTCATCCTCTGAGATTTCCCCTGCATTTGTACAGTATAGCACCTCAGTGGCTGCTTCTACATACTCCTCTTCCGCATTATCCTCCATTTCATATTTCATAAGCAATGTTTCCGATGGGATTTTACTTAGCCATTCTTGCACAACTTCTTCTGGAGATGTATTTGGTAGAGCAGATGGCATTAAATCACTCAATTCCTCCTGCTCTCCCGTGTCTTCTAACACTTCCTCCACTTTTCCATTGCAAGAATCATTAAGTTTTTTATTCTTCTGATCATTTGCCTCAGTTGCAACTGATTTAGATCCAAAGGAAGTTGGTTTGGAGGAATCTACAACTTCTTTCTGCTGTCTTCCTGTTGTGAACACTGACTCAGAACCTATACTGCTAATGGAGGAGTTCTTCAACATGGCAGATCGTGTTTTTTTGCTGTTTGGCTTCCCTTTTGGTGGGGCAGGGCGATGCCTACTACATATTGACACAGTGTCTGACATTGATGCTCGACTGGAGTTTGACGTCTTCACATGAAGACCTCTAGTTTTAGTCTGCCTGGACTTTGAAGATTGAGATATGTTTGATTGTGAACACCTATCATCACTTTCCTGGGATATCTGTGTCAACAAGCAGCTATCTTTTATTTCTGACTTTGAAGAGACTTTTGAGCTGACGCTTGCAGGGTTTCCGTTCCTAACCCCAGTCTCAGTTAAGTGTTCACCTTTTGAACACACACTCTCACTCACACTTCCATGTCTTGAAGAAGGAGCCTCTGAATGAATCTTGGAATTACCCTCTCCAGCTTTTCCATTAGGGCTTGAAACTCTTGAGCAGAGAGATGATGGCTTGCTATTTTCTTCTCTCTGGCTTCCCTTCTTTGAGATTTTTGAGGATTCCTTGTAGCCATTGGTGGTACTTTTGGAGCTTTTCTCCTCAGTGATAACAGCTATTGCCTCTGCCTCACTAGTAGATGAAATGTTTGATTGAAAAGATCCTGAGTTATGAGACATAGGGTCTCCGATAGATTTTTTCTTGATTTCACATGTGCTTTTAGAGTAATTAGATACCCTGCTGCATGATCTTAAATCATCTGCATGTAGGGAATTCTTCTTTTTATTCTGAGTGGATTCAAGTGAAGACACAGACATTTCAGACTGTGCATCCAAATGAAGATGGCTGTGTTTGCTCTTTTTGGATCCTCTGGAAGACCAAGAGGCATTGCATGGAATGATCTCATCACTATCACTTCTCCTGCTATTCTTGTCACTAGCTACAGAACGGGGGGTTTCTGGTGCAGAGCGTTGTTCACTTTCACTGCTCTCATCTTTAACTGATTGGTTGGGCTTTGTTTTTGTTGAAACTGAGCTGACTTCATTGATTTCATTTTCTTCTTGTTCTGCTTCAACCTCTTCAGCCTCTTTCTTAGGGCAAGACTCACTGGAGAAGGAGGAGACCACTACATTGTCTTCTGAGTGGTCATCCTGTTCAATCTTGGCTCTTGGTGTGCTACAGTTACTAGACCTGCTGTGCACACTGTTGGCAGGAGTGGAGCACATAGTGTTATCTTCCTGATTTGCCTTCTGCACGCTGGAGGAGGACATGGTTCTGCCCACGCTACTTGTTTCCTCACATATATTCTTGCTTTGTCTGGACTGCATGGATGACCTTGATATGACACTTCCAGCTCTGCTTCTTTCAGCCTCCTCTGCATCATCCTTTAAGCACTTCACAGAGGAAACTTCAAAACAATTTTCATCTTCCTTTTGCGAATTTGATTTACTGGCCTCATAGTCTTCAGGGGCTTCTTGAGTATCCAGGTTATTTTCACAGCTTGAATGTGACATTAAACCCAAAGATGAAGGCCTCTGACTATTGCTCGTGCTTGTCCGGGTGTATTCTTGATGATCTTCTCCATTGGAAGCACCTGTCGACAAATCACTTCTACAAGTACACTTTTTAACAGATCGATACGCCACTCTGTTCTCTATAGTCTCTGAGTAGGACGAGGACTCCTGCACAATGTGCTCAGAGTATTCCTCGCTGGATGTGGTGTGGAAACTATCCACGGAAGCCTTTTTTTTGTGGATTACTCTCCTCCGGGAGGATGTGCTGGAGCACGATGACCGTGTGTGCCAGGTGCTCCGTACGCTAGGCTCTTCCCTCTGGGAAGCATGCATGGGATTTTTCCAGATGTCATAGCCCTGGTGTTTCTTGCCACAGCTATGACAGTGAGCCTCATCACATTCTGATTCCTCAAGTTTTGACATGTAGGAATCAACGTCACAGGGGTATAATGAGTCATCTGCCTCTGAGCTGGCTTCTGGGTTCATTTTCTGTATGGGATCTACTACACTGTCCTCCTCTAGACCCGACTCTTCACAAGGTATCCGGTTCATCAAATTCGACTTTTTGATTTGGGTGGACCATTGCAACGTCTCGTCATTTAGCAAGCGGAAGCGGACTTTCATCTCAACAGACAGGCTACCATCCTTGTTCACATGCACTCGTTTCTCTATGTCATCATTGACCAAGGAATGGACCAGGTCTCCAGGTTTTGGATGTGAACAATTGTTTGCGAAAGGCCCGCCATTATCTGGTGAGGCAGCGAGACCATTTGGATATGACTTCTCTGATGATAAAGAAAATCTCATTGATCTGTTGCTAGATGCCGACCGTGGATGGATGACACTTTTTTTGGCTTTCAATCCAAAGTTCACTGGAGTTTGAAGTAAGTCAAGAAAAGAAAGATAAAGAGAAATGTTAACTAATATAAGGATGACAGAAAATATATGGATTAAATCCTCAAATTAGTGAAGGTTGATATTAGCCCATTAAAGTTACGCTAGTTTATGTAATTTGAAAGTTTAGCATTGACTGTGTGACGGTTGTAAATGATAAGTTGGAATAACACAGAATAGTTTGGAACTGACAGTCTGTAGTAAAATCTTCTCTACCTTAACTTCATTTTTTTTGAGTCTTGAATACAAGCATTATTTATTTATTTATTTATTCTGTATTAGGTAGTGTAGTATGTGCCAATAAAAAAAAAGTAAAAAAGCACATATAGTGCAATGTAGTGTCAGATCTTCCCTACGTGTCATTTACAAATGTTCTGTATTTAACTGTGCATCGTTTCATTCTTATTTAAATGGGGGAGCATGGAGAAGTGATCCTCTTCCTTAGCTAGTAGTCAAGTGTCACACATTTATTCTTCATCATCCACTTCTCTATTCACATGCCAGGAAACACAGGTAGGGCCATGTAGACCAGAGCAGCACTCAGTATACGCAGGAATGTGACACTATGAATAATTATAATATTTATTAAAACATAAAGGGCAAATGGAAAAGGAATTATAACTTGGTGGTAGTTAGAAAGAGAAACAGGGATAATCACAGAGGAAATCAGTGGTAGTACCAAAAATTTAAGGATTTTAATCCAAAGCACATCTCTATGGCCCAATGCAGTGATCCGCACAGATTTGTTGAGGCACTAGACCCTTCTGTAACAGGCAGAGCACACTGCTATCATGTTCTCTTGAAAGATATGTATCTACAGTGTTTCTAAGACATACATTAACTTGTTGAGAGGTTACTTTTATATACCTAGACAACCACATGTCTCTGCAGGCATGCAGATACGCAGGTGAACGGAGAGCATTTTAGGAAGGCAGCATGTAACAGAGAGCACAGCATTCAAGACCAGTAAGAGATGAAATAGCTGTTATCTAACCATTTTCATGCATTGGAACTGGCATGTCCGTTCAGTCTGTTGGTGGACAAAGAGCTTCAGTTTATTTCCTCTGCTCTCTCCAATATTTTGTCTCAGAGAGTGAATGTAGGAGACCTCTGCGCTTAAGTTTCAACAGCTAGTTGACAACACACAAGTGAATACTTCCTGACTCCTACTATTGGCAATGGAGAGAGGAAGAATGGGCACCTCAGGGCACACTTCAACCTAAAACAAATCCCTAATGCATGTGAGATGGATTGCTCTCTGGAAGTGGGCAGTTTCTCCTCATAGGCTACTGAGGGTGGCTGGGATAATTACCTATGACCTCAGATAACTAATGATGAGGAGCGTAAGAAATACCATTCTGAATAACCCATAGCATATTAGTCCATGAACATAACCTTTTCTTACAAAAATCTTCTGTTTCCCAAGAGCTACACCACAGGTAGCTGTTAGTTCTCTGGTGTTTGAAATGACCTTCATGCCCTAAAAAAAATATAGATCATTAAAAGAAAGTGTATCAGAGTCTGAGAAACTGGGTCTTCTGCAAATAAATACAGGGCATCCTCTGGTCCTGGTGCAGAAGTGCTAGCATTGTATGACTGACAGATAAGGAGACAGAAGATTCGTGGGAAATCTCAAGGGCCTGGGAAGTCTCAGAGGCAGACACAGGAAAGGAGGGAGTTCTGGAAGGAAAAGGAGACACAGAGATATGAGAGAGGAAGGGAAGTCAGCCAGACATGGGGAGCATATAAAAGAAAGACTAGAGGGTGTAGGGAGGAAATCCTAGAAGGAAACCAGAGAAAAAGAAGGGGAGGATGGAAATGCCTGGGAGGCAGAGGGAGGGAAGTACATTTTGCAAGTGAGGCAGCGCATATGAAATCTGCACATTGGGGCAGTACAATAGGTGTCTGCAATGTCCATGTTGTGGGACACAGGCCTGGAGACGACTGTGCAACATGCCCCAGAGTTTTTCTTACTTTCATTGTTTTCAGTGACATTGTTGCTGTTGGAACGGGCAGCCAGGTCAGGCAGCTTCTCCACCGAGTGTTTCCTCAGATTCTCCATCGATACAGGTTTAAACGGCTCACGGCCGACACACACCAGCACATTGGGGCAGTGAAGCAGAGCCTGCATGCTGTCGATCTGGAAAGAAAAGAGCAAAAGGATCACCAGAAGGTGACAGAGGAGACCTATGTTTTACCTCCTAGATCTGTAATCAATCGACTTTTAGATACCACTTAAAATTAACATGATTCTGGTGATGTTGCAAAGGGTAGAGAACTTCAGGCTCTATCAGAGGCTGTTGGCAGGCTCCCGTGCAGTGTTTTTGCATTGAAGGAGAAGTTGTGTTATGTTTTAATCAGACCTCACTAGATAGAGAAGAGGTGGGAGAAATTGCCTAAGGGGGGAGACGTCTCATTTATTGGAAGGTTTTACATCTTCTGGGAAAGCATTAAGCATGATAAACACGGCATCGAGGAAGAGGGTGGACCTGGTGTGTTCTCAAGTTCTTTTATGGAGAATTATGTTCTCAGTTCTTCTAAGGTCTGCATGGGACAGTAATTATTAACTGGTAAATGCTGTATTCCAGACTGATCATTAATTTTCTTCCTTCCTCTGCTTGATCTGAACTGTGACTTCCCTAATTCTACCTCAAATACTGTCCCAAATACTACCTCAAGCATTGCCCCAATGGTGGACTGCGTGGGACAGCGTCCCTCAGTGGGAAACATCCCTATGAAGGACTCTGTTCCTGCACAGGAACCCAGGCTTACAGACTGCCTCATCATCTCCACCTCATGACTTGCTGGACTACACATAAAGTCTTTCTGTGTCACTTAATCATCAGCTCTTTAACCAGCAACGGAATATGAAAGAGAACAAATCTCAGAGGCACTGTGATGACATTTCTGTGGTTGTCACATGTGCCTGGGACAACAGAGCGTGAAGAAAAGACCTCATCCTCTAAATTGTGCTGTAGCAGAGGAATGCAGAATCAGGTCCTTAACAGAGCTCAAGCCCTCAGTTTGTGAAATGCTTCTGAGGGTTTCTGAGATTAGTTAGACAGTACAACCAGGGCTTTGGGAGGTACTGGGGTAACAATACTGGATCTTGTGCAAATCAGAGAATGGATGCATGGGTGGAGGGTGAAAGAACAAGCAAAACAAACATAAAAATTTACTGAAAGTCCATTTAATAACATGTGGCAAATTTTCTTACACTAAAGCATATGACATCATTTGTTTTCTTGTTTATTTATTTATTGGTGGGAATACGCTTCTAATATCCCATCTTCCTCCCATTATTTTTTATTTACTCTTTGCACTATAACAGAATTTGCAGCCTGAGGGATGCTGTGTTTGATGCTGTAAAAACCTGCAGTAAGAGGCTCTGCTTTCTAAAGCTTGCATTCAGAATCACTGCGTGTGAAGCAACAGAACTCCTGAATCTATATGATTAGTATCATGAAACAGAAAAAGACAAGCCACAAATCTCAGTCTGCATCCATTGCTTTTCATTCATCAATAAATCTAATTTTGCTCTGTACATTTCTAAAGGAAACACTTTTCTTGCTCACTTAAAAAGTATTTAGGAAGGCTATAGTCTAATAAATGCCAATACTTTGAGTAGGCCTTTGCTGCCTGTATATTTCTTTTCCTTCTTTACTTTCTTGCCCTTTTCTATTTCATTCTGTTCATGAGATCTTTCAGTATGTACCCATACAAGTAGAAAGGTGAGGGAGGAGGAAAAGAAAAGGAAAAAGATAGTCAGAAGGAATAAAACTAGAAATGAAATCCCTTCTGCGTTTGATGCTAAACAACCTGTCTTTAAAACCTCACTACATTTACGAAATATTTGTATGACTTTTGCCCAGTTCATTTCCTCAGCTGGTGCTGTGCCTGGATATAGATACTTCAATGACACTCATCACCACTGCTCTGTGTGTGCAGAAGATAGATGGTGCCGATGGCACAACTACAGCAATCGATGGAGCTGAGCCAGCTGAGATATTGAATTTACATGCATGGCACAAACCAAATCCTTTCATATGGAATGCACCAGTGTTGGGTGGTTTTGAATAAAAGGCCTGTCACGTAGTGTTTCTGGCACCATCATCTCTTTAGCAGTGTTTATCCCCATGAAATGGATCTTCTTCTGCCTGATATCTCGCAAGATTAATCTCTTTGAATTAATGATGATAGAAATTCACCCGTGTTTGGAAACTCAGCACTTCATGATGCTTCATTGTTAAAAAAACTGAAGTGGCTGTAAGAGAAGCAATCCTGTTCTTCAGCTTAGACATAACAACGACCAGATAAAGAGTTAATACAACTCTTTGAAATTGTATTTTCCATATATTTTCTGTCATTGATTTCCATGCTGGGGGAGGAAACAAGATGTCAAACAGAAAATTGGTAAAGTGGCTTGAGAGATTGGATTACAGGACTTGGCAATAACACCTTGGCTAAAAGCAGACACAGTAGCTATTCATATTTTGGAAGCATGTGATCCCTAGAGAATGAGATGAAATATTAGATCTATAAAATGAAATTATGAAAAAATAATCTGATGTTGAATCTCTTTCAGAGGGGTAAGAGGTGAGAATGGTCTTGCAGAGAGGACAGGATGAATTCCAGCATATGGGATGTTGTTGTCCAAGGCTGAGATGTGCCTCCCTGAGCCTGACCGTAGCCTAACTCTTAGGAGCTCTGTTATCCTACAGTGAACTCTTCTGGGACCTAGGCTTTGTACAGCACTTTTCACAAGCAGCTTCTAACAAAGGAATGTGTTGTCAT
>VXAV01001929.1:585511-633462 GCA_013399715.1 Alectura lathami
AAAAAAAAAAAAAAGCAGATTGAAGGGAAAACAATCTTAGGTCTATAAACAGCATTTTCATTGGTGGAAAAAAGGGTTGGTTCATCTGCAGGACAGGAGATTTCCCTTTTTTAAGTTTAGTTTTCAAGAGAATAAGGAAAAATTGTCAGCAAAAAAAAGACATTGAATCTGTTGTTAAATGCTGTGAATTACATTATTCAAAGCAGCACAAAGTCAATCAACCAGTACTCCAGATACTTTGCTTAGGAATGAATCTCACCATTATTCAGCTCATCTGTCAAAGCACAGGAATGCACGCCAAAAGTTACTATTTCCCTCTGCCCCCTTTCCAGGAAATAGTGGTCTGCGTAATAAGGTGTGCAAAAATTTACAGAGACATGATAAAAGAAGCTAAAAAAATTACTAAAAGAGGATTTATGTTGTTATTATTTGGAGGCAATGGTAGCAAATATAAGGAACTACCCAAGAAACGTGAGGCATCTAGACATCTTTGACCAGTCACGGAAGAATGGAGACATGATTTCATTGTCACTACCAGAAAATGAAAACGGAAGTATAAAGGTAAGATATATAGTCAAAATTAATCTTCAGCATGAAGTGAAGGAGATCATTTGAGGAACTCTTACAAAAGTATGATAAATTCACCATTTTCTTTCTTCAAAGAAACCATTAGTATCCAATTAAAACTCTGGGACACAAGAAGTTGTGTAAAGGGAATAGAGATCTTGAAGATGAGACATGACAAGAAAACTAAGCAGAAGAGTGGAAATTATTTAGAGAATCCTTATGAAAGGAAGAGATCAGAAAAATCCAAGACTGTGTGACATTTTTTTTGTTTTTTAAAATGCTTTGCACTCAAGACTAGGGTATAAGCTCCAGGAAGAGCTAACAGGAATGACTACTGAATAAGCTGTAAGAACAGTTAAAAAGCAAGAGGTGAATGATTAAAATTAAGAATGGCCTAAAAATTGCTTTAAAAGGTTGCCCAGTAAAGATACTGATAATGACATTTCCTAGATATGTGTAAGCTGACAACATAATAGTCACGTATCAGTGGGATAGTCTGCACAGGAATAAAAAGAGTGCAAATGAAATCAGTAAGGTACTGAAGATGAACTTCTGGACTATCAACAAGATGGTTATGAAATTTATCCTGTACGTGAAAAGAATTCCAAGGAAATGTGGATAGATTACATAGATTGCATAGTGTTTGATCCACGTCCCCATTTCTGCAGATGGAAAACTTGGGGAGAAGGGGAGGGACAGTGAGGATGTAGGTAGGTCTCTAGGAGAGCCTTAGGATTTATTGTGGAAAATAATATTATCACTACTTAGGGGATAATCTTAAACACTATGGCGTGCTAGGGAAAATAATCTAGCCACGACAAAGATCATCAATATCTTTCCAAGTGATGTTCATGGGACCTCAAGACAGCATGACCAGGAAACAACTACTACACAGGTAAAGACGTAGAAGATAACTGCATGTCTTTAGCTGGAGGTAGAATAATAGTGGAGACAGTATGTTCACGGAGTGTATGTTACATCTCTAGCCCAGATCAAATGTCATTGTTTATAATGACCAGGAGAAAAAAGGTTTATAGTGACTGTAGGGAAAACTGTGGGAAATTCTTTTGAGGCTTACAAGAAGAATATCAAGACTGTACAAAGAAGGAGATAAAACTTTTCTTTAAAAAAAGTGGGTGAAAATTCACAAGAATTGAAGAAGAGAAAGTTACTACCCCTACACTATACAAACTGAACAGGAGCCCAAGTCTTGCAAACTGTAGAGATCACTGACAGAGTATAATGCTCTAGATTATAACACATCTTGGCAGCGGTGTTAGTTGTTTTTCTCCTAATTCAAACTGGCTATTTATAGTAGTAAACCAAGCAGTGCCAGATCCTGTTCCACATCACGGAAGCCAACTGAAATAGTCTGCCTGCTCTAACACAAGCAGACCACATTCAGACTTCCTACAATGAATGGTCGCAGGCCCTAACTCTGTTCCCAGAAATTATTTGGAAGACCATTATTCTGGGGCAACGCTAAATCAGGGAGAATGCCAAGAATTCAGCAGAAAGGAGGAGGCTTTTTTATTCTATAATATAGTTGTAGCTGTTGGATGTGGCAATATTTTTAGTACTTCAACTTGCAAATAAATTGATGGAAGCTAGAAAATTCTAACTGGTTCTGAAGGCCTCTAAAGTAGGCACGTATCTTTGGCTAGCTCCAGGTTCAATTGGCTGTGAGCTTAGTCTCAACAGCTGTATGGGAGCTTAGCCACTTACCTCACTTATCCTCATTTAGACACTGGCATTAAGGTAGCTGAGTCTGAAGTGAAAACATCTCCAGATATCTGCAGTCATTTAGACAGTTACTTAGAAAGCTGCAGTCAAAAGTGCGTATTTCTTTCCACCGACTGTTGAAATATTGTAAGACATCAGATCGTCTCCTCTGCAATGAAGATGGCTGTGCTGCAAAACACAAAGCTTCTGGACTTGTCAGAAATTGCCTCCCATTAACCGAAATCAGTATCTGATACAGGAAGTTCTTGAATGGCTGAACAGGATTCTTCTACACCACCCCTATACGCAACTCATAGAATCAGAGAATGGCTTTGGTTGGAAGGGATCTTACAGATCATCTAGTTCCAACCCCTCTGCCTTGGGCAGGGTTGCCAGCCACTAAATCAGGCACTAGATCAGGTTGCCCAGGGCTCCATCCAACATTGCCTTGAACACCTCCAGGGACGGGGCATGGGGAAGAAACTAATGTGACACTAGCTACACAAATCCAAAGAACTAAGATAGTATGGGTAAACTATTGGCCTCATAGGATACAGGATTTGCATCGCATGGAATGATATGATAACAACTGTTAAATTAACTGACCAGAACTAGGTACCAGAGACACTTGCCTTCTTCCCATCAACAGTGTAGAGCTTCTTCACTGGGAACAGCAGGATCTCTGAAATCTCATCGAGGAGCGTTTTGAAACTCCTGGCATTTCTGCGGTTCAAGATAATGGAGCGACGAAAAGTGGTTTCTCCATTCTTAACAAGAGTGATTTTCTTGGGTATTCTGGGGCCATGCTGAGTGAAAGTTGTGGAATAATCTTCAAGCCTGCCCTCCTGAGCTGCCCTTCTCAAGGTACTGGAGGGACGACCATTTCGCGGAGGGCCTGGCCTGTGTCCAGCAGAAGTAATGTTAATAGGCTTGACGTATTTCTTGTCAGAGCAAAGGTAGCATCCACCATCTTCCAGCTGGTCCAGCTCACTTATGCAGTGTATTCCTCGTGGGGTGGTGATGGTCCGTACTCCAAATGGCAGTGGGACCCGATGAGAAAGGTCATCCATGAGTGCATTGAAGCTCTTGAAACTTCTCTGGTTGATGGCCATCTTCACTCCCCCAAACTGAGGATCTCCACTCTTGAAGAAGGTTATTTTTTTGGCCGGGGGTACCTGGGTGACAGTGCTTGTCCGAGCCAAGGAGGGAAGGGGCTGATCATAGTTATAGGAGCTGGTGGTGGACAGGTAGTCAGCAGGCACCTGAGTCATCCCTCTTGCTTAAAGGTAACTGCAAGAGAAGTGAAAATAGATTAGAGTTTGCTTGAGTGATGCAGAATCACTGCCCAACTTGTATGGGAGTAAAGTTTGTTTTTCTCACAACTGTTTTAGCATCTGCAGTTCATCAGGAGCAGATTCTGACACATGGAGATATGAGCTCATTGGCTCAGGTGGACACAGGAAACGCAGCAACAAGAGGAGCCACAATATTGCTCTTCACACTCAAGCTATCCTCGTCCTGCAGATGCCAGTGAGAACTCGGTCAGTGTTAGCAGCCCCCAAGGCACAAAAACCATGAGCCAGATCCCAAGAAAAACCCACAAAAACAGATATTTGTGTACTGTTTTTCTTCTGAGCTTTGTGTCTTCCTTGCTTATATTTTTGAGGTTTTCTCTGAAACTGTCAGAGGCAATGATTACTTTGGGTTTATTTTCACAAAGAGAGAGCTGAAATTCTCGTGTAACCCTGTAACCATGTGAATTGGCGCATAACAACAACAACATACATACTGAATCTGTCCATAGAATATCCTGAATTGGAAGGGACCCTCAAGGATCATCAGGTCCAGCTCCTGGTTCACACAGTGATTGGACATTGTAGCATACGAACATTCCTGATTGTACCAAGGGGCAGAGCAGCCTGGTTTCAGAACAGTTCCACACGGCCATGTCACAGTGTGCTAAGACAAGATCTAGATGAAAATTCAGTTATACAAACAAATAAGTTAAGACAGATCTCAAGACCTCAAACAGAACTATAAATTTGGTTCTGCTAAACAGTGAGAAAACTTGAATTCAGCCTTGTAGGCAGAGAAACAAGGAGAACTTCTGTCCAATTTGTATGGGAGTTCCTGGTGTCCTTAATTTTAAAGCTTAAGCTGATTTCAGTGTTTGAGTATGGAAGTTAAAATCCGTCTTTTGGAACCCAGCTGTCTTTAATCTATGTGCTATGATGGACACAAATTGAAGAGACTGGACTCTACTCTATCTTGCTTGCCCCTGTCAAACATATTGTTTTGGAAGTCAATCACTAAAAAGTTCAGACCACATATGGAAAGAAACTTCTATGTCAGAAAGCAAGATATTTTACTTTTAACGTGGAAAAAAATAACACTTTTTACAACTGCTAAAATATTGATTATAATGAATACGATGAATAACAATTTATGAACATGCAGAGCGATTCCTAAGTTCTCTTTGATTTAATTACTTAGACTTGAGAGGAGAGTCTCAAAATGTCATTTAGAGATCTCATTTTTGGTGTGTTTTGGCTGTACCTACACCCTGCTCACTTCACATAATATTTTCTTATTTGATAGCAGTTTTCTATGGCAACTTCAAAAAAACCTCACAAGAAATAATTTATTAGTGTTCAAAAATGAGTTAGAATCAATAAATATATTTCTAGTGACATGCTACCTTTATTTTTTTTTCAGGTTACATCATGTGCAGCAGATGAATAAAGTTCTAGTTTCAAGAAAATTGTCATCCTACTGGCAAATTATTAATTAGAGGAAAAATTCTGTGAAATGGGAATCTTGTCCCATTACATACAGCATTCAAAAACCTGTAAACACTGATTTTCACCACAATTCACCTTTGGGCACTTTGTACTACAGCAACTTCATTTCTGCAAGAAATGAAAAATTGACCCGGGCTAGGTGAGAAAAGACATTAGGTATAACTTGAAGGATTATTGTTTTGACAGATCTCTGCTTTTTGATGTCTTTGCATACTGACAGATTTCAGCTTAATTTATTCTTTCCACGTATGTGTTTCACCAAGAAATTATTCAGTTATTTATTTCCCAGTTAAAGGTCAATGCATCGCTCTACCCTCTGGAAAAGAAATATCTATTTTCTCTGTTTTTCAACAGCCTTCAGAAAGTTGACTCTAAGTTTTTCTCCATGAGTCCCACATTAGAGCTTTCAGACACTGGAAGCGTAGTTTCCAAACAAACCCATTATATCCAGACAAACTGTGGCCTGTGGACCAATGGTAATCCACAATACTCTGGCTGCATTCCTAGAAATGTAGCAGTTTCCCAGTGATTTACTCTACTTACTCAAGCTGCTGGAGCCGAAAGAAGTATATAAGAAAAAATAAAATATGGGACAAATCATAAAATACTTTTCTAACACCAATTTTATCTGGGAACATTTTCACAAGACTGTTAAGGGATCACCTGTGTATAAGGAATATTACCCCATAAATTTTGGGAAATAGAGCTGTTTACCCACCCAAGCTTAAAAGATACGTCAAATGGTATCTTATGAAGCAGTATGATTTGAAGAAAGAGACTTCCACAAAAATGTGGGAGCTGTTTATATTTCATGAAACAAGGAGAAGTGTTTTATAGTCAGTTTATTTCAGAATGGGAAGGGGATTCTACCGCACATCCGGCAAGGCAAAAAAAAAAAAAAAATTGTCATGGTGCCAAAATACACCTTTCTGTAGGTACATAACTGAGGAGTCTCAATGCATACTTACATTGAAATACTTCATGCTCCTTGCTCAAGATGACTTTTTCTCAAGGAATATCCAAGAGATGAAAAATAAATCAATGAAATTAAAAAAGAAAACAAAAATAAACCAACACAACCAACCACCTCCAGGACCTAATGCTCCTAACAACGTGGGGAAAAGTGTTAGCAGGCTATATGCTGTCAATCAAATTGTCCTCAAAATGACTGACCACAGCTTGGAGGGTTAATCAGGGCTGCATTGCTAAAGATAGAAAGAAAAGCCACCTAATCTACTGCAGAAGGCTCTCAAATCCACTGGGGCTTTAAGCATAGTTTGCCCAATCCTTCTCTTGCTTGCACCCATGTCACTGGAGTGTAAATCTGACTCAGTGACATTCCTCTCAATCATGCCATTACAAAAGAGAACACAATCAAAACCAAAGAGGTAATATCTTCCCCTTGCATAAAGGCCTGCAGAGACATAGGTAACTTTCCGGAGCCATCCCACTGACCAAATCATCAGCCCACCCACTCAGCAGCTGTACTTTGGAATCACATTTGCATGATTCAGATAAATCCAGGAAAATCAATGGAGTTCCAGTAAAGATGAACATAGCTCTTAAGGATTTTTTCTTAAGGATTTGTTTATATCTTAGTTATTTCTGAGATGGCTGGCAGGTTTTCAGACAAAAATTCAACAGCTGGATCACTGAGATATGCACATGAAATACGGACAGTTAAGCAACCTGTGAGTGATAGATGTTGGGAAGTGATTTGTTCTTTCATAATTCACCTATAAAAGACTTTTGACTTTCACTCACACTTCCTCCTTGCAAAAGAAACAAACAAACAAACAAAAAAATCAATCAATCAGTATGATTCAAATACAAAACCAGTGGGAAACCTCACATTTGCATGAACTGGAATTCCTCTTCTAGCAATATTGATTCATTTTTTATGCAGCCATTGCCACTCTGCACTGATGTCCCTTAAAGCACTGAGTGTCTTCTTTTGTAGAGAGCAATTATTTCCAGAGAGTACAGTCATAAAGCAAGATTATGTTCAGTGAGTTTTGCATCTCAGACCATAACATCAGTCTCTCAGATGTAAAAGTACTGCTCGTGACACTGTGCACACGCTGCTTGTCCACCCGTGGGCAGCACTCTTTTCAGGATACAGAGAACATTCCTTGACTCCGAGGAGCACAGTCAACTCTCTCTTGGCTCGTATTTTCTATAAGAGGTCAAGAGCTCTACAGGAAAATTTGTAGGACTCTGTCCATGGCAATGACTGAACCCCTTCTGGAGGCCATTTCACCCTCTCAGGACCTTGCCAGGCAGGCTGACCCCTATTTTTCCATTTCCAACCACAGATCAAAAGACTTCTCAAAAAGACTAAACCATAGCAAGCAGTCAGGCAAGCGATGGCCTTCTAAACTATATCAAACCTCTGCTCAGCTTCAACTGACCTTCTGTCCCTCTGTTAGCTCCTTCCTCTGTTTGAGATGTGAGAAAGCCTTTAAAAGAAGCATACAGACTTGGACTTTAATATTTAAGTTGTTGAGAATCTGCCTTGTCCGGAAACAACAGTTCCATTGGCTAACCCCACTTACTGCTAAACACCAGTGCCTTTTCTCTAGGCTGAGTGTGTCTAGTGTTATTTTTTTTTATGCTGATATATTAACGTGCAGACTTTTGCTGGAAGTTTCTCTTCCCCTTCAAGCAATTGCAGCTGCCATTTTTACAGAGCCATTTCTTCAGACCGAAGAACAATTTGCAGGTCACCAGTAACATCTGGAATGGTGATGGCTGAAAAATCCAGGTGTCCATTCTTGGGAAGTCATGAACAAGATTATTTCATTTGAAAAGTTTCCCAGATTAGGTGGGAGTTTCTGGCAAGAAAGACGAATCATCATCTTACGAGATCTAACCGTGTTTCTTTACAAGGGCTCAATTCATTTTGCTTTGCGTCCTTTGTGAGAGAGAAAAATATTTTTTAAATGGCAAATTGATGTTATTAACAGTGAATATTTATGGCCAGATCAAGCCAAATTATTGCATGGAAAATGATGAATGCTGAAACATTTGATTCATAAAGGAGAAAAACATTGAACTGGAAGGGACTGTACACATTTGCCAATGATTATAAGAGATTTCTCTGTAAGCAAAGCAGGTAGATTTTATATTTCCCCCCCAGTTTATTTTTTGCATAAAATTACTGGAAAAGCATTGTCAAATCCTATGTTGGACTTAACGCGTTTCTTTGTCTGGAAAAGACATTTCTGATAGCTGTCGTTGTCACTCTGTTCTATGGCTGAAGGAGGATGTTTAAAACACACTGCTCGCCATCACTCAGGTCCTCAGCAAGTTCACCAGTGACACCAGACTGCTGTGAGCACCCCACACACTGGAGGCCTGGACTGCCACCTGGAAGGACCTTGACAGGCTGGAGAAATTAGCCGAGATGACTCTCAGAAGAGGAAAACACCAAGCACGCATCAGGGACAGAAAATCCCTCAGGCTGATGGACAGCAGCCTGGCAGAAATGGGTGCGATGGTTCTCTTGGGCCAGAAGCTGGACAGGAGACAGCAGTGAGCCCTTGGGGCAAAGGATGCCATCCACATAACTGTAACTACCTAGGACATGGTTATAGAGAGCTAGACTCTTGTCAGAGGCGCATAGTGAGGTGCTAGGATGCAGCAGATAAAAGTGGCAGCACATAAAATGACGCTTCGATTTTACAGTAATCTACTTGCTTTTTAATGAAAAAACGTACTGCTTTTTCTTCACTTGTATCCAGATCAGTTTGAAACAAGTCAGCTTTTGAAGTCCAGCAGTATGAATTTTATTTCCAGCTACAGGCTTCCATGCAAAGGATTACATTGCTCTTAAGCCAGGTAATCAAGAAGACCAGCTTTCTGGAGGATAAGAAGTAGCTCAGGGATCAGATTCACCTAGAGGAAATCTCCCTCCTGCTCTGGACACATTATCTAATGAGTTTCTCAGCAATAGACCCGCAGTGCAAGGAAAGAAAAACATCTGAAATCACTATTGTTTTTTTTTCAACACTCTTTATTTTGAAAGTAATTATTCTGTAGAAAATATCTCTAGAGTTTGTACATCAGTCTTTGACTAAAGTTATTGACTTGAACCGTGAACTTGGGTCCCTTCAACACTAAATAATATATGGTTGAGATCCATTATTATTTGCCCTTACCACGCACCTAACAGGAGCATTTGTGAAGCTGAAGGCCAAAGCTCATGGTATTTTCATTCTCATTTCTAAGAGCAGGGACTGAGGCATAAAGATCTGGTGCCAGGCCTGTGACCTCAGGCTGGACAGACCTTACCCAGGCCGGTTCATCAGCACTACACTGGGGCTTAGCTCAAGTTCCTGAGTTACGGGATTTGCTTTCTGCTTGGGAGGAAATGTGAGGAGAGGGAGTGCAATGTAATAAAACAAGATGATGGCCTGCACACACAGCATCTGATATGCTCTCTTTGTGAGCAGAAAGAGGCAGGGGTATGTTGGTGCCCCATTTGTTACTCCCTCCCCTACATACCCTGTTGTCCCCATTAGTCAGTTCTCCAAGCTCTCCAACACAATAGTACCATAACAGCTCCTGTGGGATGCTGTTAATCACAGCCCAACGTGAATGAAACTAAGGCATTCTTCTGAAGGAGGCAGAGGCCCCTAACACAGAGGACAGGTATTTCTGGTGCAATATTCCCTGAGAATATTGTTGTTTTAGAGATATGGGTGTTAAGAGAACCTGTGATGCCCTTTACTCACATTTCTGGCAATACTGGGGAGAATAACTTTGCCTTTCATTTTGACAGGAGGTTTCGCATTGCATGCCCAAGATGATCTGCATCTTTGTGCCAGGAAACTGATAGACAGATGTGATATGCGTCGCATCAGCTGGAGGTGACGGCTTGGCAGGACCTGAGCATCGTACAAAATTCAGAAACCTAGAACCGACACAACGGACTGCATGAAAGGAACAGGAACACACGTCTCACCAGGATGCTTGTGCAACACCACACTAACTTGCATCCCAGTGTTTTCATCCTCCGTAAGGCTCATTCTAGTTCTACATTCCTCAGCCAATCTCCAACACATTATTTACTTGAATTACTGGTACCCAGATACATGACTTTTTGTGTAGCACTGATCTATTTTTTTTTCTGTCAATTTCTGACTTTTTTAGACCTCTTTATATCATTTCTTTCCTTTTCAATGCCCACAGTTCCTTCTACATGATTATCAATTATGATTATTTATTAACATATTTTTTGCACTCTTTCAAATTTATTTCAAAAGATATTAAACAAATCAGATCCCTCTACATCTCAACATATGTTCTCCTCCTAGATATATTTTTCCCAATATGTTTATTACTGAATCTGTTGACAGCTTTTCCTCATCCAAAAATGAATCTTCTAAAATCCTTTTAAATAATTTTCCAAGCCAAATAAGGCACTGTAGAAAATTTGATAAGCAGTAGAAGCAGTCAATTTTTATATATATATATTTTTTCTTCTGGCATCATATATGTATTTGGCCTTCTGTCTATATTTCTTGTGCCATGCAGCTGTGTAGTTATTTCTGCCTTAACATTTGTTCCATTGTTCTAGAAGACACAATCTCTCACCTGGAATGACTTTCTTTTGGCGTTGGTTAGCTGGGAGAACAAACCAGAACAAAACACAGAGATATTATCCAACTCCTTTTCCCTTCATTCATCCCAGTTAGTATCAGTTGTCTTTGGGGAGCGATGCAGTTGGTTTCTCAATTCATTCTCTAACGTCCAACATGATCAGCCTAGCTTATCTGTGTGCTTTCCAATTTTTTCAAGGATTCCTGCAGTTTTTCTTTATCAAAAGGGTTTTTATATAGAGAGAGACTTCTTTCCTAACTGAAAATCCCATCCAGATTACTTTCCTGTAGTTTCTTTCCTTAGGAGAAAGAGTTTATGTTTTTATGTTTTTTTTTTGTTTGTTTGTTTTTCTTTTTCTTTTTTTTTTTTTTTTTAAAGGAGTTCAGTAAATCTAACAATTTTGAGTCATTGTCCTCCTTTTACATTCATTAATGGACCTGCTTTTCCCCCCTTCTTCTGCTTTACCCCCAAGATTTACATCCTTCCAATTTACTTATTTAGTAAAGGGTAGCGCTGCTAATACTGGTACCCTGGCCAACATCTAAATTTGGTGATTTCTCTGGCTTTTTGTTGCCTACAGTCTTTAAACACTGAACTTGCCTTTCTTTTCCCTATGTACTGAACCCAAGTGCCAGATTTTCAGATCGGATAAGTCAGCAAGACGCGGTGGATGTCCCGTGATCTCTTGGGATTTGCATTTGCTGAACATCTGCTCCTTTAGGGCATTGTGCAGGAGCAGAAGGGACAATGCCTTCACCCTACTGCCAGCTGCATTGCAGTGATGGGCATTTCCTATACGCAAGCTCCTTCCCAGATGTGCTGGGGCCATTCTGGGGGAACAAAGTAGGGACTAGGATCAGCCAAGGCCTGGGCACCAGAGGTGAATATATCCCTAACTGTGCAGGGTAATTATGACTCGTTGTGGGTGTCTGTAATGTCTCCACCTGTGACAGTCACTTCAGGCTCCTTTCAGAGTCATCAGAAAAATATTGTCTCTTTTAGACCACACTGATTTCATCCTAAACTGGATGTCTCAGACGAATGCTGTCTTAAAACTATTATTTCTCTCCACTGTCTGGAAAAGAATCACAGAACCCTAGAATGGTTTGGGTTGGAAGGAACCTGAAAGCCCACCCAGTTCCAACTCCTGCCATGGGCAGGGACACCTCCCACCAGCCCAGGCTGCCCAAAGCCCCACCCAGCCTGGCCTTGGGCGCCTCCAGGGATGGAGGCACCCACAGCTGCTCTGGGCAGCATGTTCCAGTGCCTCAGCATCCTAAAGAAAAGAAGCTCAAGGTGATAAACACAGGTGGTGACAATAAAGATGTTTTATCAGATGCACATCATTCCTTGTGTCCTGACTCAGCTGAATGTTGGAAAAGCTAAACCAGAAGAGACTGGGGAAATTGCCCTTGGCTGACTCCTGAAAGAGCACCTTCAGAGGTTTTGAAAAAAAGGGATGGTAAACAATTACCAAAACGTGTCTATGAAATATTGAGTGGGGGGAAATAAAGAAAAATGTTTATATTTTCTCCTGTGCTGACCTTTCAAAATGCACTCCATATTTTTTAAAGATGAGAAGGTAAAACAAAAGCCATTGTAAGCGAAATGAAAATTTTAGCTTCACCTTACTTTTCGTTTTACTCTTTTAAAGCTGCTGAAAGAGTGTTTGCAAGGAAAAAAAAATTGCATTGAAACAATCAAAACTTCATGGACAGAAAGGTTCAGGTCCATTCTAAAAATCTCAAAGTGGCTAAATATTAGAAGAAAATCCAGGTTGAACTTGACATTAAAAAACAACTCAGTAAAGCCATCTTCTGTTCTTCTCTTTCAGCTGTCCTTCAGATCCTGCTCTCCTCCACAACAATGGACACCACCTTTGATAGCCTCGATCTGCTCTAACTCCAAACGCTCCATTGCTTCTCCTCCTTCCTTGTTCCCTTCCTGCTGACATTGTGCTACCTGTGATCTCAACATGTCTCGTGATGTCATTCTCCCTGTCCACGGCACCAGGTGCAGCTCTCCCCTCCTCTCCTCACCTCCCTCCGAGCTCTTTCCCAGCTGTGGGGCTGCCAACGCTTATCACAGTTGGATGAACACCTCCTTATCTTTTATCACAAACTCTTCCATCCCCAGCCCTGCGTGCTGTGAATAACCCGCATTTGTATGACACCCAAACTCACTATCTCTGTGTTGTATTCAACACCTACACCTCCTTCACACCAAACACTTGCACCTGGAAGGTGGCCAAATCCTCCAGATTCTTGGCTGAAATCTCCCCAAAATCTCCTGCTATCCCTTCTTGCTAAAACACCTGTCTGTTTCTGAGTTAGCTTATCTCAACCTTCATAAACTTTACCAGTTTCCAAAATATTACCCTAGGTCTATTCAAAATCCTACCAATAAGGTTATTTCCTTCTGCACTCTGATGGCTTCCCTCTAGTTTTCCATATTTTTTGCGTTCACCCTTACCACCTCTGCAGCTCTGAATATCTTCACTTTCTTCCTTCTTGCTCCTGCCTCCCTTGAAAATTGCTAGGGTTGGCCAATTCATCTCACACTTTGCAATCCACAGAGCAAGAAGCATTCAGATATTGCAGCTGTAGGCACCTTGTGAAAGCCTAGGGACAAATGTAGTCCTCTTGCTGCAATTCACCTCCTTTCTCTGGCCTCATACCCATCCTCAAAGTGCTGATCTCCTAAAATATGTAGGAGTTAATGCAAAGCTTATACAACACTGCAGTCATCACTCAGCTGCTCATCACCACCATTTCCCAGCCTACATCTGATCCTGACCTGGATTCAGATGTGAACACTGTCCCATTTGTCCTGTCTCTCACTCAAAGCAAATGTGATAAGAAATAGAAAGATTATTTATTAAGAGGCTTTGTATGCCTTTGAGGAAGCTTAAAGCAATAGTGCATTGAAGACAGCGAATGAATCCCCAACAAAAAGGGAATAGGCTGGAAAAGTACAGCAAGATATACCTAGGATTCTTTGTGTTATTTTGTTTCATGGATTGGCCAATTACCACGTTTATCCAACTTCAGTGTTATTTTTGCCCGAACTTCAATGGCAAGAGCATTGGCCAAATGCGCTCATGGGCTTGCTGAGGTGTTCATGGTGGCAAGTCAGAACTACCTCCCTGCCAGACTTCACAGGCACAAGGCTGGCCGGTGCAGCCAAGAAACAGGGATATCAGGTGATGCTGGTGACTAAGCTCGGTCAGCTAACACAGAAAAAGTGCAGAAGAAACCAAGTGACTGAGCAGAAGAAACCTGTGAGCGGTTTGTATGGGGTGATTCCAAGTAAACCATGATGCAACAGTGACTGCTCCCTCAAGTACAAAGAGAATTCCACCAAATCGTAATATTGAACCAACTGGAGAGTTTATCCCATTACTTTTAAGGTGCACATTTAATACCAAAATTCTCAGTGAGTGCAAGCGTTTCTTCCTAGTAACTCGAGACAGAATATCCCAAATTTTGAAATCTGAAGTTTATTTTAGTTGCTTGCTGGAGCCTTATCATTTTGATTGGAGTCAAAGACATACTCTGTTCATCTGTCACTCCCAGTGCAACCCAGTGCTGCAGTGGGAGACTAACTGCCACCTGAAAGCACTTCTCCATAATGCAGCAAAGAATCTGTTCTCACTCTCACAGCTTTACTGACTGCACCACGATAGCAAAATCTGAATAATTTTTAAGGAGCAGAACCGACACAGTGCGGCTCTGGGACACGCACTGGAACTGTTGAGTAAGAAGACAAATTTCTACAGATTTACTGCTTCTTTGGATTCCAGCAGCACTGAGATGACTGATGGTAAACACACATGTTAGGACATCCACGCTGCCAGTCGGCACGGGCCCAGGCTTGCTGTCAGGAACGGGCTTGCCCACCTCCATGGTGCAATCAGACACGCGTGCACGATGAGGTCACCTTGGCTCACAGCAGTGCCAGCCAGCCTCTGCTTGCTGGGGACAGGATGACGGTGGCCCTGCACATACCATGACCAGGCCATCAGCAGATGTTACGCAAGCTTGACTTCTTCCTAGCGGGTTTTGAAGACTGAGGCCCAGCTGAAGACCAGCACATGGCACAGAGGGCAAGTAGGAAGAAGGTAGGTTGGGAAACCTACAGGTGAGGGGGTCTCTCAGTCTCAGGTTTATACAGAGTCAGCCATGAGTGACAGTGATGGTTCCTACTGCATCAGAAAGAAAAGGTAGAAAAAAGCTGGAGCTCGACTAGGTGATCTTTGTGGATCCCTTCCAACCTGAGATATTTTATGACTCTAAGATAAAAGGGAAACTGAGTCCAGTATCACTCATCAGGCCATTGGGGAAGCACTAGGAACCTTTGTCTCTGTGGTCCTGAAACAGTGAATTACACTGCCTCACTAAAGCAAAAAGAAAGAGATCAGGCCCACATCTGACAAAAGTGCATTATGTCCAGGTGAGCTGCGCTGAAAGCAGCACGGAGGGATTTGCAGAGCCATCTCAGTAGCCCACCTCACCCGCTAAGCCTTTAAGTCCATACAGGGCTCTGCTCACACAATCCAGGCCACCAACGTCAGCAGAAACACCTCGGAAAGCAAGGCAACAAACTTCACTTCCATGCCCTGCAGGAAGAGGAAGACTGAGGATAACATCAGACAGCCACAAGCCTGCAGGATGCTGACAATTTTGAGAGGTTTGAGAGAGAGGCAGCAAAATGATTAAGGGGTTGGTTAGATGAGGGGTGCGGGGGGGAAGATTGAAAGCACTAAATACACACTGCTTGGCCAACTAATGCCTGAGGGAAAATAAAAGAGCTGGCAGGCAGGCGGGAGCTGAGAGCCAAGGAAGAAGTAGGATATGCATTGTTAGGAGCTCTCGGCCTTTGTAGGCGAACAATGAGGAATGAGTGTGCTGCAAGCCAGGAGATAAGTTAGGGGAAGCTGGCGAGTGTAGGCACTGCACAAATAGATGAAATCAAGACCCTTCTCCACCAATGCGTTGGCACTGGCTGCACCTGGGTCTTGATTTTCTCCTCTGCTTATAATTGTGTGCTTGAAATGTGAAGGCGCTAATTCTTTTCAGGCACACAGAGGAATGGCTCATCGTAGAGCAAGAGGGTATAAATAGATGTAATGGGATAAAACTGTGAAAAGGGGGAATTGAGGTCGTTCAGGTCGGAATAATCCACAAATGAAGTAGTGGAAGGCCCTTCTCACAGGTTGTTTAAAATTAGACTGGGGAAATTTATTTATTTATTTTTAAACAGGAAAAGAGACTTTAGGGAAAAGCATTGCACTGTAAAGGGCAGAGAGGAGAGGATCTACTGTCTCTTTCTCCACAGTATTTTACTTATGTCACATATAATCACGTATCACTTTTTTTTTTTTTTTTAAATACAGAAAAAAACACCGTATAAGTTGTGGAAGTCATATTTTACACTTAAATGTGCAGTATTTCCCTTTTTTACATGTAACAGGATCAAATTAATAACAACATTAACTGATAGCAATAAAACTCACCTATTTGGCCAAATGATTCAGGTTTCTCCAAGGTACAATAAGAACACAACCGTGATTACAATGAAATATATGAAAGAAATAAGAAGAATCCTATTAAAGCTCCAAAGGAGAGTCAAGGGAGATCCAGTGAAGCAGGAAAGAGGAAAAAAAAAAAAAAAAAAAAAGGCAGCAGGAGATGGAAAGATTATCTTGTGCCTTCAGCTGCTCTAAGAAGCAATTTATGGAGCAGAAGATGTCCAGTAATAGATACTAACCAATTGCTATCACAACCAATAATTCACAGTGATTATAGATCGGCCAAGAACCTACTGTAGTTTCAGATGTTTAAAAGCAAATGCAGATGCTGATTCCAACTCTACAGAAAAAGTCACTGAGATGCAGAAATCCCCAGATCAAGAGTGTGGCTGCTAGGAACTATGCTTCCAAAACAGAAAGATGAAAGAAAGTGGATTTTGAGCAAAAGGCGACTGAACATTGCCAAGATCCCCTCCTCAAACGCTCAATAGGCTGCTGACCTACAGACTCGTTGTGGATCTATAACAATACCTTTTCTGACTTCTGTGGTAATTTAGCCCTTAAAGATGCAGAATTTTGACATTGTGAGTTTCCTAACATGACATATAAGGACTGTAAAACAAACAAAATGCCATAAGATATGGGATGAAATTCAGTGCCCTGTACTGCTCAAAGGATCCATTTTTATGTTGCAGATGAAGCCTCATGTCATCAACTCTGTTCAGCTTAAAAAATGAATTCATTTTTTCATAATAATTCACTCAAGATCATCCAAGGGTTAATGACTTGTGGCCTGCATTAGTCAAAGAAATCAAGCCTTGCTTTTAGATTGTCCTGAGAGTGACTGGGAGATTGCCAACAAAAAGGAAAAAACTAGAAGGTCCAGTGGGCTACTCAGATCTTACAGAAGAAAGTCAGAGCAGAAATTCTGGTTCAGACTCCGACGGGGTTGTGGCACAAGCCACAGTCTCTGCTAGCAGGGACCACGTTGGAGCAGGCCTTTGAGCAGCCTGGCTCCCTGCCTGGGCAGCGCTGCTGCAGATGGACAGGAGCCCACACTCTGCATGCAGCAACCCTGATCTTCTTAGGGCTTGATCCACTCTTAATCTCCTGCTGTCCCTGAATGGCAAGGGAGACTTCAGGTGGCCATGGGGCTTCTATCAGGAAAGCTGGCATCTGGCTCTGTTCTGAAAGGAGACCCGTTTTCTGGGGAAATACCCTGCTAAGGATTGGACCCAGAGCCCAGGGTAAAGCCTCCCAGGGAAACAAAACCACAGGCTTCGGAAATCTTCTAGTGACAGTGTCTGCATGGCTCCACAGAGCAAAACACAGCCACCAGCTACGGCTTGATCTCAGCAACCTTCCACCATAAGCTCTTATTTATCACGGGCAAATAATGCTCCAACTTGAACATAGACTCATTTCCTACTAATAAACCAAGGATATAAGAGGGCAGGAGAACAGATGCACAGAAAAAGGCCATGAGTTCTAGCACCGAGCCTGCTGCTTCTTCCCATTTTCCACCAGTCCAGTGTCTCGCTTGCTGGTTCCTTCTCCCTACATGAGTTCACATATGCACAGAGGACAGAGAGAGGCAGATTCCACTCACCACACCAAAGGTAATCCAGATACATCGCTTTGCTCAGGTCAATAATCCATCCCAGTCGGGTCTTCCTTGAGCGCTCACAGAGGAGAGCAAAAGCCAGGCAGAGAAACCTCCCCTCCTCACGTTGCTTGTCCTTACAAAAGCAAGATGGAGCACTTCTGCTCGCCTGCTGCCTACACGGGGGGACAGGCCCCCATCTCCCTTCCTAAGGCTTTACATTTCTCCCCTTCTTGCAGCTTTCCCCACGGCTGCCTGCTCCCGTGTTCAGCCTCTTCTCCTGATAAAGAAACAAATGGGCTGCTCTGCCCAGGGTAGCCACTGGGAATGGGATTAAGATGAGCAGAAAGGAGCTTACAGCTGAGTGCCATCTGCAGTGAGGATAATTAACTAAGGAGGTTTTAAAGATGTTTTTCCCTGTTCCTCACCCAGAGCGGTTCACTGAGGAATTTGCCCTACTGTGGATGTTGTGGTCTCTGCTGTTTGACAAGTATGACTCAGTGCCTCCTTCTCTTTACGCATGCATTCAAGTCACGAGCCAGAATGCAGAGGAAAAGCTGGCTCCTTTGAATAAAATGACTGGTGGTAAGCTCTTTCTTGCCTTTTCTGATCACAAAGGCTCCAGCCTGCAGCAAACCAGATGAAACAATTGCAAAAGTCCCTGCCAGCCTGAAGAACATTCTTGAGCAGCAAAAAGAAAAGCTCAGAATCTAGGACAAACTTCCATGGATTCTGCTTGAGGATTTTGAAGGATGTCTCTAAATGTTAAGGAATGAAAAAATCACATCCCCAGAGGGGTGAGTGAAAGCATTTCTCTCCATTCAACAGTGGGAAAAGAGATGTCTTCCGATTCAGGGATGTCTCCCACCAGCAGGACAGATGCAGACCACAAATATTCTCAAGCCTAGCTCAATTCCTTCTTTCCAGACCATGCGTCCATACCAGGAGTAAATCCCTGTTAATGATCATTCACCCCTAAACATGCCAGCTTATTCTGAGGTTCCACTCCAGATTCCTTATCTAGGCTTCAGGTTGCACCAAGAGCATGTGGAGAAGATGATGCATGGTTGAGCGCGACTCCGAAATTATACTGGAACACAGCATGAGTGGAAATGATACAAAACCATGCTTCCTGCTCTGCATGCTCCTGGAACAAAATTCCTCTTATCCGCTTAGCTGATATCAAAGGCAGGACATGTGGCTCACCCTCAAGAGCATCTCCTCCTCTCCAGGGCATAAAGGAAACCCGAGATGTTAGCTCAGATACTGACCTCTGCCTCCTAGGCACCTCGAGTTGATTGAGATGGATGCGCAGTTTTAAAGTGCTCATGAGCATAAGCACTTCCCAAATACTTTCATTATCCTGGAATGAAAGCAATTGGTTAACAGCTATTCTGAATTAGCATTATCTAATAATTACTACACTTATTTTGTTAGTGATGAGGAGTCCTAATCATAAAATTATCCATTATGCTTCACATACAAAAAGCTTTAGTGATTCCCAAGCTTTTTTCTATTAATTGTAGAGTATTTTTTTCAGGTCAGATGCCTTACCCCACCATAGCTGCTGATCAGCGTCCTCCCAGCAGTGTGAGAGCCAGCAAATCTCACAGGGGCTCAAAACAGTCACAACAGTGCCTAAAGACACTCTGTGGAAACCAGTGGGATGGCAGATGCGTACTGAAGTGAGAGACAGCACAGCCCCCCTTGTAGCTTGGTGAGGATTCTTCTGTTTGGAAAAGTGGGGAATAAAGCCGCAAATACTGGAATTTTACCTGGTGGAGAATAGACACACCTATACTCGGGATTATTTCTCAGACCCCATTGACCACATCTCCACTGGCTGTAGGAGGAACAGCAACATCATATGGAGAATGCATAGAGTATAAGCATGAGGAGCTCAGGATCTGAATTTACAGCGTGAAACACACCCTTAGTCGATGTGAGCTGTGATGCTAAGCAAGCAGTCCCCGCTACTACCACCTAACTTCAGGTGCTTCTGTGACTTCTTTGTGAAGGGAGACAGGGAGAGACCTCAGCCAGCTCTGAGCTACCCTTGCAGGTGGCTATTGCTCCAGTGACTACAGACCAGAGGCTGCTTGCAACATATTGGTTTGAGGGACATAACTACAGCAGAATCTAATTCTGCGTTGTTTATTAAAATAATATTTTAAAAAAAGGCAAAGATAATGCTGTAAAATGATTTTCCTTGTGTGTTGAATTCCAGCCTCCCTCCTCATCCTTCCTTACCTGAAACTTTAATCAATTCTGTAGTGACATTCAAACTGGAGCTGAAAGCAAGGCTGGCTTCAGACGTGTGGGGATCCCACATGCTCCAGTGTGCAGCTTCAAGCAGGTGTTAAATCTCCAGGGGACTGATTGCTGCTTATCACCAGAACGAGGGGAACCTCTCAGGCTTTAGCCTGTGCAATGGCTTCACAGGTTAAAGCTGCACAAGATCAGCTTGACCTCACGTTGTAGTTGTTGACTGCTCTTTTTTTTTTTTTTCCTGAAAGAAGATTACATGCCACATTGCTCGGAGTGGGGATTTCCAGCTCTTTTCTCCTCTAATAACAATTAATTGTTGATTATCATTAATTGCACTTTGGCTGTCTCCCTGGCCTATTTTACCTGTAAATCTCCATGCAACTTCAAGGCATTAATGAAAATGGACTTATTTGCAGAAGTGACTGAGGAGTTTTTGTGTAAGGAAGAATTCTGAGTGGAAAACCCATAAGTTTTGAGGAAAAATCCTGCTAAGAATGTTTCTCAAATTCAGGGCTGAACCCTAGTCAAATTTATAGGGGAAATATAATAGCCAAATTAGATAGCTACTAACCCAGATTTGAGCCTTTTTTTTTTTTTTTTAATGAATTCAGAATCACATTTTAGCTTGCAGCTGCACATGACACTGGCTGTTCTGACCTTATCTCTTTGCCACATACAGAGTTCTCTAAGGTCTTGAGCCCAAGAAAAACCCACAATGCTCCTCTGCACTGAGAGCAGGAGAAAGGCAGATGCCATAGCATGCTGCATGCAGCACAGCAGCAAATCACACAGCACACCCCATTTGCAGCCCCCTTTTTGCTATTAATAAACACCTCTTGCCTCAATAAGAAATCAGGCTGGTTAGTAGAAGACTGGAGAAATTTGCTGACTGAGAGATAGAGAGAACCTAAGCTCTGAGTCCCATAAACCCTTCCTTATGTTTGGATATTATTAGCACCTGTTTCTAATCCATTATTTAAAGATTTTATGCCCAACAGCTGAAATTGCCAAGGGTGTTAGGTCTCACTCAGAAAAAAACTTGAGTACAGTACAGTTGGGATTACTTTGGGCAAATAACTTACTCCTTATTCACAAAGGAATATAAGGCAGCACCCCATTTTCAGCAGGTGCTTAACTTTTCCTAGGTTCTCTTCCTCTGAGTAGGGCCTCCTTTTCTCTATACAGCCCTATTTTCCATACGGCGAAAGGGTATCAGTCCAGTCCTCCCAGGAGTAGTCATCAAGAGATAGTTGTGGATGATTTACTTCTAAAAGCACCATGAAACCTAGGCATCATCGAGACTATATGCAGACCTCTGGTAAGCCCAGAGATTTAGGAAATCCAGGTGCCAGCAGATTCCTCTCCTAGCTGCAGTAGATCCCAGCAGATCTCTCTTTCCCATTCACATAAAATTTGCTTCTTTTCCAAATCTCCCATCCTTCCTCATCAAATAAACATTTTACTTCAATATTGCAGGGTTATTTGAAAAATCTTTGCATTCTTTTGTGTGTTTTGTATAGATAGGAACACCTGAAAAGCAAACAGCCCAGTTCTGCCCTGAAATGCAGCTCTATAAATGCACAAAACCATCAGAGGCAGCAAGAGTGCTCACTGCTTGTTTTTGTAAAATGCCCCTGGAATTGCACTGCTGGGGTAATGCGGGAATAGAGTTTTCAGCATCAGAAGGGATTGTCTTGTTATTAGCTCAGGCCGAAGCCAGAGCAAATTGAATTGTTAAAAAAGCAAACAGAGAGTCAAGCACATCGGGTGGAGTTTATTACAAAGGTGCTGCTACATCTAAGGGGGGAAGCAGAGAGCACCCGTCTAGCTGCTCTTCTTCAGCTCGGCCACATCCAATGACCACACTGTCATCTTTTCCCCAGCAGCACTGAAATAGCAAGGTGGGTAGCAGAGAGGCCAAAACCACAGGTCTGAGAGCACTGATCGCCTTGGAGAATGAGGTGACCTCGCCTTGGTCCGTTACAGAGATAAGAGGTGGCTGTGGGATGCTCGAGCATCTCCCCAGCTCTCACCTTCTGCCTGGGCCCCTCTCAAAGAGCATCCTGATGGGGCAGTGACCACAGAGGGAGGTGTGACCAGGGCCCTCCATCATCATCAGCATTTCTAGGTGACCCTAAAGGAGAGCTCGAGCTCCACCAGCGTTTGCTGTGCTTATCTTATCTCAGCTGGAGCACAGTTTCTTGTATATCAGTGCACGTCTGTCCCAGCACTGTGACACCACCAGGCAGAGCCCACCAGCAGATGCACGAGGTGATATCACTGCCTCGATTCAACAGCCCTGTCCTCACCACACTCTCTGTGTGATGGGCTCTGAGATTAGGATCTCAAGTCACCCTTGGGAGGCTGCTGAAGTACCACAGGCCTTGTTGCTGAGGTCAAGTCCTCTGGCCTGGTGCAGTTACACCTGCAGCGGGTAACTGTAAGAGGTTTTGGGACTGGTGTTTTATTCACCCTTCGAGATGCTGTATTTTGTACTGGGACAGACTGCAGGATGCACAGAGAGATGGGAGTGATGCAGAACACAAGGGCAAGAGATGATAGCCCTTCCCTACTAATCTCCTTGTACCCAAAATCTGTATGAGAGAGAGCTGCCTTATATGCTGAGGCATTAATGTATTAGTGCTAAGAGCATTAGGGACTCAATTAGTACTGTAACCTCCACACCCCCGCCCACCACGTGACAGTGTTTTAAAGAATCCCATCCTTTCCTGATCCTTGTGCATCCCTGCAATAATTTGTCATCTTCTGCAGCTATACTAAAATACAGCCATGTCTCAGCAAGAGGCTTGATGCCCCTTTCCTCCTGAGATGATGCAAGCTCTTAGCAGGACTCAGCAGCTTCCCAAGCAGTTTTAACTGATTCCTGTAACCATACCATAATGGTTCTGCTTTGAGATCTTACCTTCAGTCCGGAAGTATTTTCTCCAAAACAGAGCTTTTCATGGTTAGGTTGTTTTCACAGTTTAGGTTGCATAAGACTGAATTCATCAAACTAAGCTTTAGGCACTAATGCATTAGAGATGAGCCTTTCTCAGGTACAGATCTTTGCTGGAAATAATTCAGGCCATACAGAGGACATAGAGGTGGGGCACATTCGGTGTGGAAAGCTCCTGTATTCTGAGGAACAACACATCTTTCTCCAACCCCCAAACCAGAAGATTTGGCCCCAGTTGTACCAGCTCATGAGCAGACCTCTCCCACTCATCCCACGAGCTCCTTGTTATTTTGAACACTTCGAACCCCAAAAATCAGTGATGGAAATGATAGAGCTGAGCAGGACACCAAAATATCTGTTGCTCTCCTGGCTGTGCAGCAGACTCTGAATGCTTTAACACATGCTCTGCAACCAGGACAGGAACTTCTGCTTCAGCTCACCTGATCAGCAGCCTGGTTTTGGGTTCTCATAACCAGGGAACATACCAGGGAACATGGGACATGAACAACACCATGTATTTAAGACCTTCCCGAGGTGTCTAAGTAAGGAATGTTGCACTGTTTGGAGGGCTTACACAAAGACTGTGGGATGATTAACACAAAATACTGGCTATAGCAGGCAGATGTTTTTCAGAGAGAGAATGCAAGTTGCATTGTGTATAAATAGAGGCATAAAAGTCCGTGGTGGTCTGAGAGCTGCCCCAGGCTGGGAAGAGGCCAGGAGGGAGGGGTTTGTCAGACTGTGGTTACTGGGGACACCAGGAGCAGTCATGCTCTGCTTTGCTCTGGGCAAAATGTCTGGGAGCACAGCCCGGCAGAACAAGTCTGGTAGGGTTGCTGGCATATTCATACCGGTGTGATTGGTATGAAATCATGCCCTCACCCTACCTCCCAGTGAGCTGCTGAAGAGCTTCCCTGTTTTGTAATACAGATGACAACATCCATCCATTCCCTGCCAAGTTGGGATGTGAGCACGGCAGGTAAACACCCCTGGGGCCAGCAGGCAAGAGGGGGTCCTACCCACAGCTCCTCCTGGTGCTGGGCTCTCCCCTGTGTGTGCCAGGGGTTTGCTGCAGCACAAAGCTTTACTCAATGCACACAGATTTGCAGTGCTGAGGTGTGCGAGGATTTGCTCCTGTGTAACACAGAAACAAGGGACTGCTGCTTAGCTTGGAAAACGTGTCTCTCTGCTGTGGTCTCAGGTTCTGTCCAGATATTTCCATTGTGCTAGTTCTGCCCCCACCTTTTCAAAGCATACTTACATAACAGCACAAAAGTCAAATCAAAAACTGAGATTTCAGTCCCTTGCATGGCAGCAAAAGATGCTACCACTGATTTTACTCATATCTGACATCACTTTTGCCTTATATTCTTGGAAATATCAGACATAGATACAGATTTTCCATTACAAAAGTGTAAATATAGAGTTGAAGTGTAAATGAAAGTTGAAGGAGCTAGTTAGGTTTCAAACCATTGAAATCTCTCCAGAATTCAACCCCTCACTTGATGCTAAGCATTATAACCATCTTGGGTATGATATCTGGCCAAAAGTGAGAAACTGGCTCTGCTGAAGGGAGTTTTGCAGACACTAGGCGTGTTTTGCAGGTTGAATTTGCCAACATGGCCATGGCCAAAAAATATCAGAGGTTTCAAAAGCCAGCAAACGGCCCCGGCATTGTTTGGTTTACTAGTATTGTAGTATAATTTTTTCTGTTACCTCTGTTGTGGCTGTGTTGCATATGAATATATTGGTATCCTGAGGGTTTTACCCTGTTACAGCATCAGTTTGCATTGTTTTAGAGATTTCACAGAAGGCAAAACCACTTGGGTACTTTGAAGTATCTGCCTTGTTATGGCCACTTATAAACATCATCAAGCAGTTTTTTTTTTTTTTTTTTTTTTTTCTCACTCCTGCTTGCTGCCAAGAAATAAATTAGAGTTAATACTTCTCTTGTTTGCTTATGAGATAACACTCACTTCACACTGCTGGGTGCGTCCCCTGTGTGCTCAGCACAGTTCTGAGCAGCAACCCGCATTCACCTCTGACTGTGAAGCTTGGTGTGAACTTCCTCAACGCTTTCCCTACATCCAGTGTTGGGAAAATACACCTGCAGTTTGGGGCTTGTCCTAGGATCTTCACTGTGACACTGAGTGATGTAGCTCGGAAGGGGCTCGGCAGGTCTCTGGTCCAAATCCCATTCAAAGTAAGGTGAAGATGAAGTCAAATTCGATTTCAGAGTTTAACATATTGTTCAGGGTCATACCCAACTATGTTTTGAATATCTCCATGGACAGAGATTCTCCAGTGTCTCTGAGCACTTTTTCCAATTTTGGACGATCTTCATGGAGGCCACCAATGGCTAACTGGGATTTCTATTTCTACAGTCAAAGTCCACTGCCTTTTTTCACGTTGCTGTGGACATCCAAGGAGAATCTCTCTCTATCTTTGTACCGTGCCATTAGGTAGTTCAGGCAGCAATAAAACCCCTCCTTAGACATCTCTGTTCGTGGCTGAACACATCCATTTCCCTCAGACTCTCCTGGTAAAGAACTTGGAGGGCTTTGGCCCTCCAACCATCTTTGTGATCTCCTGCCCCACTCTCTCCAGTTTGTCAGTCTCTTTCTTGAAAGTCCCAAACAGGAAAGCACAAAACACGATGATATAGGATTCTGGATGCATCTTATGAATTACCAAACACTTTCATACAAAGGAAAATAGGTCTTCTAAATCTGCTATGCTCCACAAGGTATAATAAGGCTTATTCTCCTCTTGGGCTGTTTTTCCTCCCATCTCCTTGGCGTTTTGGAATTCTTTCTTACTTGAACTGATGCACGTGAGACAGGAATCAGACCTAAGTTAAGCTAGGAGTGAGGCAAGGATGTGGGATCCTTTTCTCCTTCATGCCTCCACTGAGAACGATAAGGACAGAGCAAGTGATGAGAAAAAAACAGTAACAAAACCACACAAACACTTCAGCAGGGGGTGTCCAGCTAACAGCTGATGGAAAGAACAGTTATCTGCCTATCTCCTGCATCGGATGGAAAGAGCACAGGGAATGGCACTATCTCTGGGCACCATGTTTTGCATGGCTTGCTGGTTGGCTTCCCATCTCACTCATCTTTTTGGAGGTGGTCCATGTCCACCAATGCAGAAAGAGAGATAACAGGGTTTGGAGCTGGTGGTGCAGTACATCTCTTTTTCAGCTGGGGTTTGTAGGGTACCTATGAAGTAAAACTAAGATGTCAGTAACACATCTCATGCCAGAGCTGATGCCTGTGTCTGAAGCACACTTCAGCCCCAGGCCCCACCATACCGAAGGTGTAGGGCAAGGCTGGAGTGAATGTAGTAATCTGCCCTGAATTAGACCCTGCATGGGGAAGCCAGTGATACTCGGTAGCCTGGCACTTGCAGAGATGTTTATTCTTAAGATAAGGAGCAGCCTGTTCACACAAATCAGGGTGGGTCATGTTTGCATAATGTCGATTTCAGAGGTGAATTAATCTTACAGAGAACTTGTTTCTGCTGCAGTCTATCCATTCAGCATATTCGATACAGGATCAGATCTCAGTCTGATGAAATTGCTGCAGGGTGGATTTTGAGGGGAAGGAAGGAGGAAGAGGAAAGCACAACCAGAAAAGTAGCTGAAGCTTACTGTATAATTGCTCTTGGATTGCTGGGTTTAGGCAGAATTTGGCAAAGGTTTTATGATTTGTTTCTTGCTGACCCTTCTGACTAGAGGATGAGATTAATTATGATTTGTTCCTTGTTTGGTCTGTAAAAAATGCAGCTTCAGTCATGGAACAAATGTCTCCACCGATTCTCCTGTGCTCCTTGCCCCACAGACCTTGCAATCTCACTATCTTTCTTACAAAAATGCATCCATTCATTACTTTCCTGACACCACATGGGATCAGAGAACCACTTTTCAAGCATTTTCTTTGAAATAAAAATCTGTTCAGGACACCCATTTCTTTTTTAAAAATTAGATTAAATTTTAATTAAACGTCACTAAGGAATTAAATTTCCCTTTGCAGTCGGCTGGGTTGGGAAGAGCCACAGGGCACTCTGAAAAAGTTGCAGCTTTTCTCAGCTTTCCAAGGGGAGGGATCTATGCTGATTCATTCATAATCAGAACATTGAATAATGCATGGGATGGCCTGAGAAGGAGACAGTGTACTTCCACAACTCATTTTCTGGAGGGAAGTACAGAGAGAAATAATAATAATTTAAAAAATCTCTTTTCAATTTAAGAAGTCAGGATAAAAAATAAAGATCTGAAGATCTTGTGAGTTCTCAACAAATATTTGGAGGTGTATTTTCATGGATATTCCAGAAACTGCCTTCTTAGCTCTCACTCCATTACAATAATTTTCTCCTATCCTGAGACTGCCTGTGTTCTCACAAAACTCATGCAAACCCAGAGATAGAGGAAGGAGGAAACCAGAAGCATGGGCTACTTAGTGAGGAAGTTATGAGGGACTGGGAGTAGTGAAACACTGGGAGATGTAGGACTTAGAAAGGCAATTGTTCTCATATTACCCATACAAGCTTAGAAACTACCTGTGTTTATATATATATATATATATTTTTTTTTAACAGGAACCCTGAAGTTAATAATTATAACTAATTCTAACCTAACTAATGTGTGGCTTTGGTTGAATTGTAATTTTAAGCCAACTTAAATCACTCAGTGTTCAGAAAGCAGGAAGGCTCCTCCTGCCTTGCTCCATTGCAGGGCATCTCCAGCATGAGAAGCTGGAGAAGCAAACCCAGCAAAAGCACACACCATTGGCTGCAGCCAGCGTCTAGGTGAGTTGAGATGAAAAAGCAGGTGTACGAGAGGTGGAATCATGCCTCTTCTTGTTCATTCCCTGTCTTTTGCCCACTACTTTACTAATTTTGGCAAAGGAAAAGCAGGATGGAGAAGTAAAGGCATGGCCAGGTGGTGCCCACTGGCTGAAGGTGAGGCAGATGCTGCCACTGCATTTTCATTTTATAGCACAGATGTAGCCAGAGGTGCATCCCAGCCCAGAACACAGCCCTCAGAGAGTGTCCGTGCTCCCAGGAGTGCTCCTACAACCACCCCATAGCTCCCTGTAAGTTGTCCTTTCTTTTGACCCACTGCTGAAGTGAGAGGATTGGCACTGCTTACTGCCAGCCAGCTGTGGCTCTCCCCTGGGAACTATATTCCTGCCTTTTAGGATGTGAATAGGAGTTGCCCACTCCCATCCATCCCCCAGCATGGTTTCAGCTTGTTCCCCCAAGGCTTCCTGCAAAACTTACCCCACAGCTTCTCTCTGCTGTTGCTTTGCACGGGGCATGTTTCCCAGCCACCCTCCTCTGTATAACACTACATCCTTTCCCCACACAGTGTTGTACTGAACTACAAACTACAAATAGGCTTAATCACCAAAGGCATCAGCTTCCATCACCATTTTTTCATAAGTCATCGCTTTCACTGGCTTTCATCCATTCTGGGTTTACACCATTATACCAAGATGAGCTTTGGACTAGACCAAAGGCACAGAAGATATCTTATGAGGACATCAGGCTTGCAAGAAGTTGTATAAGAAATGCATTAAAATGTATTAATGCCATTTCTTTGTTCCCTAGCAAGAGGAATGCTTGGCACAGGGAGCAGAATTCCGACCTTAGGAGACCCGTGGGCTCTGCTCTACCTTCTCAGCTGGTTTTGCAATGTAGGAGGGCTCATATCCCTTGCAGGTAACAACCAGCACGTTGTGAGATCACAGCCCACAACATCTAATCACTAAGTAACCTCAGCAGCTGCAGGGAGATCAGGACTTCCAGCATCAGCTTGAGATCTCTTTCCGCTACAGCTGTCCTCTGCCTTCAGCATCGGGATGCTGCTAGCCCTTGGTGCAACCAACAACTTTCCCATGCAGCTGAACTTTGGTGTCCCCTCTGCCTGCTTCTTCCCTGCAGCTCTCAGGGAGGAAATCCCAGCACCGCACCGAGGAGCTACCTCATGTGGACGTGGGTGTGATTAGGTGCTAAGGGGGTGCAAGAAAGGGGTGGAGGAAGCTACAGCTGGTGAGCCAGAACTTACAGGGAAGAAAGTGTGAAGTAGTTACACTGAACCTTAGGGGGTAGCACTCAATGAAACCAGTATGTGGTTGGAAGGAGGCCATATCCTAACGTTAGTATGTCAGCTCAGTATTTTGCCTTCCTAGATCGTGTGTTTGTGAGGCACTTGGTGTGAAAGACTTTGTTCTTCATTCTGCCTTTGTATGGAAGCTGGAACAAGGCATTGATCCACCCTGGCTGAAGTCCTCTGGCAGTTCAGTGATAATAACACTGCTTCTGCAGGCAGTAGAACACCGGTGGTAGATCAGGAAAACTGGGTCCTGTTGTCTACCCCACCTCATGCTGATCTTGTGAGGCTGGGATTTATTCACCCAAGCCTAAGCACACAAAAAGCAGCCAGCTAAAGCCAGCCCCACTCTCACTCCCCTTTACAGCTCATGGAGAAGACATTGAAGAATGGAATATGAATGAGGAGTGTTTTTAGAAAGGAAAAAGTTGTCTTATTTTTAGATAGATCTCAAACGTTTCCCGACCACCAGTGGAGGGGCTCAGCTCTCCCTTTGACTGGAGGAAACTGAAGGAAATCATCTCAGTCTGGGATTATAGGCTGTGCCTCTGTTAGCAAACTAGTACCAGAGCTGGAGCACCACTGTCCACTCTGTGAAATATTTGATGTATACAATGGCATGTTTTCTGATTGGTCAAACAGCACTGACCCAGGCAATTTCTGCACATAATTTGAGAGTTGGTACTGACTGGGGACATTCCCAAAGGGCAGTATTTAGATACCCAATGGAGATAAAATCCCAAGTGCCTAAATTTAGGTAGGATAAATTACACACTAGCTCTTTCCTGTGACCTTGTGGTTGATGATGAGTCTTCCACCAGTTCCACCAAATGGAAATTCACCAACGGCGTGAACGGGGCTGTGCATAAATTAGGTGGTGTGCTGGCCTCCTGTTGCACAGAAATAATACTAGAAGTAAGGATGGTAATATAGGGTGGTGATGAACTATTTCACCTCTTGCCTCCCTCGATGCAGTGCCTGGTTCGGTGCTAAGTGATGTAGATCTGGTGCTGTACAGGGCTGTATTGCTCTGTGTGCACCTTGAACAAAGGCTGTCCCTGAGCCTGTCTGACACTTGTGTCTCATTGTGATGTTACTAACTAGCTGGTCTCCTCCTTGTCCTGCTGAGAAATCTGTGCAAAGCTGCACAGTATTTATTACACGGTTTCTCCTGTATAATTGCAAAAAGGGTGTAGACTCCACTTCAGTATAGGAACTAGTATTTTTAAAAGGCTGGTGGAGTACTCAGGCGCTTTGCACAGTGATAAGCCATTCCCACCCACCCTATGGGATCCTGAAGGATCTGCATGCCTAGGCAGGAAGAGGTCTCCACAGTCAGTTCCTGGTCTCATTCCCCTAAGACCATTCCTGTGACATCTCTCATTTGTGGACATCACACTTGAAGAAGGCTGAGGAGATGTGTCTCCAGGTGAAATCAGTGGCATCAGACTCCTACACCCCTATGTAATTAAGATCTTTCAGATATTTCCCATCAAAAAGCATCAAGGGAACACTGCACTCAATAACCACATCAGTTTCCTCAGCACTGCTTTGCCTCAGTTCCCCAGTGGGACTGGCTGTCCTTTTGCCATGTGTTGCAGTGGATCTTCCTTGCTAGCCAAATAACATCATGCCAACAATGTCATCTCCCAGGGCTCAGCCTATTGCTACAGACTTTTCTCCCCAGAGACACCAATCTCTGTCCAAGCCATTACTGTTAGAGCAGCATGTGTTCACCAGCTCTTTAGGATCTCGCAGATAATAACGGATGTTAGATAATTAAGCTTCCCCATTCCCTTAAGGGAAGGATTGCCATTTGTGTACTGCAGACAGGTTAGCCAGAGCTCAGCGAGGCTAAGGGGCTTGGAAAAGGCTATGTAATGATTTGGTGGCAGAAGCAAGACTGTAACTGGGGAATCCTGAGTCACACCATTCATAATTACCATCTGCCATTAAAGTGTCTCACACTGCAGTGTTGAGAAACAGATCCCCAATCCCCTTCAACCTCTAAACATATGTAACCCTCACACTTGAGTCTTTTAGAAATATTCCTTAGTATTGTTGGTGACTTTTTGTGGTTTGGCTGAAAGATGCAGGCGAAATCAATAATAAGAAATTGAACAATCTGAATTGTTCTCTCTGGTTAGATTTTTCATATTTCTGTCATCAAAAAAGCACCTTTCTGAAAGACAAGTATTTTCTTGTGAAATCTTTTGTTTGTGTGTGTGTCTGTGTGTGTGTGGAGTAAGTATCTTCTATGCCATGGTTTTGTTTAGTTGAATTGAAAAGAGTAATCTATTAATTTTGCATGTTTATTGAAAAATCTCATAATTTTAGTCAATAAATTTTTGCACCAGAGTATGTCTAATGTTAAATACTAAAGCAGAGAGTTCTCTGTTTTCAGTACATTTTAAAATTGCGGAAAGAAAATCCTAAAATACAATGACACGATAGACATCTTTCTGCTTTGAACATTGTAAAATGATAGCAAGGTGGAAATTTGGGAATTCCCTCACCAAGACTGGAAAGGGATTGTGTGATGGAAAACTCATCTCTTCCCACCTCTGCTACTGTGATACTATGTCTTGAAACACTACTGGGCTTTAAGGTTAGATTATTATTATTACTAATTTCCCACCACCACCCTCAAATACTTCCGACTGAAGACAGCATGTGGTAGGAACCCTCTCCAATACCAGAAAATGGTGCCATCAGAGGTGCTGGGGTGGGTCGTGATCATTTGATTTCAGACAGTTTATGAGATAGATGTCCCAGTAACACCTTTGTCTGCTGTCCACAAATAGAGTCGGGCTCTCAAGCCAATGTCTGCTTTGTAGACATTATGGATGGGATTTAGCTCACCTACTTTTAGGTGTCTCCATTAAGACCAAGTGACACTCTCAAATGTGGGGAGCTAAATAACACACCTTTTTCATGGTCTTTCCTTCCTCCCTGTCAGGTAACCCCAGTCCTTTAATCCTGCAGCACCTTTCAGTGAGGAAAACACCCCCAGTTTACAGGCTGAGAAACAGCAATTAAAAGGACGCTGTGATTTGCCCCGAGTCCCACTGCAGGCTATGGCATGAGCAGGATCTGGAACCTGAGAACCTGGGCCATCCTGAGGAATTCTGTTTCATGCAGATGCCGTGCTCCAAGGATCTCACCTCAAGGCTCATCTTGCAGATTATGTACTGCTAATGCGGGTTGTGATTGTTGATGTTTTTGTGCTCAGCAATGCAGTTTTTTGCATGCTGTGGCCGTATCTTCAGAGGGAAGAAGTACGATAGATGTCTGGATTCAAGGAATGTTACTAAAATAATCTGAACTTCAGCTCTTTGGGACTTCTTCCACACACTCAAATGGGATTGAAACTGGTTGAGAGACTTGCATATAGCGAGGCAGGGGGCAATAGCCTTGGACAAATAGTGTGATTGCAAAAGTAACATTTCCATAACACTTACGGCTTTATCTATTTTTACAAACTGAGAGTGTTTATTAAAAAGTTCAGAGTTGGACGTTTTGTATTTTCATCATGTTCTCTTTCATCAACTAAAACTAAATAGGTCTGCAAACTGGTAGAAACTGATCATTAGTGTGAATCCTAATTTGACCAAGAAACTCTTAACTGCAGCTAACAAAAAGATATTAGTATCGTGCATGAAATAAAATAATGATATTTTCTAGATTCTATGTATTCATAGAATCTATTCTATTCTGTGTATCTATTCTGTGGAACCATTGGTATTGCTATGAAATAATATATATATATTAAAAAATATATGCATCATTTATTTAAGCAAAACCAAACAATTTTACTCTGACAGGTCAGTCAGCACACTTACTTCTGCTTTATGTACGTGGTTCATTAAAGAGGAAAGAAAAGTGCAAAAGTTGAGTAAGATCCATTTTCTTTAAGTTTGTTTAAGGGAAACTAAGCTAACCCTAGAATTTTCTCTAAGTTCCTTTATTTTTACTCAGAAGGATGTTTTCTGCAAGGAAATCATCAATGGAAAATGTTTGGCCAGCTGTACTCTTATCTTTAGATCTGGAAACACATGCAATACATGGAAATCCCCACCTCACTTGAAGTTTCAAGGGGGTGATTGGATTTTGTGCTCATATTTCTTTCGATATGAGTAAGTGTTTCAGCATTTACTTTGTTTGCTGTCCATCCACTCCAGTTCAAAGAAAAATACACAAAAATTTCCCCCTTTTCCACTGCAGTGCATGATCACCGTGCAGGGAGCTGTGACGTTTGTGCCTGTTGTTTTTTTTTGTAGTCCCCTGAACAAGGCCTCCCTCTTGGCTCCTTCTTTCGTCTTCAGGGAATTTTAATCTGGAGATTAACTTCCAGCTTGCAGGAAATAGCAAAGACCTTCTGGTTATACCTCGATATGGACTGGCCACCAGAGCTCAGGCGTTTGCAGTGTTGTAAACACAGCCCTTGGCTTGGCTTTGGCCTGAGCCTGCTGGCACAGTCCCAAATGATCCGCAGCCACGGGCCAGGAGTTAGTGTGAGCCAAGAACCATTTCTGGTAGGTTGTTTTGATGCAACCACTTTGTTCTGGAGAGATTTTCGCTCTAGGAACTTGACCAGAGCAGGTCAATTGGTCACCAAGGCAGAGGATGGTCCCCTGGGCCTGGTTAGTCTGTCTGCATGGATTTAGTTTGCTCATCACAGAGTGGTTTTCTTTCCCTGAGGTTAGTGACAAGTGCATGGTTGTACTGCAGAGGAAAATATCAGAAAGGTATTGTCCTTTGGTGAATGTTGTCTTATCAAAATGCTTGCCCAACAGCTTTACTTGTCAAAATCCTCTAGGCAGAGATTACTAGGTTATCCTGGAGGATCCTTGAGCAAAATCTGGTTTAACTGTTCTTTGAAAAAAAGAGCAGCCTCCCATCCTCTCTTTAGCTCAGGTAGGAATTACATGAAACAAAATGATAACAATAATAAAGGGAAGGAGGAGGTTAAGTTACTTTTTTCTAACTGAACATCAGCTCAACTCACCAAGGTCCTGAGCAACCTTCTACAGCTGGCTTTGATTTGAGCAGGGGAAGTACCAAAATAGTGTGTGTTGATAGCTGCAGGACTCTTGCAGACTTATTTAGGCTTGCATTCCCTCACCTTTGAGCACACAGCTAAAGTTCCTGAATTGATATTTTATCTGTCTGGTCAGCTTCTGGAGTCCATGGAAAGTCAGCTACCTCTGGAGAGCTGGTAAGATCTCAAAGCAGGAAGATCACCCTGGGAAGAGCCTGTCTCTCTTCACTGTTTGAACTCAGACCTCTGGGGCCATCATAATCTCTTTCCAGGTCTAATAATATCCCAAGCCCTCCCAGTCTTCTGGGATGGAGTCCCAGCCTGTGAGGAGAGGCTGAGGCTGCTCAAGCTGAGCATCATGTGTAATCACTTTCTCAACATATGCTTCCAATATTTCCATTTCTACCAGGTCTTGCTGTGCCATGAGAGAGTGGTGGCAGCAGAGCTCGGCCAGCCTGGAGATCCTTGTGCCCCCATATCTGCTCCCACTGGAGGATGGCATAGATGTAGAGGGTGGAAAACTCCATCGGCACGTTGCTGCCCTGCTGGACACCGAGAGCAAAAACACAACAACTTGCTGCTTCTGTAAAGAACACCCAAGGTGGAGAAGGATACCATCCTGATAAAGTGTACTTAAACACTTGAAGACCCAGGAAAGTAGTTAGAGAGGTAAAACCCTCGTCTACAAAGAGATATTGCCCAGAGAAGTTGTGGATGCCCCATCCCTGGATGTGTTCAAGGCCAGGCTGGATGGGTTCCTGGGCAGTTTGATCTAGTGAGCTAGTGGCTGGCAGCACTGTCCACGGCAGGGGGGTTGGAACTAGATGACCTCTGAGGTCCCTTCCAACCCATTCTATAGAATCCATTCTATGATTCTATGATTCTAAGATTCTACGATTCTGTTATTAGTGCAGAGCTTGGAGCAGGCTAAGAGGTTGGAGATGGCTCTAGTCCTTCACCATCAATTCACTCTCTGATCTTTCTACTGCCTTATTTTTCTCCTATGAGCCTGAGGAGGAGGAGAAGATATGGGACTTCCCTTGGACATACAATGAGACTTGTCTTTGGTGTACAGAAATCTGTTTTTGTTTGCCATCAAAGATGTTAAGTATGAATCTCCTCCATCCCCTTTTCTTGTTTTGTTGTTGTTGGTGGTGGTTGTGTGTTTGCTTTTGCCAAACCTTGACAATAAGAATTAATTTGCCTAACTAATTTGCCAATTCTTGGTCTGTCCAACTCCTGCCTATGTCACGCAACAGGACTGCTGTGTAAAATCCTGTTGTTCCAGGAGAAGAATGCTCTTAGTTGGAGTGATGGGTGCAAAAAGTCTGTAAGATCTGGCTTTTCTTCATGCAATCTGGATTGGATTCTCACCACTGGTTTTATTTCATGCTGCAGCCATGCAGCGTTGATAACACCTCAGAAAAAAAAAATCACAAGTATAAATAAGTAAAAAATAATAATAATAAAAAAAGACATTCCCCAAACCATGCATACACACACATACACATGCAGACCTGCTTCGACTTGCACTACAGGTTCTCAGCCCGGGAGCAAATCACTTGGGAAATTTAATTAAACTTTAATGAGGTACTTTGATTGTTGGGCCATACGCCTAGTGAAATTAATGTACGGTGAAGGGGAGTCTCGTCATGCTGCTGGCAATAGCTGGCAAGTTCATGTAGAGCAGAGATGTCATCCTAAGTCACCTTTTGAACTCGGGAAGCAGGGAAGAATAACCAGGAAGCTCTAGTGGGTTATTGAACTACAGAAAGTCCTTTGCATGTCAGTCCCATACATTGAATAATCACCCTCAGATTGGTCTTCTTGACTTTTTGGGAGGTTGGGGAAGGGAGGGCAGGCAGTGGTGGGGCTCTGGTGGTGATCTGGCTTGTGGGCTTCCTTCTCTTCCTTCCACTGAATAGGCAGGAGGGATGGAAGTGTTCTGACATGGGGAATCTTGGAAGAGATGGAAGGTAAGAAGGCATCTCCATGGGTTCTCCACTAGCTCACATGGCTCATAGGTTCACAGCTACCCACTAGCCAGAGAAAGGCACTGTTTTCTTGCTAGTTTTTTTTCAGTTCGAGACCCTTATGAAAGAGATCATAGTAGACACCATCCATGAGATATTCCAAGCTGATATCCAGACTGTCTTTGAGATCTTGGAGCTGAGACACCAGAAGCCACCTATTTGAAGGTAGCTCTAGAGATCTCAGTTCAGAAATACGATTGTGCTCCATGTTTTCTCAGGTACGCTGATGGGATAATCATTTTGAGCTCTGGACCTCACTTTCAGGATCCATCACCAAGGCAGGGAATGGCAACAAATCCCACTGAGGATGGCTCCTGGGAAGACAGCTGTGTTTGCGTGGAAGCCCAAGCATCAAGGGTTCACAATAGACTTGTTAATCCCAAGAAAGATCCAAGCATGCTTCAGTCAGGGCTTTGGTGCTGCACTGAAACTCCTGGCCACTGGAAAGTCAGAAATGGGTTAGCATGTCTCCACCTGACTTTGAGCTGCCGTAGGGACACAGCAATTTTGGCATGTCTCAGGGTGACCAAGCTGTAACAAAACGTCCTACTGTTCCACTGCGCCACCAGGTCCTTTAGTGCAGTTATCTTAGATCAACCCTCCACAGTGCCAAGACAAGGTCCTTCCCACCCTCTGGTCTGTTCAAATGAACCAAAGCTGTGCTGGGAGCACGTCCCTGGGAAGGGAGCTGAACTCAAAGCACAGCATAAGCTCTTGAAATCTACCTGAGTGAGCCAGACAGGGACAGAACAGAAAGTTATGTCTGTACATGCCAAGTGATTATGTACTGTGTGCTTGGAAATTCGGAGGCCACCTAGCCAATAGCAGTATTTCTTGGTCTTTCTGTAAAACCATCCACCCACAGGCTTCAAAACCAAGCCCTCAGTGCACTGACGTGGTGTGGCTAGGAGGGACAAATCATTCTGTGTTCTCCAGTGATCTTTCAGCAAGACCTGTCCATTCCTGCTCCTCTTCTCAGCACCTAGAGACAAGCCAACTTCTCTGCTCTCAGGGAAGTTAAGGATGTGTGGGTTTCTGTCATACAGGGCACTGGATGAATGCAGAACCAAAAGTCTGCCCAACCTTCATTTCTCCTCCTGGTGCCAGTGTTTTATGATGCAGCTTTCTACTCCCTCTCAGGACTGCTCCATCGAGTGGACTAGACAAGTGCCATGAAGGAAAGTGCTGCTTCTAGGATCCCTTTTCTTGTTGACTGACAACACGGGAAGATAATGAAGTGAATGAGGTGGGGATGCTGGATAGGCATGGATGTCCTTCCTCAGTGTTCAGATGGACACAGTTTGACCTGAGAACCAATTGTGCCTTCACCTCTGCTGCTCAGACTGTGCATTAGGGCTGCTAAGGGACCAACCTGCTGGAGTCACGGGCAGTAGGACTTTTATTTTCCGGATGCTTACATTTTGAACGGGGGTTGTGGTGCACATGAACTCAGTTGATGCACTTGCTGTAGGTGAGAGATGGGCCGCTCAGAAAGGATTGATAAGTGGGCATCCACCATCCCAAATGGATGGGAAATTCCTTCCTGTCTCCAACACCTGGCCTCTCTGGTGTCCAAGAAAATGGCAGGGTGTTGGCAGGACTAACATCAGGGAGACACAAATCCTCTGCTTTTGCAACAGGGCACAAAAAACAAACAGAAAGTAAGGCCCAGATCTGGGTGTTAGATGAAGAGAAAATAAATCCATCAGACACTCATTACTGGGAGGCTGTGGTCTAGGGTCATCCATCTAAATGATGCCTCTGCTGAGGTGTTCAAGTTGGGAGCACTTCTACCCTGGAATCTCAGAGTGGAGACAACTAGGCATGTCTTGGAAGCAAATCCCACCTTAAATCACTGATCAGACTTGCCCAAATCTGTGCAATCACTGGGGAGGCACCTGGCAGGCTCAGTTAAACGTTAAACATTGAGTGGATGCATCCAAATCTGCCTGTGAGCTGAAAGAGACACGGCTCCAAGGGGAAAGAAAAAGTTCACATGTGATCCAGCAATGTGATCATGTAATTAATGCCTCTCACTGCATGATCACATCACACGATCTCCTGTAACTCTGGGTCTCCTGCAATGCCTGGCACCTGGAAGGAGCCAGGGTGTTGCACAAACATGCTTGAGTCCAACATTTCCTAACAGTGGAGCACTTAACTCTGCAGCTGTTACATGCTTCTTCCGTCATAGTCGGCGTGGGGAAGGGAAATGGGAATGTTTTCTAAGGCTGTGAAGAACCCAATAGATAAATCCACCCAAATCCCACAGTGTGGCATTATGCAAGGACCCCCCTCTGCATACTAATAAACGAAGAGGACCAAGATCAGGAGCATACACCCTTCTGTGGTGACCCCGTAGCTGTTGTGTGCTACATTTGTACTGAACCACAGATGGTCTGAAATGAGAAATGGGGGATGGATCATTCCACTCGCCCTGTTCTTACACCTGTCTTCAGACACGAGTGCCTTAGCTCAACAGAAGCAGCATCATGGCCTGTTCCACCTTAGGTCTGGCCAGATGTGGCCTGTGCACATACATATATTCACCGATATGTGTATAATATCTTCGGTAAATATTAGGGGTAGAGTTGGGATTACTGGACCCTCTGGACCAGAGCCCATGGTGCTTCTGGTTTCAGAAACAAATTAGACCTCAGGTCTTGGTTGCTCAGGAGGGGTCTGAATGGTAACAACTGTTGCAGTATCTTGTGATGTCTTCGAGAAGTCTGTCCCTGACATCAAACAATCAGTTAACTGGTCCCAGTTCAGGTGTGCTGAGAAGACAGTTTTAAATTAGGATTTTCTGTGCCCCCTCTGGATTTTGGCCAAGACCCATAAGGGCAGCGTGGAAACTCTTCATGTAACTTTTAATTTGCTGGAGAAGCAAGTCCAGCTATTCTCACTCGAGCTTCAGGAAAACAAACAAGCAACAACAAAACAAACAAAGAAAAAAAAAAAAAAAAAGCAGGAGCAGCACTTTCTTTCTCAAAGCTAGAATATGGGGTGGTAGAAGGGAAGGCGGATTTTGGTGCTACAGGTTCACTAAGTAATCAGCAGACCCCAAGGTTGGAGCAGTCCCCACCGCAGTGATCCAGGGCAGCGGTCCCCACCTCCTGGCTGGTCAGTAGGGAGCAGGACCGTCCATCCCCTTGGTGCATCCTCACTCCCTGGGATGCTGGGAGGGAGCAGCAGGATCATGACTCAGCTCCCACGTGAGTGGGTTTCCTTCCTGCACTGCCAGCCCAAGCTTCTGATGTTTTGTTCACTTGTGAAGCACTGGGAGCCAGGATCTGCAACTGGCGCAGGAGCTCCTGGAAAATCAAAGGAAAAGAACAACATCTTGGGCTTGCTGAGGCCCTCCTCGCTACCCTGCTGAGATGCACGGGCTTCCCAAGCTCTGAAGAGGAGGAAGGGAAGGGCCATCCCCTTCTCTTTCTTCTCACGGTACCCTCCGCTTCTCTCTCTGCCCCACAGGGTGGGAAATGGGATGCCAGCAGTCCCTCTTGCATTGAAATGGGAGTAAACATGGGTGGGGAGGCAGCTCAGCTCTCATAAACCATACTAGATAGGAGATTGCCAGATTTGCTCTATTATTACAATTATCTACATTGATGCCAAAGGCAAAACTCTAAATCAAAAGTTGCTCAATGCTAGGAAAGAAAAGAAAGAAAAGAAAGGAAGAAAAAGAAAGAAAGGAAAGAAAGAAAAGGAAGAAAAGAAAGAAAAGAAAGAAGGAAAGAAGGAAAGAGAGAAAGAAAGAAAGAAAGAAAGAGAAAGAAAGAGAGAGAGAGAGAAAGATAGAAAGAGAGAAAGAGAGAAAGAGAGAAAGAAAAAGAGCAAGAGAGCAAAAGAGCAAGAGAGCAAGAGAGCAAGAGAGCAAGAAAGAAAGAAAAAGAAAGAAAGAAAGAAAGAAAGAAAGAAAGAAAGAAAGAAAGAAAGAAAGAAAGAAAGAAAGAAAGAAAGAAAGAAAGAAAGAAAGAAAATAATATCAACAGCACCAAAACAAACAAAATCTGCAGACTCTGTTATGGTGTCCAGACTCAATTGTTTGTCCCTGAAACCGTCTTGGGTGAGTCCTCCTGGTTCAAACGTTCCTTGATGTCCCTGATATTCCAACCTTGGGGCAGGACACGCTGGCCTGGGCACTGCTGTGCTGGGGCTGTGATAATTTCAGTGTGGATGGTTGTGATTGAGAGCTGGGGATCTTTGCTGTCCTGGATTTTTAGCCACTGTAAGTCTAGTGCAGTCTCTCTGTGTCCCAGTCTGTTTTCAGAGATGACCCTTGAAAACATGCCAGCCTTCAGGCAGCGTGGAGGTTTTGTCTTGAGCCCTCTGCCAGACAGTGCCAGAAGTGCTGCAGGAGCACTCAGGTTGTGTATGAAAGAGGTGAGTCTGATCAGCACTACCTTTTCTTAATTTCTTGCAAAAAGATGGAAATCTATCCCCGGGAGAAGATTCCCATTCGTCCCACTCCCTACACAACCTCTCCCTCTTCCTTGACCAGCTGGGATCTGCTGGGTTCTCAGCTTTTCCACCCTCTTTCCTCTTTCTCTATCTGCATGACCGAGATGGGCAGGAGCCAAGCCTAGGCCTTCAGCCATAGAGGCTTGAAGGGACTCTCCCACACATCGGGAGAGCTGAGCCACGCCTTTCTGGGGCTGGGTCCCCTCCATGTGGGCACCAGAAGGGTAGAGACAGGCAACACACTAGGTTTGGCCAAGTAGGTTGATGTGGAGACTACTCTTGATTGATGCTGGACCTGAGCCTGTAGGGTTGTGGCTGAACATCAGTCCCCAGAGAGTCCCCATCCTTGACCTCTAAAAGCTGCCTGGACGGGGTGCTGGGCACTCTGCTCTGGGAGGCCCTGGTGGAGCAGGATGGGACCAGAGGGACTCAGAGGTGCCTCAATCCTCAACCATCTTGTGATTTTGTGTGTTAAGCTGGCACTACCCAGCCCTGGGCTTGTGTCCCCAGCTCCCCCTACCTTCACCCTGCCACCCTCCCACCCCAGCCCCGCTGAGGATGAAGGCCCACCGTGCCTCTTGCCTTGAGGCCAAGCCCCACTCCATGCCTTCGCCCCTGTTTTCCCATTTCCAGTGTTTATCCTCCTGCACGTAGCCCTGGGGGAGCCATAGGATTGCACGGAGAGAGAAGTTATTTTTCCTTGACATAAACAGCCAGGCCTTTCCTCGGCCACTTCTCTTGAAACGTGGAGGTAGGCCCTGGACTCATAACATCCGGCAGGAGGGGTTGGCCTTATCTGCCAGGAAACACTCAGCTCCGGATACATCCTCCCTGCTCCCGGCACCCGAAGCAGCTCCCATTGGCAGTGCTGGGCAGGAAACCACTCAGCAGCTTGTCTCATTCCCTCCTCTGGAGGGACAGGAGGGAGGCCTGAACCTGCCCTTCCCACTCCGAGGAGGAGCTGCAGCTCCCCGTGGGGTACAGAGTCAAGGTAGGGGGGCAAAGGGTTGGAGGGAGAAGAACTTTACTAGTGAGCAGACAGAGGTTAATGTGGGCAAGGAGGGAATTTTAGGGAGTGGGTGATCTTGAGGTTCTCCCTTGGGCTCTGCCACTGGTTTGTAGGGTGACACAGAATCACAGAATTCTATGATTCTGTGACTTCAGTGAGGTCTCCTCAACCCATTCTCTGCCTCCATTTCACTCCCCATCTGCCTGCCTTCTGCTTTGAGAGCAATGGAAGGAAAAAAATCACCTCGCACCTAATTTAGTAGCATGGGGCAGAGACCCCTTGTGCCAAGGGCAACCCAAGGACTTGGTCCTGTTCAGACTCTTGGTAAGAGGCAGCTCGTGTCGCAATGTCAGACAGAAAGAGGATGGGAGGGAAGGAAGCATTTGCTTCATTTTACAAACAGGGAAACTGAGTCACAGATCAGCTGCTTGTCACTAGGGTCTACTCCTGCCATGTATCAGAGACAAGCCCTCTGTACCACCCAGCTCACACTGTTCCTTGCTCTTCCCATCCTTAGTGATGCAAATTCTGGGATTAAGCCACTCCTTTCCAAAATTTCCCCCCTTCCTGAAGCCTTGCTATATGAGGGCCCCCCATCAGGGGTCAGGACACGACAGAGAGGAGCCACCACCTGCTCGAAGGACATCGCCCATCCCGGGAGGGCCAGGGCATGACACACGCTGCAGCTCCCAGCCAGCCCCGATCCACGCTATCCGGGAAGGTGACCTCATCCCAGCTCCCAACACCCAGCCACCGAGGGTCAAGGGCTGACCGGGGACAAGTGACGGACTCATGCTCCGGCCACTTCTTGGCAAGGAAAGGGTTTTAGTCTGGCCCAGCCTCGGCAGCCCTGAGCTGCAGCCTGGTCTGAGGTCATTTTATCCCTTCCTGCAGCTCTGATTTGATTTTCCTGCTGGTTCCCGGCCTGGAGAAAGCAAACCACAAACCACAGGACTCTGGTGTGCACAGGGAGGGAGGGGAAATGTGCCCAGGAGTGATGGGGAATGAGTCCTGCTTAGTGTGGAGACCACTTCAAAGCCTCTAAACCACCACGGCCATCGTTCCTCTGCAGAAACACCCACTTCCCAAGCCAAAGAGGTCCCTTTCCACCTCTATTGCCCCCTTATTTTCCACAGCCATGCCTTGTGGAGTGCTGAATCCCCATGGTGTGCTATGAATTTGGGGGAAAACTCATCTTGTGCCTTCACCAGCCTACCAGAGAAGGGACAAATGGCTCCACACCCAAATTCCACCTCCCCTGCCTGTGTGTGCTGGGAGGGGGATGGCGGCTGCTGCCGGTGCTGGGTGCGTGCCCGGATCCGGCTGGTGAGGCCTAGCTCCCAGGGAGCCGCGCCTCGCCTTGGCTCCGGCTTCCAGTGCCCTCGGGGGTTCCCCCGGCTCCCAGCCCGGGCCTGCAGCTGCTCCCGACGTTCTGAGCGTGGGGTGACATGCTGCCGCTGCTCCTCACGTGGCTTTGGGCTGGGCAAGCGGGGACAGGTTCCTCTCGTAGGAGGCACAAAGCTGTGGGGTGCAAAGAAACCCCTGTTCCCGCAGGAACCAGACTTCGGACATCGCTGTGAGTTCTGGGCACTGGCCTTGCACCTGCTAAGGCCAAGTGTGTGAGAAGGGAGGCAGGCATGAGGTTTTTGGGGTAGTTTAGTCAACCCCATGGCAATCAGGGAACAAGGAGTAGGAACAGCCAATGTCCCAGAGAGAAGGTCCTATAAGGGGGATAGATGAACCACGCATGCTGGTGGCAACAGCAGGAGCTAATCTTGTTGGTGGAATGGATAGATTGTGTCTCTCCTCACCAGGAGGCTGTGTCACCCCTCATTACACCATCTCCAGCCTCCCCTGCAGCAGAGCTGGCAGAAAGGACCCTTTACCAAGCACCCCATGATGGGTGTCCCCTCCAACGAGAGCTTTCTAGGAAGGAAGCAGCCCCCTGAGTTTATTGGTTGAAAGGAAGAGTCAAGGCAGAGCCACAAAACACCCTGGAAGAGCAATGCTGCCTCGGCCGCGCTGCTCCATCAATGTTGGCACCAGCAGAAGACTTCAAGCCCTTGTGTCACCCCAGTGCAAGAGTCACCCCAGTTAGTAATGCCAGCGGGACACCCCAAGTCATTCAGTTCATAACAGGACCTAAAAGGGGGGCCAGCTGCATGTGGTCAAGTGTGAGTTTGGATGCCCAAGCGATGGGCAAAGGAGAAGACAGAGCTATCTCCGTGGGGACACGAGCTGGGGACTAAGGAGGACCAAAGGAGGACTAGGTGATCTTTAAGGTCCATTCCAGGCCATTCTATAAGCATAGGACAGGGGTGTATTAGTACCTCCCTGAGCAATCATCCACCTTCTGGGCCCATGGGCTGCCTGAGTCAGAAGGAAAAGATGTTTGGAAGGCAAGGCAGCCCAGCTGGGCTGGGTTGGGTTGGGTTGGGTGACCTCTGGAGACCCCTTCCGGCCAACACGCACAGGCAGTCATCGCAACGAGCATTAGGAAACTCGCTCATCCATCAGCAGTGCCCAGTGACACACCAAAGGCAGGGCCTTGCCTTGACTTCATTGTATCATCTACGTAGGACCCGGTGTTAAAAGGTCGTGTCCACAAGATGACAAAACTGGGACCAAGACCACCAGGACGACTTGCTGCCCCACAGACACACTGCAAGAAGTAAAGGTATGCGTAGGTCATGCCTTGACATATTTCATTAGAAAGTGATCCACAATTTCTAAAGATAGCCACAGATCTTTTTTTATTTTTTAAAAAAATGGAAGTAGAAAAGTTTGGCTGAAAATACCAACAAAAAAAATTAAAAATAGCACTTGCACAGGAAATGTTTCTCCTTTCAAAACTTTGTCAATAGCTACAGCAATTTAAATCATAAAACAATCATCGTATAAAAACATTTATTTAAATTAAATATTTTATGCAAACTCATATGTACACTCATTCAAAATGCATAGAGTCACATGAAAAAGATGGAATGTATTAGCTTAAAAATCTGTGAAGTTGGTTTTTTAAGTATTATTTGCAATTATTATTAATACATGTTTGGGACTGAAACCAGAAAATCATAGCCACGCTACTAACTAATCATTACCAAGTGCCATATAGTAAACACTAAGATTAATCATGTCATATAACTGATTTAAAATAAAGCTTCATCTTTATGAAAAGAAAGAGAACTCGAGCAATACAAAATCCGAGGGGAGGAATAATGGAAGGAATAAATCAATGTACAGCTTTATTACAAGCAATAATATGCTGAAGTTAGAGAAGGCATTGGGCACTGCGGCTCGAAACATTAAACGTTCGCCCTCAAAGGATGCTTGATAAAAACGTGCCTGCTACATCATCACCTCTTTGCCAAAGTGCTCATCTGAAGACTTTTTCCCAGGCCAGTGGGGTGCAGAGCTCCCACTTTGGGATCACTTTTGCCGGGAGGCCAAGGAGGATCCTTCTAGGGCTGACACTGGGTGGATCCTGCCATGCAAGCCCTGATCCCAGTCTCCTCTGAAATGCGTGGAGGTTGCATCCCTTGCAGCCTCTGGTGCCCACCGAGGGCTGGCAGCATCCCCGCTGCCCCATCCTCTGAGGTGTCCCCAGGGATGAAGTCACCACCTGGGACATCACTGCGCATTTGGGGGCAGGGGGAAAGTTTAACACTGCTGGTGTGCTTGGCCAGGCTGGGAGGCAGCACCCCCAGGCTGAATTCCCAGGGCAGGTCCTTGGGGCAAACCACACTCACAGATCGTGTGCTCATTTACCAAATCTTCTTTTTTTTTGTCCCCCCCATTCCTGCCTTTTCCCTTTCAAAGAGGTTTGGCCTGTGCTGTTTGTGAGATGCCACTACCCTTCCAACTCCCATGCAGAGCTGAGGGTACCCCAAAATGGGATGCAGCCTTTCTGTGCTCCCAGGAGCATTTCTACTTTGGAAGAAGGGCTTTGGCAGCAGGATCCCCACCCCTTGGCCATTTCAGAGCACGACACCCAACGCTTTGCACTGGTGCTGAGCTGACGACCGAAATCCTTTACCTAAGCCACCGAGGAGACTCCACAGCCCTCGCGGTTTGGATTCGGACACCCTAAGGGGAGACAAGAGATGTCCCCAGGGAGCAACGCCTCGCAATACCGTCGGGTCCTTCCTCGCTGGTCCACACGGCCGCGGCTCTAGGAGACGCTGTAGTTGTTGTAGTAGGTGGCTGTGGCGTCAGCGAGGACGGAGATGAGGCTGGTCTCTGTGGCATGGGAGCCACCAGCCGTTGAGGCTGCCGGGACGTGTCCATTGGCCAAGCCTCCAGCATGGTGGTCGCTGTGGCCAGGGGTGTTGAGATATTGGTCGAACTCGTTGCGGTCCATCTCCCCCAGCAGCTCAGCTTGGCTCAGCTGGTCCAAGGTGTCAAAGCCATGGTGGTCAGGTGGCGGGGAGAGCTGGCCCAGATGGGCATGGAGGCTGGCGGGGTGCAGGGAGGGGAAGGCGGGTGTGTAGTAGCTGGGAGGAGGAGGAGGAGGAAGGGGAGGACAGCTGGAGGCCGGGGGGATCATGCAGGAGGCTGGCTGCGGCATGGGGCTGAGCGGGTGGTGGTTGCACGGGAGGGAGCTGCCCGCGTACTCCGGGGAGAAGGAGGCTCCGGCGAGGTGGGAGCGGTGATGCTCATCGGGGCAAGGTGAAGAGAAGAAGCTCTGCTCAGGGTCTATGGCATCCAACGGAGACATCTCGGGAGGGGTGGGCAGCCCATAGGGGTAGGCGTCCATGCTGGTGCTGCTGCCGCTGCCCGGGGAATCCCGGTAGCCCCGGATGGGCTGCAGCCCTGAGCGAGGGGGGTACTCACCCGGCCCCTCTTTCTCGCCCCCAGCCCGGCTGCAGGTCCGCTTCTCGGGCACCGCGTTTTGGTCCCGTGCCAGGCTGCCCAGCAAAAACCCGGGGTCCACCCGCTTGCAGATCCTCTTGACCTGCTTCTTCCGCCGGGGTCGGTACTTGTAGTTGGGGTAATCTTGCATGTGCTTGACCCGCAGCCGCTCGGCCTCCTCCACGTAGGGTCGCTTCTGTGAGAGGCTCAGTGCCTTCCAGGATTTGCCTGCAACGAAGAACAAAATTCCCCTTAGGGCCCGGCTCCTGACCCATGGCAGGTAGGGGATCCTATTGCCGCATGGACACATCCTACAAATGCTGCAGGAGGACGAGGCAGCAAAGAAAGGGGTTTGAAAAGAGTTTGCCACTGTTCTGCCCCCATCCCAGGTCCCCAAGCAGGCTCATGCTGTGCCCCACTGCAAATAGCCCAAGGCAAATAAACTCCCCCAGGGCTGGATCCTGCAATGCCTGGCTGGGACGCAGAGCCCAGCAGAAAGCCAGCAGGGAAGTGCCGGAGCCATGCCCAGCTGAGCAGGGGTCAGGACAAGGTGTCCCTGGATGCGTCCCAGCCCCGTCGCCAACACTCGTGCAGCCCCGGGCACCGCGACCTCGCTGCTCCCTGCTCGTGTCTCTTCTATCCCAAACGCAAGCTGCATGAGATGTCCCCGAGAGCAGAGGGTCATGTCCCATGGTAAGGACATCTTCAGGGGCAGAAATGAGTGCTCGGTGCCTTACCACCACCAAACAGAGAGCAGAAATAACACTAATAAGCAGAGATGCTGCCTGGAAAACCAACAAGGAGAAAACCCAAACCACCAAAGAAAACACCGCAAAACTGCCCAGGGAAACACAAACTTCGGGTAAGAGGCTGCCTGGCAAAGTGTGTTGCAATTCAGGCAGCTCTTTCTCAGGCTGTCTGGGCTGGTTATTTCTGTTTGCCCGTGGTCTCGCACAAGAAATGAGGATTTGGAAAAGGGAGAAAGAATGGATAGGGAGTGGGGAAAAAATCTGAATTCAAGGTAGGTTATGATTCCTGAAAGAAAAAGCAGAAACACTCCACGGGCAAGTCGTGGAATATTGGGGTGGTCAGGGAGTTTGTGAGCAAACAGGGACAGCAAAGACAGGCCAGGAAAAATGTGGGGGCCCCTCCTTGCAGTGCACCCAGGGCTCCCATGCGGCCGGCGAGGTTTGCAGCCTGGGGGGAAACAAGAAGCACACGTGTGCGCCTATCCCCCGGGGTGCAGGACCCCATCCACAGGGTGGGTGCATGGGTGCCTTGGGGTGCAGGACCATATCTGGCTTTGCACCGCAGGAGGTGACCTAAGAGATGTTCTCCACGGGTGCTGCACGGGGGATTTGCACCCCACGGTACACCCGCGTGG